>VZTX01004803.1:96872-152759 GCA_013400915.1 Pardalotus punctatus | reverse complement strand
CTCGGAGCGGGAACCGGCCGGGGTTAAAGCGGGGCTTGCCGCGGTTTGTTCAACGGCTGATAAAGGCGATTTCCCAGCATCGCTGTCCCCTACGGGACTGCAAAATATTGCGGGTCACGGAAGCATTGGAGCGGTGCGAGAAGCTAGGTGGATAAACCTGTGAAGAATGGATATGATATAGAAGAATGAATATATAAAAACATGTAGGCAAATAAACATATGGAAACATACGGAAGAATAAATAAACAGGAGTGAGTGTCAGGGCTAAGGACATCCTCCACCCTGACCCTTAAATATGTAATTGCTTCTTAAATAAGTAAAACAGGGCTGTGAGCCATGACTTTGGTTTTCTGCACAGGGCTGCTCTGAGGGGTTTACCTGAAAAGCTGGACAATTGATGTGAGGAAAAAACTCTGAGTTTAGGTAAAGTTTGCTTAAAATGGAGGGATGATTGGACAGCAGGATGCTCTCAAATACATCCCTGGAAAACAGAGAAATCCCAGAATCAGTTAGGCTGGGAAAGACCTCTAAGATCATCGAGTCCAGCCCATGGGACAGCCATGGCTGGGCGCTCCACAGTTTGGGATCAGATCCCACCACATACCTCCATGATCCTCCACAACCCACACAGGGAGGAGTGGATGGCAGCTCTCACATTCCCATCATGTCCAAACACTTCTGGCCCCAGGGAGCCACCAGGGATTTTTCCCGTTACCCCCCAAATACTCTACAACAGGAAATCTTGCAGCAAAAAAAGCTCTCTTGCAACATTTCCAGAGTATTCCCACTTCGGCCCAGGCAGAAATGCTGCAGGAACAACCTTGCTCACGGAAAGATGAGTGTTGTCTCGTGGTTAGAGCACAGGGTTCGTGGTCAGGAGCTGTGGGTTCTCATTCCAGCCTTGCCACTGAATCATTTTGAGGGCTTTGCTAGTCACTTTGTACTAGGACCAGTTAGTAATTTTCCGTTGGGATGGTTTTCTGATGGAAAACACTGCTCCTACCAAACTGAAATCTGGGTGAAAACTGATTTTTCCGTTGGGAATACCTTGTGTCTGGGCAGGGTCAGAAGGATATTAAACCCAAACTGAAGTGTTTGTGGTTTTCTTGCATTAGTCCAAATGTTTTGCTTTGAATTGATGGATTAAAATAAAATACCCCCTCCTGACTGTATTTCCAAGTCATGTTATGGCAGGGTGTGAGTGTGTGCTCATGCTCTGCTTCACTCCCCAGGAGGTCTGCACTGGAATCGGATTCAAATTTCTCTTTTCTGAGATATGCACATCCAGATCTGAGTCAGGCCTGGCCCATGGGGACAAATCCCAGGACAGGGCCACCACTCTGACCAGGGGAGCACTGCATGGAGAGAAAGTGTAGAGTTCAGAGACACAAACAAGCTGTTTCACATTAGCTCAGTGGCCTAAAACAAAGCACCGTGACTGCGCAGATACCCAAATGTTTTGTTCGACTGAAAAGCAGTAAAACTAAGCCCAGAGAAATGGACCTGATTCTGTTCCAGAATCCTATTCCTCTCTTCATTAAAAACAAATTTATTTCTGCCGTCCATATAGTCATACACTGACACTTTCTTTTAGTATAATACTTGTTCTTTTCCCACAATGTATTTCTAGACACCATTGAAATCCCTAATTTGTTTTGCCAAGTTAAACATTAACTATTTATTTTCTTTCATAACAGAAAGTTGTGGATTATCTAATAGTTTTTCTCTGCACTTCTTTCAGTTGGAATTCATCTTTTCTGAGTGATCAGAGCCTGACATACTGTGTAATGTTTAAAATGATGGCTTGGTAGAGACTTGTACAGTGGTAATAATAATTCCCCCTGCACTCTTTTAGTTAGAGACCGGGATCCAATTTGCCTTTTTTATATCTATATTACATTAGCACCTCAATTTACCCAGGTCTTTTTGCACCAATAAATAACAAAAATAGGTACAGGCAAATGTATTAACTTTTGCTTAATACATTTTTCCATTTCATCTCATTTCTTTACTACTCATATCGTTTTTTTCCAAATGGGTGATGAGGATCTTTTCAAGAACAATTAAAAGACCGCCAGTTTCCAAAATCAAAGTCCTGAAAATGCTTTTTTTCTTTTTTAATTAAAGAATCCAAGTTTAGATTATTACATATTCTCAAGCCCACATGAGGCTTAATTCATTGCTCCTTTGAAATATTCTGAAAGCTGAGGGTTAAGAGGTGTTATATTAGTGCAGAATAATGATCATTAATTTGTGCTTTGTATCAAATATAGGAGGAGCAGATACATGTTCAGTGAATCCTCTATAATTCTAATCCTATAATTCTAAAATCTTTTTATAAACTTGAAAATATCCTGTGGATGTATGTGCCTTAAATGGAACACAAGACCACTTTTCCCTGTTTAGAGTGTGGCTGTTGTAGTTTTCCTTCAAATAACCCCCCACTTCTTCCAAGATTCTGAACAGATCCACTTAAAATACACCCTTTTGCCTTTTCATTACAGAGTAACTAATGAAAATTCCATTTTAAATGTGCTTTCTGGGAGACAGGGATGTTCTTTTTATCGTGATTAACCAGCACCCATATTTCAAGCAGCAGGGATACAGCTCCAGGTAGTGTAAATCAACATTGCCCAAGATGGCCCTCAGTCCTCTCAACCCCACAGAACAATTTAGTGGGTTTAGATGACAGCTGGCATCTTTGAAATATTCTCTTTTGCAGAACTAGACTAGATGTGACACTTGCCGGAGTAGAAATCTTGCATAAATCTGTCGAAAAAGACTCAATCATATTACTTCACTAGCCATGGTAACCTTTGGAGGCCAAAGTCCAGACAGGTTGAGAAATGGAGCATGAGTCCATAAAGGTGACAATTCCATTAACTGCAATCAGAGAGAGAGGTGAATGGTGAGATAAAGACAAATGACTTCTTCTGTAGAGAAAAGAAAATATGTGTGTGAAGGGGAAAGAGGCGAATGAACATTTTCCAGCCTTGTAGAGGAAATAAAAACCCAGCCCTGCTCTGCTGAGATCAACACAAAAACGTCTCTCAAGCTCAGTGGATGCAAATTTTGTCCCAACATCCCGACTTCCTGCTGAATGTCAAGCAGCAAGGGACCTCTGAACATCCAAAAATTCCACTTAGGTGTTGATTAACAGAAAAGTGGCAGGGAAGAAAATATTTCTAAGGGCTCCTGTTCACGTGTGTGCCTAGGCTGTCCATACAAGCACCTGGGGGTGGGTTTTAATCTCATTTGAAGCAGAACATCTCTTCAAGTGTTCCAGGAAGTAGGAGCTGGGGAATACTCTGGATGAAATGCTCACTGGGCCATTAGACCAGGACTATTCATTCAAACAGGGAAATAGGGAAGTAAAAACCAACTGAATTCTCTGCAATGACAAGAAGGGATTTTTGACTGTACAATAGGAAAAAAAGGAAATTTCCTTAGGGGGAATTTTTCTGGTTTTAACAGAAATATTAAGTTACTCTTGGATACTAGAGCGGCCAAAAAGGGAAATCCCTGTTTTACACGGCTCTAAATATAGCTAGGAAAATAATTCAGATTTTATCAATTTGTGACCCATTTCCTCACGTTTTGGGCAGCTCACCTTTTTAATACCAAAGTCAGAAGCTGATACAAGAAAGCATACAGTATTTCAGGCTCCACCAAAATTCCAGTGTCTTGCCCAGGGCCTGTTCCTGCCTGCCCTCTTGGCTGGACACCAATATCCTTTATTCTCAGGGGAGTCAGCCTTCCAAAAAACCACTTGGCACTCGAGTCAGGGCTGCTCTGTTTTCCTAACGTTCGCAGCAGGCAGGATGTTTTCCGACTCTGGTACCCAACAGTTGAGCATTCCAGACAGCACGGGGATTTTTCTTTTGAAACCACACGGCCAATGCCATAAGAATAAGTGAGGTTCTGTGATACTGTGTGATCCTGGTGGGAAAATAGGATGACTTTGCTGTCACACAGCGATACACAAAGGGAAAATGCGCATGGCTCTTGCCACCTTTGTAAACTCTCCTCCTGTGGTGTGAATGCTGAAAAAATCCTGGCTTAAAGTCCTGTTTTCATCAACTGGTTCCCCTCTGGGAAGATTGCCAGAAGGAGAAGACCCCCTCCCAAAACGCCTGGCCAGAAAAGCAGCCCACTGGTGCATTGTGGCAGAGGGGCTGCTCAGTAGTCTGTGCACACAGTGTTTTCAGCAAGTGAAAATGTTGTTTGCTCCCCAGAACACACAGTACAGATACCCCTGCAACTTTTTTGCCTATCCACTTACACTCCTTAAATTTTAGAAGTGTGACATTATCATTAACATTTATATTCAAGTGATTGCTGAGCTCCCTGATGTCTGGGTCAGCTCCAGCTTTGCAGCCTTTTCCTTGCGGAACAGACACAGCCCAGGGCAGGGCAGGCAGGTGACGGCTCAGCCAGGACTGGACTCTTCACTGACCAGGAGCAGACAGACTGTTCTGGGAGCCAGACTGCCAGAGACGTCTCCCACCACACTCTGTGCCAAAATCCAGATGTGCAAAATCGTGAAATCACAATCTGTCGAGCTGGAAATGAATTTCACAAGCCAAGCTGTGAAAATCTCCTTGAATTTCACAATACCTTACATCTCCAGGAAAACAGCGAACAGAGGTTAAATATTTTTTCAACAACATCCTTCCAAGACTTTTTCCATAGGATATGACCAGCTTGCACAGAGTGCTTTGTTACAGTGGTGATACATCGGGCAGTGGTGCCAAATCCAGGCAGTGTGGAGAGGATTGAAAAGGCTCAGCCACCCTCCAGGCAGCGTGTCCTGATGCCATTCCTGGCACCTTCTACAAAAGGCAGATCCTATTTTGCCCTTTGAATTCCAAAACTGGTGAGCACAGTCATGGGAGGCAATCAGTCAGGATCTGTTAATTTGTAAAAAGTATAACTGTCTGTTCTCCAAGGGTAAGATTAACTGGGATCTGTACTTCCCAGATTATAAACAACACGCAGCCTTTCTCCTTAACTCACTGCAAAATGTACAAATGTTCCAACGCCAGCTCTGTAATCTTTAAAAATCTTAAACGGAACAGGGGCTCATTCCACTACATAAAAAGAAGTTTGTAGGATCATGTAGCTACCTGCAGATCACACACAGATAAACCAAAAAGCATGAGAAACAGGAATAAAGTAACCATTTATGTAGCTGGTTCCTATAGCAGTGAGATTGTCATGCTCTGTATACAACCCAAAACAAATTGTCTGTTTAGAATTAAAATATGATACTGTTTCCAAAAGTCTTGCCTCCAGGGAGATAGTTTTATACCACAGGGCAGATTCAGCCCTGGTGTAGGATTTCTGATTTTCATGGAATTGCACCATTAAGGAATTTGGCCCAACATCTTGCCCACACTGATGCAATTCAACTTTTAAGGGACAGTTATGGGGTTTCCTCCTAAATCAGGCCAAGTTTCTGGAACAAGGGAAGTCTGTAAAAGAAACCGTTGGAGGGATGTTTTAGTCTGCCATTTAGGAACATTCCCATGTTAGAAAACGTCACAGGATTTATTTTGTATGTCTTGCACGTTATAATTTCATGCTTTTTCTTCTTTCCTTTCAGAGACATTGTCAGTAGGTGGTCACACAAAACTGGATAAACCCCAAAGAAATGTAATGAAATTATAGACACAGTGAGCAGAAAGACACTTGTGGATCCAGTTCATTCTGCCTTACCTTTGTTCTATATATCTATTTTCCATATTTAATGTATTGCCTGAGCTTGCAATATATGATTAACAGAACGTCTGCACCACTCAGGACTCTGGAGAAGAATGTAAGATGTTAATTCTCCAACATTTTAGGTAACTTTAAATATTTTGGGTGTGACTGATCCCACACAGTGCTTTGGATTTGTGCTTTGTATGACAGATGGAAATCTGAAAACACACACTGATGCTCACTGATGTTGAAAACTTCTGTGCAGGAACAAAGAGCTGTAACACTTCCCTGTTCCTGGAGCTAACCTGGTATTTCCTAAAATCATGCAGCTCCACAGGTCATGGCCCAGCACACAGGAGTTTCCCCAGCTCTTCCTGCCAGCGCTGCACGTACCGGGCACCGTGACGGGCTGGAAATGTGATACTGTCAAGGGTCTGGGTGAGATTATTCCCTTCCCTCTGCAGTTGTTTGAGCTTCCCAGACAGCATGAAGCAGATGCTCAGGTTCTTAAGGCCTCCTGGGAAAATCAGCACTGTTTCAAAACCATACCAGAACCAAAACTTTGGAGAGATTAATTGATCTTGGGTCAAGAGGGAAGAAGGATGCAATAGCTTTTGACAGCAGTGAGCTGGTAAATGATGTGCCCAATGCTGAGCTGTCTTACAAGTCAGAATATTCGGTGCATCACATCAAAAACTCCTCTGGACTATTGACATAGTATTTGAAAGAGCATGGAAAAAGGTAGGACAATAGAAGGCACATTTTAACTTTCCTACTTGCATTCTTACACTAATCTGAAAATCATAAAACCTCAGTATAAATCAAATGGAGCAAATGCTCTCAGTAAATTAAAATATATAGAGAAATATCTGTAGACTATGTTTTAATGTGTGTACAAGTGTTACAAAAAACTTTGGCACAGCTGCAGCTCACACAAGCAGCACAATGAACCTGCTTCAGGCATTCTTTAAAATCCCATTCTGCTTTGCTACCCTTTGGATTCTGCAGCTTGTCTTTCCAAAGCCATGATAAAACCATCACAGCTTTAATCAACTTCTTCTTGGCCAATCAGAAAAGCTGAATATGAAACAAAATACAAGACACGACAAAAATCAGAAATACTGGGCATTTTTGCTATTTCTGTCAGCCATAGCTAGGAATGTTGTAATAAAGCAAGATAAGAAATTGAGGATGGAAATAAATGGTAACTGCATTTTTATTTTAGTGTATTTTATGTCTGTTTCAGAATGAGGAGGAATATGTGACTGGGTACGAAACTCCACCCTCTCCAGGAATTGCTGGGATTATTGTGTATGAGTGTACCCAAACACCAGAACAGTTTCCTTATCTACAGCCTCGTTGCAATCATGGAAATGTCAGGGTTGTTCTGGTGGAGACCTCATCCCCGTGGTCACAGCGTACACTGGGAAATCATCATCTTGGGACATATGGGACTGGAAAATTAGAATGGCAGATAATTATCCCATATTTCCTTTCATGGAATCCTGGCCACTGAGGGCCAGCAGGGCACAGCTCCACTGTGGTGGGCACAGGACCTGATGTGTGGCTGCTGAGAGCAAAACCTCATCCTTCTTGAGCGCCTATTGCAGTCACCTTGAACAGAAAGTGCCCTGCTTCAAGTTTACTCTGGTTTTTTTCCTCCTTGCTTTATTGCTTTTAACTGAACTGGCAGCTCAAAGTTTCATCTAAAGCTGTTTCAAATACTTTTCTGCTTTTAAAAAAGCCCGTCTGAGGATTATCTACTCCACGCAAAGCTTTAGGAAATCACATTGATCTGGAATAAAAAAAAATCTGAGTTGCTTTGTTTTAATGTTAGTGAAGGAGAGAAATCCCAGATAGAGCCATGGATGTGACTGTCATTCTTTGAGAAAATGAATGTTCTAAGTCAGCTCAGTGGTACCTTCTAATGTTGAAAACTGACACCAAAACCATGACCTGAATAACTTTTAAAATTTTGACCCAATAGTAATGTCCCCCTGTAAAAGAAAGACCTCCCAAATTAAGACTCCAACTGCTCCATCTTGAACTATAAAACTATTTTTCCAAGCTGCTGCCTGTATTGGGCTTCAAATCAAAACTGAATGAATGTAGAGGAGGAAGTGTGATGTACAGCAATTAAAATATATGGAGGATTTGCAGGGTTTTGGTGCATCAAACCCTTTGAAATACAACATATTTGCAGTTTGGTGTTGCAGGCATTTCCCTTCCTACTGGAAGGTCAATCTATCACGGAGGAATATGTTGCTCTCAGACGGTATCACAAGCTGGCCATGTTCTCACTACATTAACTTATTCTCAAGAAGCAGAAAATTAGTGTCACCTGTGGTGGGGGGTGTCTTGGTTAGATTCTTCTCTTTCATTTTACATAATCCTATTAAAGGCAACCAATTCAGAGGCTGAGAGTAGTATTTTTGGCCTTTTAATCATGGCCTGTTCAAGGTAATCCATATTTTGGCGAAGGCCCATGATGTTATTTTCATTTGTTACCTATTGCCAGATTTATTCCATAGAATTTTGCCCAGATCCCAGGACCAGGGAGGTTTCTGTCTGCGATTCCTCCCAGCCCAGCTCCCTGCAGTCTCTCCCAGTCCTTTGCAGTGTGTTTAACATGCAAAACCCCACGCTGGGACCTGGGTTGAGTAACGATGTTTGGGACCCACTCAGTGTCCGTAATATTGGGTGACAGGAAACCAGGGGATGGAAGAAGCCGCTGCTTTTGGTTTGCGAGGTCCTGAAGCCCTGAGCTCTGGTTCTGGGGGGATCTCTGCTCTTTGACAACACTTCCCACCATGTGTTCCAGCCAGGAAGATGGATGTACCTTAGTTAAAGTGAGTCATTCACTGAACCTGGGCCAAACTTTGAAGCAAATCTGGGCCAGTTCACTGCCTCAGGAGGAAACCTGGTTTTTGCATGAATTAGATGCAAAAATAAGCAGAGCCTGACTGACATCTCCTCCAAATTCCAACTCTAAGGGTAAAACCCAGAGGGCATGAGCCTCAGGCATGACAAAAATGAGGAGGGGAAAATGAGGCTTCCTGTCTCCCCTGCAAGAGCCAGAGAGACATGTTACTCAGAACTTAGGGTAAATTGTTAATGATTTATACACTAATTAAGTAATGTTTATAGAATGGCTTACATATGTAAATGGCTGTAAAGATGCTTACGTTTTTCCTGCACTCTCCAATTAAAGGAACTTTCATTATAGAGCAAAACAATTCCATCCCAACTTGTTACACCAGTTCTTTAGCCAGGCAGCTTTGCAGCCACTGCTCCCAGCTCAAACTGGGCTATTGTGTTTCTCTAAGGAAACTTCTGTGCTGGTTTGTAGTTGTTTTAATTCCATCACAGATCACATTCTGTTTAATGATAATTTGATTTTGCGTTGCAATACCCAGATGTACATTAGGAGGTCACAACCTTTCCATTTATCTCTTAAAGTAACTATTTTTTCCCCGAGTTCCATCAGGTTAAAACAGTTAGCAATTTTTCTCCTTGAAGTGTCCCTTCAGCTTGGCCAAGATATATAATAGATCAGTGTAGCTACAAATGCATTACAACATTAGTCATCAATTAGTTTTAAACCATCGCTGTAATATATCATTTATCCAGCTTGCTGTAGCACTATTGTGAACATTTAATTTTTTAAAGGCATCTTGATTTTTTAACCTGACGGCTGCATCCCCCTTTTGTCTCCTGTACAGACATCTCCTTAAGGAACAATAAAAATTAGATTTGTTTGACCTGCACTCAGGGTTCATTTAAGCGAGATGGATTTTAATTGCTCTGCCCAGTCTACCAGACAGCTTTTATGTAATATTCCAGACATTTACGCACTGTCTTTTCCCTTGCTGTAAGCAGGTGTGTGTGCCCACAAATGCCTGTAAAGCAGCTCTTACAATTCATTTCACATCTCTGACAATCCTCTGGGAAATTGCTTTCTCTGAGATACCGTTGGCATCAAATTAAGGGCTCCGGTCATTGCCACTTCTCTCCTAATACCATTTTCTTTTGTCTTTAAGATTCACCTTCTTGTGTGGCCAATTCTAACAGGACCTGGCTGAGGATTGTGTTCCTTGGGCTTGTGTTGTCATTATATGGCACAGGTGACTCAGCCCTGCATCTCCCAGTAGTGAGAACGGGTAGAGGGCCTTACCTATCCCAAAATCCATATTGTCCTTCTACCATTTGCTGTAAGATCTATGATCTGAACAAGTTTGGAATATAAGCTCAGACTGGGAGAAGCAGCTCTGTGCCACAGCCACTCAGTATCTTTTAGGATCTCCAGCTTCAATTAGGAAGTCACGCAAGGAAGTTATCACTGCACTGACTCAGGGCCCAAAACACCCCAGCTGCTCTGCCAGCCTGGACTGGAGGCACAATGAACTCACATTTGCCCACGATGAACATTATTTGCTGCAGCTGCTCCATCAGGGAGAGGAGAACTTCATGTGGAGAGTTCTCTCCCTGCTATCTCCCTTCCACACGTGATACAATCTGAAGATGAGGTCCTCTGTTTTTCCTGTTCTTCTCATTCCTAAAAAGGAAGATTTGGCTGTCCTGTGAATTACCAAATCAGCACAAAAAAATGGGCCTCCTAAGCAGTTCTTTGTGCCTACAGCTGGTTCTGGTCTCCTCTCTGTTGGACACACACATGTACTTAATTCCCAGTTGTGCTGGATGCCTATTAAAAGAACAAATCTGCAAGTGAGGAGGGTCTCTTCTGCCATGTCAATGGAAGTGAAATACGTAAATCTCCTGCATGCTGAGGCAAATGAATGCTCCAAGTGCTTGGGAGAACAGCTGGGAAAGAGAATAAGCAGTTTTTATTCTGCTGCAAAGTGTCGCTGATCCAACTTGCTGAGCTGATCCTCATGTGGCACATTGTGCCTGCTCCGTGATTCTGCCTACTGCTTCCAGGGGGGGCAATTCTGAGTGCTCAGCACTTCAGCCAGCACAGAAAAAAGGACAGATCTGCTTTTCCCACAGCAGTACAACCAGCGGGGTGCACAGCAGCAAGGCAGCACCGCAGGGGAAAGGGCAATTCCCGTTAGGGGTCCTGTCAGGGAGTGGAGATGGAGATCATGGTGATCCACGGAGAAAGCTGTGGAGGAGCAGGGGGATCTGCTTGTCTTGCCAACCTGGGAAGCCAGAAGAGGATTTGGAATAATCTTCCTCTGTGTCACTGTGTTTCTCCATTTTTATCTGCCAGTGGTAAATCCCAGTCACCCAGGAGACATCCTGGAGTGAGACTGGTACATGATGATGGGTGAATCACAAAACATTTAAAGAAAATTAAGGGCTCTGTAGGAGGTTCTGTGGAAGGAAGTCCCATTTCCTTTCCTTAAAACTGGGCAGAATTGCACACTTGACCAATCCCCAAAGTACAACTGCACAGCTCAGGGCATTCAACTTCCACCTGCCCTGCCTGGGCCAGCACCCCAGTCCCACCATAAACACACGGACAGCTTCTCTCTGGACAAGAGAGAGGAGCAGAACATGTTCAGTGTTAATTGTGGCATCAGTGGAAGAAATTCAGATGAGGCATTCACTGAGAGAGCCCTTAGAAGACATTTACTTGATGCAGAATCTGTGAACACAGCAGTGACATCAGGAAAGGGATGGGAGGTCCAGCACACTTACTTTGCATGTGGACACATAATTCTTAATTTCATATTCTGTGTCTTTTTCCCTGGGGCTTTTATATCCATCAGTAAGGCACACCAATATTTTTTACTTCCCTGACAGAAGCACTGAAAATCAGAACCCATTTATTTAGTACCAAACAAATGCAGAAATAAGAGCAAGCTGTAGCACTGGAATACACATTTGTAACCCTCTGAGGACCAGATGCAGCAGAGCTGGAACACTCAGCAGCTGTAATGTGCACCGAGAAGTCACATTTGTTCAAGAAAAGCCACATTACTTATATTAATTGGATGTGTCCAGCTCATCCTGAGTCCACTTAAGCCTTGGCAAACCTCTAGCTCTGAGCATAACAAAGGTATTAATACTGATTTTCCTTTATATTATCCCATTTACATAACGACTCCCACCTTTACAGCCTAATACTTATTCTTTGGAACACAGAGAACCATTGACTCATATCTGGACTGCCAAAACCTCATGAATTTAGAGATGTTTGGAACAAGAAAGAGAGTTTGGTTCAGGCCCATCCACAACAGCAAATTAAATACAAGTAATCATCTGTGCGAGCGACATTTTCAGCATGTCCAGAGCCTGGCGGGAGCTGACATTCCTTCTCCCAGAAAGATTTACAGAATTTGTGCATTGAAAAGCATTGAGGTAAACCCTGGTCTGAGGGCCAAGTGCATAAATTAGACCTGTCCCCCCCCTTCAGTAAATTACAGATGTACACGCTGTAGGTTGGCTCGCTGTGCTCTTGGCAGCTCCAACAACTCTGTGAGCGTGTGTTCACAGAAAGTGAGTTTGTGTCATACTCACACGTTTACATTTCATTTTCTGAGATTTTGGTGCAAGGAATATGTTGTACATCATTTCTTCCCTCCATTCACATCAGATGCTGGGTTAAACAGACTGAGAAAAAAGAGTAATATTAAAATGTTGGCACGTATTGCACTTTCTCAGCAGAAACTGTGTCGCTTGCACATCACTTTGGTTTAAATTATGTAGGTCAATGTAAGGCCAGCAAGAAGTGCTGGATTAGCATCTGCAGAGACTGAGGTCCTCTCCTCATTCACAGAACAAGTCCAGATCAAGAAATGTCATCAAAGCTTCACACACAAAGCTTCTGCCTTGGAAGACAGGGATATTTCCTCAGGCCAACCAAGTGCTCACCTGTTCCTCAAGCCCTTGGTTTGTGTGGGAAACAAACTGGCCAGTTGGCAGAGTGACGAGGGGACTGACACTACCAAACTGCTTCTTCTAACACTGTCGAGGTTTCTATGAGCTGCATATTTGCAGAAGTCCATGTACCTGTGAAATAACTGAATCACTGTCTTCCATGTGTCAAGATGATGCCATTTCTGGGCTCTTCCATCTTCCTCCCACAGACCAACCATGTTTTAGGTGGAATGCATGGCCTGAAAACCCAAATACGTGTGGCAGCTCAGACTGGCTCTCGGTGACTTCTAGAGAAGGAATACGGTGAATGGCACTGGGAACCCCACACAACATCCCAAAGGGATGCAGTTCACTCCAGGCTTCCAGCCTTCCAAAATCTGTGTGAAGGTTTTCTCTATGGCCTGAAGAACCAGTAGAATTTCATTGAAGGCTGAAAGCCTCATGTAATCAGACAACACTAGAATTCAACTTTCCAAAAAAAAAGAAAAACCCAGTATTCTGAGCATACTGCAGGAACTGCTGCTACAAAGTTATGCAAATTCCAGATCTTCTGTTTCTGTAAATAATAATTTTCCAGGGGAGAATATATAGAGGAGACAGTCATGTGCTCTAGCCTGAGCAGGGATCGGGAAATTCAGGCTCTAGTCCAGCTCCACTCAGACACTTCGGCTCACTGGCTTCCACTTTCCATGGTAAGACCAAAACAATGGTAATAAAAATCACAATGAAAGCAATTGAAAAATATTTGCATAATTATTTAGCATGTGTTTGCATGCTTTGCATGTTAAACAAGGGATTGTTCCTCATCCCACACTCTCAGGACAGATAGGGAAGTAGAAAGTGTGGAGCAGAGTGGGAACAAAACCTGCTGTGTGTAGAAGTAAATTTAGTTCTGTAGGAAAACAAGCTGAAATGTGTATTTAAGAGAGATTAAATATTAAAAGATTCAGAGCCTGGTGGAAAAAATCCAGAAGTTCACACAGGGAACAAAGGCTGTGACACAGAAGGAAGGATGGAAATAATTGAGGAAGAGGCTGATGGATGGGTGGGCCAGGCTGGAAATACTGGTAGAGCTGAAGGTGGTATCGTGACAGGTGGACAAAGGATGATGATGATGGTGATGGTGATGATGAAGAATCCTTTTTCAATTTGCACGGTGATGGAACACAAGTCCTGCTGACTCAGGGTGAAACCCAGACAGTGACTGGGAGATTCTGCTGCCACAGGGCAAGGGCCGCCTCGGAAACCTCGATTATCTGGGGATCTCAGCCGCTTCCAAAGCGCTGCTGAAGCCACGCACCCGCCTGGGGAAGATATTGCTCCACAACCCTTTGATATGGCACATTTACCAGCAGGTTCAACCAGTAATTCGTGGAACAAAGCATTCAAGGCATTCACGGGGCAAACCCATGTGGGAATAAGCCTGAGTCACATCGTGCAGGAGTGGCACTGCTGCCCTGAGCCGAGCCCATCCCGGAGCTCTTCCCTCTTCAGCCACTCAGGGTCTGCCGCAGTTCGAGTTCTCCATCTGAAATATCAAGCTCTGCCTCATCTGGGACAAACTCACTGCCTTAATCTTCAGACCTGACTTTATGTGTACGTGCCAATGAGGTTTCCTGAACACTCACCCAGGGAGACAGAAATATCAACAGGAATTAATGCAGAGGGATGTCACCTTGGCAAATTTGACTTACTGTGTCCCCTCTTTGCTTTGCCAGCTGAGGCTGGTTGTACGATCTGTTGAACTAAACTAGGGAAAGGCTGATTTGAGAACAAAAAAATGGAGCTGAAGAGGAGCTGGGGGTTCCATACTCAAGGAAGTAAAATGATAAATGATAATTCCCTATCAAAAGACAAATATGTGATACTCTGGCAGTAAATTCATAAGAGCATCGTGAGTTATAAATTAAAAGGAGAAAGATATAAAGAAGAACAGAGTAATCCAACCATGGGAGAGCAGCAAGAAAAGCAGCTGGTTCAGATATTCATATTGACAAAACTCTGGCTGGATATCAAATATGCCCTTCCCACCCCAAAATCCTGTGGGCTTCAAGGGAGCACAAACATCCCTTATCGTTCTGCATCATTAATTGCCTGTTCTACTCTGTGTCCAACTACCAGAACATTGACCTCTGAATGCAGATATGAAGTGGTCTTTATCACTCTTTACCCCACAGCCCAGTCCTTTGGGTTCATGTGGGGAGAAGCTTGATTTGCCATATGGAACATAACAGTCCAAATAAAGTATTTTTATCTTTGATAGAGAGCCATTCAGAGTTTCCCACTAGTGTCTGCCATAAAACCAAGACAAAGTGAGGCTGTTTCAGCACTGTCTGGTCTCAGGGAATGTGGATGGATGTCCATCCAGTTTTACTGCAGTCTGGAATAGGATTTCTTCATGCAAGGAGCATGTTTAGCTGTCTGCAAATTCCAGAGGTGTTTTTAGTAGAAGTGGAAGGTTGTGCTACCAAAGGAGAACATGAGCCAAAGATGTTCTATTATCTGTATCCTATTAAAGGTCAGACAGAGCTCTTACCTCAGTGCCATAATGTGACCAGAAACTTAATTGAAAATACACAAAAAGGTTATTAACGAAGAGATGAAACCATAGTAAATTTAATATAGCCCACGGAAGGACTCTTGCTAGAAAGAGATTACATGGATAGATAGATAGGCCTTTAATTAAGGTGTATTGCCGGGTTAAGTGTAAATTTTCCAAGCAAAAATGAAGATGGAAAACTGGTAATTGCTTCCAATTTATATTATAAAAATCAGTCATATTCATTTTACTTCCTATGACAGTCTTACTTAATTCTAAGCTTCATTCACTTAATTGGAAGGGAGAGTTCTTAGAGTAAAAACATAAGGAATTGAGGAAAGAGACAGGCAGATTGCAAGAATTGAATGAACAGCACTTTAAATGAAATCATTAAAACCCCTCATCCAAGATTCTCTGTAGATTCATGTTTGCTGTCCTCAAGGGATATTTATTACCAAAGCTGAGTAGGAAAAGATTGGGAATTATATCAGAAAAAAAAATTTCTAATGGTTTCTTGAAAATTGAATCTGAAGAACTCGCTGTTTCTATGACTGTCATAATTTCTCCATGTCTCAAAGTTAGCATAGAGTAAAAACTCAAATATTTCTCTCCCTGACACCTCTTGCAGCTCCGGTGGCACATGTAACACAAAGGTTCACGTGCACAGGAGCTGCATTTACCTCAACCAAGTTCTCACTTTGTTCACAACTGAGTTACCGGGGGGAGTACGTTCAAAGAGGGCTTTGTTGTGAGTATTCACACAACTCTCTTTGCATAAATCAGCCTCAGAAAAAAAAGCCTTCCTGAAGCGGTGAGTCTTTGTGGGTTTGGGAGTTAACTGATAGTGATAAAGACCAATACGTGGTGGCTAAGGTGACAGATAAGAGGCAGAGATGTGAAGAGCTGACATTTAAAAGTAAAAGTTCTGGAGAATACCAGTGATTCACACCAGCGGGTATCAGAATCACTTAATGACTACTTTTGAATAATAAATCTGCATCTCTTTTGCAGATAAAAAAATCGTTGCCTTAACAAAGATTGAGTTTTGAGGGGCACTGTTTAGTTCTTCGGGGTGCACATTCACAGAGCTTCATGATGTGTAACTGCCCCTCTCCTTCCCCTGACAAAGCCCAACACAAGGCGGCTCTTCCACATTTCTTGTTCCTGGACAGGATACAGAATTCTGTAATTACAATCAATCAAGGTGCACTGAATTTTAGTCCCTCCATGCATAAATGAAAACCATTCCTGGCACGGCCAGTGGGTTCTGCCGCAGGCAAACACAGCAGCAGCACCATTCCCAATCTTTCTGGGATCCATTTAAGCAACCACTTGAAAAGGATTCATAGCAGAAAGTGGGGAAAGCTGAGGCGAAGAAGATGCTAGATCTCTCCCTAACAGAAGTCAAATGATGTTAGAGAAATTACTCAATGGATGGTTTTGGTCTGCATCTCTGGTTTCTGGAGGGAAGTGACAAGGGACACTGCTCCATCAATGGATATCAGAGAAGGTTAAAACATCCAGATGCCAATCATTCAGAAATATAAAATAACAATGTTGCAAAAGTAATTAACACTTTCAGTTCTCAAAGTGCAGAGGAAGCTTTAACTAACTAAACAGTAAGGTTAGAGTAATTAAAAGCTCAGATGTTAGGTTCCTAAGAGAAACAGAATAATAGATTGAATTCATTATCTTTAAAGAATCCAAGACTAACATACCAACACATTCCTATGTTTACGTGAAAGGAATGAGATCTCAGCATGTCAAGAACATTGAAGGTAGCAACAATAATTTTTTATCTGTCAGCGGGAAGGGAAGATAGAGCTCCAGAAAGCCCAGGGAGGATTAGGGAGAACAGTAGACAATTGACAGTGAAACACAGACAAAGCTGGGAACATAACTATAAAGTGCTTGAGGAAATCCCTAAATCCGCTGGTATTAAAGCATTTACAGTGACTTTTCAATTTCATGGCAGCCTCACTATCAGAGAGTTCTGTCATTTCTGACAGTGGAAGCAGGCTCAGGTCTTCAAGGCAAAAAAGCTTTAGTGGAGTTTGAAGTTATTTCATGAAACGCATTTCGGGCGATTTCCCAAGATACAGCCAATAGCTACCAATGAGCCTTAGCTGGGAATACAGAAACAAGTTTAAAAAAGGAAGATACAGGGTGAAATTGAAGCATTTCAGCTGCTGGTTAGGGAGCACACACTCTCAGGGTTCAGTGACACCTTATCACAACAGCAAGGCTTTCCCCATCCTTTGCTTCTTCCTCTGAGCTACTTTTGTCAAAATGTATAATTACACCTAGAACTGGATCATTGAAATAACCCAAGTTTAAAAAAAAAATTTAAAAAATCAGGAGTTTTATCTCTTTTCTTTAGCCCAGATTATGACCATGATCTAATTTAAGGCACAGCTCCACACACAGTTGGACTGACACCAAGAGGAGACAGGAACCTGAAGCACAAAGGCAGAAACTAACTTCTAGGAGTAGAAAAATATTCTTACAATGGCTTTAACACTTTTCTTCTGTTTTCAGTAGACATAAAATAAGCTGCCTTCAGGAAAAGAGAAGTGAGCTAACTTCCATTTTCCAAGGGGAAAACGAGCATCCAGGCAGTCACCATGAACCTGCTGAAATGCTGGGTGTTCATAGCCCACCTTCCCCTTCTCACTGGGAGGCACAGAGCAAGCACGTTACTTTGGCACGAAAGGTTAGTTCTGATAAACCTCCATATTTGTTAAGAAATAAGCCCTAAAAAGAACTTCTTTGATATCAGAAATAGAGTAAGAGGTGAAAACCCAGCAAAAACTGAAGAAATATAATGGAAATTCTCTGTTGTCAGTAAGAACAGGGTCTGGATAAGCATAAGAAGAAGGCAAGGGGTTATTTCAGGGAAAAAATATCCATGGATCTTGCCCAGAGGGACAGACCCAGCCACTCTTAACTGGAAGCACCCCCTGTCCATCTCTGCACCAATTCCTCCAACAAACTCAGAGTTGTTATACCACAGCTCCATCGTGCACTGCTTGTGACAGCACTGAGCACATGGAGGGAAATGCAGCTGTTCAGATGAACTTCCTCACTGCCTTTCCTGCACAGGAGACCTCCCTCACTTAATTCTTTTGCCTGTTTGTCTGCTCTGGCACAACCACGAAGCTCTGGATCCCAAAGCTCAGCCAGGCCCAGGGGGTACTGCCCACCCAGCTGGTGCAGGCACCATTTCTCAGCATCCCTCACTCGTCCCCTCTCCTGCCATCTTTGTGCCCTTCTCATTTGGATCTTTCTCTTTCATTTTTAAACCTCTACTTCTTCCCGTGTGCAGAGTCTTCAGCAGCATGGGGCAGCACCTTCCCTGTCAGGATTATAATAAGCTGAAAGGCAGGAGTGATTTATAGAATCACCCCTGTGCCACGAGATAACACCCTGTAAGTGGTGTGAGCTCTCATGGACAGTGCACAGAGCACGAGTGCAGGAGCCTGAGCTCATCCTGCCCCTGACTCCCAGCCTGATCCCAGCCCTGCTGAAGTCATCACGAAGGGCTGTTGGATGGAGCAGCACACAAGGAGCTCCTGCATCTCTCCTCTGCTGTTGTTTCAAGGTGTCTCTAGGGTGAAAGTGTGTGAAGTGTTTTCAAAGATTTAAAGTACTACGGTTGTCATCCCACAATTCTTATTCATCCCTGATAATTTCTGCTTGTGGGAGTAGGCCCGCTGGCTCCGTAGTCGTCATTATTTGTAACATTTCTTGTATTATTCACAACACATCTCCTTCTCTGACATACTTTTATTAATTTTAGAAGTGGAACATTTTTAGCAGCAAGCTTTACATATTCAACAGATGCATGATATAATTAACAAAGAAATGTCATAAGAAACACAAAGAAAATATTCTTCTCATTATATTCAATATTTAATTGCGCACAGTTATTCTCAAGTCAAACCTCCTGCTGCTCAGAGAGAGTTGTCACAGATCACTTACATTGTTTCGTGGGGTTTTTTTTTAGTGAGCCTAAGAGCTCATTTTCTTAGTTTTAGACTTCTAATCTATCAAAATGAAAAAGCAAAATCACGCCCTAGGTAAGGCTGTAGCATTAGTACTTTAGCCTCAATTTTGCAAACACCCTGTAGGGATTTTTGTTACTCCATCAAACAAAAGTTTGCAAGTCCCATATTGAATCTACATGATGGAAATTTCAGCAGCCCCATAATGCTGTTGGGGTTTGTAGATCCTTCTCTTGCATCCTCAAAGAAAATGTAGGTCTAGAACACATATGGATTTGGCCAAGTTTGCAGAAATTTAATTTTATGACTGAGTGGCCCAATTTTTTCCCCTTCATTATCCTAAAAGTTGGAATTGCTCATCCTCTAGCCTCCATCCATTCTGTGCTGTTGTTAATACAGAATGAAGCAAATATTTTTTCCTCTAGGAAAGAGATTTACAGGAGAGACTGACAAGGTGGGCTGTAGAGTAGTTGTCTCCCCTTTTCATTCCCCAAAAAGAAGTGGTAATGAGCCAAAAATCTGCTGCAAATGCCACCTATAAAGGAAAAAAAAAAGTTGCCAAGACACTCTGAGTACATGGGCAGACTGGAACAAGGCTAAGTGAACCATTGAATCCATGGAATCCTGGAATCTATGATCCTACAGACCTGTGGTCCTTGGCACATGGCAATGTACCAGTGTTAGCTTTACCTCACCTAACTTTAGCTAACATCAATAAGCTGCCCACTCCAGATTCTCTACATATTTTGCTGAGTATTAGGAAGTGGTATTAGGAAGCAACTTCAAAGGACAGCTCATTTCATCGCAGCAGAACAAAGGGAGGGGGATGAGTCACCTCTCGGTGCTTGTCCCCTCTGCCAGCAGATCAGGACTGGGGTGGCTTGTTTAGGCTGAGTGCTTCACTTCAGATGGCTCGAGTTGGGTGAAGTGAACCACACGCAGATTTGTATTCAACATCAAATCCTGCTGCTTCCCACAAACTCAATTATTTTAGTCATCAGGTGCCTTACTCACTGCCTGTTGCTGTTTTGTTCAAGGAGCATTTATGGAGTAAAAGGCCTTTCCTAGAAATGAAAAGGATAATGCTCCTTGCATTCTTGACTTTGCTCCTGGTAGCCGAGTGCTCCCTGCAGGATGGGGAGGTGTGGGGGTGGTGGGCTCCGTGTTCGTAAGAGATGTCAGTGATGCTGCAGCCAGGGAGAAGGAGATATTTCCAAGAGTTTCCTGGCAAGCAGTTGGTCATCCAGGCATCAGGAGAACAGAGCAATGGGATGACTTGGCAGCCAGAGCTGTGCTGGTTGGTGCAGTAGAAATCAGCACTTTCTGCAATGGAAGCAGATATCCCAATCCTGGAATCCCAGATATCCCCAATCTGGGAATCTTGGCAGGTGCTGGGGGTGTCTGATTCCCTCACAGACCACTGAAAATCTGCATGTTGGATTTTAAAGATGCAGCTAATGGATATCCTGGTGACTCAACATGAGTCAGTCCAATTAAGAACTGAATCAGGCTCTCCAAATATTCCCATGAAGCTCTTCCTCTGAAGACTTCAAAGTGCATTACAGAGATTCAAAGTGCTAACAAGGAGGATAATCCAATGATGATATCAATTCTGGCATGATACGCTGCCCATGTGACCAGGGACAAGTCCATTTAGAGACACACTTATTGCACATATTTAGAAACCACACTGAGATTTGGACTGGAATATAATAAAGATTGCATCTTGACAATCTTCTCTGTGGAATTCTATAAACTGGTTGTAAAATTTTATAGAAAGGGCATTCCACTAACTATGGCACTCTGGGGGCTTTCCTACAATAAATACCTGTCCTGCTTCATTTTGGAACATAAACTGAGCTTTACTGCTCAGCCAGATCTGTTGTGTGAACCATAAAGGCCCTGCTCACAGCTTTCACAGAGGTTGTGTCTATAATGTAAATCCAGTTTTGATCCGTGATCTCCCAGGCTGTGTCACTGGTAGAACCCTCCTGACACGGCACTGGCCTGTCCCAGCTCCTACTCTCCCAGACGATGCCTTGGAATACATCAAAGACCAAGGAGTGCTCCCTGTAGACCGTCTGGATGAGGCCACCTGCTTGGGATGCAGGAATGGGGGGAAAGAGTTGAATCATGTGCATGTGAGTCATGATACACTACTTTGTGTTTGGGTTATTTTATTTTCTAGCCATAGCCAGAGAGACCAGGGAATGAATGGTCACCCTTCCTGAGGCACTGAACGACTTTTCCTGAAGAAGTTGCTCCCTGAAAATAGCCCTTTGGTGAGAGTGTGCAAAGAGAAAGCTCCTGGCTTTGGACTGGGTTTGTCCCTTGCTGGGGCTGAGCTGGGGACGGCCGTCTCCTGGGCTGCCATCCAGCTGGATTCGGCACCGACTCATTCACTGCAGAAAGCAGAAAAAGAAACAGGAAAAAACGATATGAGGTTTCCATGGCTACTGGACTGTTTATTTTCTTCTGACTGTTATCGCAAATTTTGCCATCCAAACAAGCAACAGATGTCGGAAATAGCGTTTGGGTTTGGTGAGCGCTCATTTCGGATGTGCCACAGGGAAAGGTACTGACTTGGAGCCCAAGGAAGTGGCACAAGTTCATCAGTGGGCAAAACACAAAGTATAGACATCCAGACTTCTACACACTGGGCTTGGAGCTCTTCCTCAGTAACGTTTCCCATTTGCATTGAATTTCTCCATTTCATGTTCTTTTGTGATGGTTGTTGAAAGTAAAAGGTCAAAAGTAACCCCTCATCAGGTTGTCTGGAGAAATGGCAAAGACTTTGATTTTAATATTCTAGAACAATGAAGAGAGAGTAGAAATCAAAGCCATGTAGTCAGTTCCTGTTATCGATGATGCTGGAGCGCAGAACAGGTTATACGGTATTAATTTGTGATGTATTCCAGAGCAACAGGTGGAAGTACAAGTAGTGCTTCTTCTGTGTGTCTGGTCAATTTATCATTACTATTCAGATAACAAAATACAGCTCAAGTGGAAAAAAAATCTCAAAAATTTTCATTAACCAGCAACCCTCTCCTTGCTTTGCTATGATTCTAGCTGATCCTATTGCCCTGTTTCAGCCCCCCCACCCTGGTCCACTTTTTGGAGCAACACCTGGATGCTGCCTTTGCTACAGAGCCTTTTTCTTTCACTGCCCTGCTTCAGACGAGTTCATTTCTTTAACACACCAGCAGCATTTACTGAAAGGTTCTACAGAGAATTTCATAGCTCTGCCCAAATTTCCAGCATGAAGTCTAAGAACTTTGCTAAACCACAGTCTCAGTGCTGTTGATTTGGTTTTCTTGTAAATCAGACCTTTTTTTCACAGATCAAAACCCCCAGAGAGTTTCCGTAGATGTCTTTGCTGGCTAAACAGGCTGCACAAACCACGAGCTTCTCAATAGTTAATAATAAGCAGCTTCTCCCCCCAGCACTTGGTTTGAAAGGACTACAAGCTCTGAGTCATTGCACAGTTGATTTGAGCTTAACCCTAATAGCTCTGTTATGTCCTGGCTTATTCCTAAATCTTCTTGGAAGCAGGAGAGCGTCAACAATAAACTTGTAATGTTTAACACTCTTAACACCAGGTAAACTGCTTTATCTCAATTAAAAATATCAGTTAGTGTCCTTTCCACTACATCACGGAGCTGTAAAGTAACGCTGGAGCAAAAGCATGTGCCTGCTGGTATATGCCTGAAGAGGTTCTGGGAATTAATTCTGCTTTGCAGAACTATTCCAGTTATTCATGTGACTCAGCGGCGGAGACCGGGATCTTCCTGCACTCCGGGGTGACGTGCTGATTCAGGCTGGTTCAGCAGCCCGGGATAGGAGACACCTTATCAAAAGAAAAGCCCTCTTTGGGGACAGGCTCTCCCAGCAGCTGGGAAGGAAATTTCCGTTGCGCTCCCTGCGCTGCTCCGGTGGGGTGAGATTAGTGAGTTATTATTAGAGCTGGATGATTTTCTTCACTCTGGGTAAAAAGGGAATCGTTCTTTTCAACCAATAAATTATTCCTGGGTACCGCTGCTGTGATGTGTGTCCAGATGTGATCCCAGGGCTAAGGGCAGCACCGTGTCACAGGAAAACACTGCTCTGCACCTCTGCTTTCAGTCATACCTCAGGGTATTTCAGCCACACTCGCTATTCAAGTTTTATTTATAAATGTTTTAGAAAGGATTAATACCTGGCAGACTCTTGTTACACACATGTCACAGAGGGAACAGTAAATGGCAAGTCATTTATCAGTACCCCCTAGATTTATTCAACTTGGTATGGAATGACTGATCAAGACATTCAGAATAGATTAACCCCTTATAAACCAACTGCAAATAGTCTCTGGACCAGCAGGGCACTCATCAGCCCCATTGTCTGATTGAATGCAGGCGTCTGGGATGGAAACCTGAGCACCTCAGCCTGCCAGTCCACACTCTCTGTGGGCAACACAGTCAAGGGAGTGAGCTGAGTCTTCCAAAAGTAAACATCCTAAGTAGGTCTGTCAAAAAGCAGCTGAAACGTTTAAGTGACCAGCCCAGGATCTCACAAAACAGACTGTGGCAGATCAAGACAACTCACATTTCCTAATTTCTGTCCTCATTGTGAGTCCACCAGACCACAGCTGCCCTATAATCACATCATCATAGCTCTGCAATTCTGCAGAGAAGCTGTGAATGCATTTAATCAAGGGTCTTAAATCTGCCAGCTCCAGAAAAACAGACTTCCTTCAATATTGTCCTCAATCCAGTGTTTTAACAGGAGCAGCCACTGTAGCCAGCCCAGCACCACCCAAACATCACAGTACACAGAAGTACCTGGTGAGGAGCAGGGGTTACATCCCACACCTGTACTGTGGTTTCACAGCTCGTCCTGATACAAATAACAATTACAAAGTGTTTTGAAACATATTGTACCAACTGCAATACCAAAGTATTGCTTCCTGTACTCACTGTTCCTCCACAGCCTCCCTCCCCTGACCTTACATTGGATTTTCTCTTGCAAGAGATATTATCTTCTGTCTTCTCCGCTGTTCACCTCTCCCACAACAAATAATACGTGTGAAATATAGGGGAAGCAGTAAACTTAACCCCTCCAATGGATAAAGGAATTAAGTACAGCAGCATGTGATCCACAAATGAATTTTAAAAAATCTATCTCCTTACACAGGATTTAGTGGTATCAATGGATGGGAGCACAAGAAGAGATACTGTCAAGAATACCAAAAACAATGCTGTCCAAAACAGAAAGGAGAGAGAAAAAAATCTAAAACTATCTCAGGATGTTTTTCCTTTTCATTCTGAAGACCTGTAAGGCTTCTTTGTGACTAGTCAGACTAAAAGTGTTGATTTAGGTACAGCATCTCTCAACTGCCTCCAGTCCATAAAGCTGTAAATTCTTTCCAAAAAGCAAACTTAAACATTTTTATCTACATGAGAAACTTAACTGGCAGGTACTCAGAGGCATAAATCCGTGTGGTATTTGAAGGTTAAAAAACAGAGGAAATCTGTAGCCTGGGAAAATGAGGGACTTTCCATTCCCGGTGTAATGAAACGACAGATTTAAAGTTCAGAGTGAGAAAAGTCATTGAAAGGAATCAGACTTCAAGCTTCCCGAGACATACAGGCTTTGTTTTTCAAGGCTATTGATAAATCTATCAGTCTCCCGATTACTGTCCAACTCACCCCCTGAAAACCACTCTAAAAGAGGAATTTGCTGCCTTAATTGGAAGGAAAAGGGTTCAGGGAATATCCACTGTAAGGTCCCTCTGAAGAAGGAAAGTTCCCGGAGGCAAAACAATAATTGGTTTTGACCTTCCGCAGTTCAGGAGGCGTTGGTAAAGACGAGACTTAAACACAGCCTGACAACTGCGCGTTCCAATCAAACTCAGAAAGAGACGGAAATTGGATAAGCAAATTCCTTTTTGTTCATGACCCCGGTCCCGCTCTCCTTTCCCCCTGCAGCATGACACATCAGAATCTGTCCTGCGTGCCATAAATCACTGGCGGGGCAGCAGGAGGCCTTGAATGGCCGCGTTGTGCGGCCGGTGCGGGCAGGCGGCATTCGCGGTGCCCAGGATGGGCTCGGTGGGCCCGGCACAAAGCCTGGCTCAGGAGGAAGGAAGCCGGGTGATTTCATTGCTGTTTTCAGCACGGTGTCAATTCCCTCGCTCCAGCTTTGGAAGAACTCTCCACAGCAGCACCAGCAGCCGCTTGCCAATTTAAGGAAATTTGGTTTTGAATGCAGGAGCCCACAATCCTCATTCTGTCAGAAGCTGCAGCTGACAAAACGCTTTCCTTTTTGTACATCTGAGCTCATAGGGGACACTCTTTGTCATTCCCTGCCACCGCTCTGGGAAACGTAATGTTTCCTGTGTCACCTTCCGCATGGCAAGTGCATCTTGTCTGGGCGTCCCTGCGAACTCCTGGCAGAGCTGGAGGCACCTCCATGCTTCCCACAGCTTGTCCCTGTCTGTGCCTGTCAGCCCTGCTCTGCCTGCCACGCTCCTCGTGTTATTTGTTACCTACAGACCCCACACAGAACTTAAAACTCCTCTTTCTGCTTTAAGGACAAATTAATAAAATCTCCAAGGCCATCGGAGGAAAGTTTTTCTTACAATGGACCTGAATGCCAACATACAATTAAATGTCTTTACAAACTAAAAGAGAAATGGCAAAGACTCACCACAGCAGGGCCGTGGACCAAATAAAAACCCATGAACTAATGGTGAATTTTTCCACCAGCCACTTTGAGATGGTCACCGCTGAAACCCGAGCCATGTAATTTGCAGATATGACTCACAAGAGCTGGAGGTCAAGAGCAATAAGAGCAAAGATTGGAGAGATATCAAGGCTTTGGAGAAAAAAATATTAGTAATTTTTAGGGTCTGATGAGACAGAGGTGAAAGTGTCAGTGGTCTACAATAAGGTAAGTGTGATGTCCAGGTATTTTTGTGAAGTTGAAATAGTTTCAGTTTCTCCTGGAAAGGAGGTGAAAGCTGAGAATGGCTCTGTACAGATAGGGTTACATGAGTTAAGAGCAGTAGGACTGTCCCAGAGTGCCAGCTCCACGTGACTTTTTCTCAAGTTTTGGGAAAAGCTGCTTCTCAGACATGCCTCCTTCAGCTGAACCGAAGCCCTGTTTCCATTCGCCATGGCTCGCCCAGCCTGGGTGTCAGGACAGCTGGCTCCTGCTGAGTCTGTGGAAAGGACTCTGCCCCAGAAGGGCTGCCTGGCTCTTTCAGGCCAGGAGTGCCCAAAGATCCAATGTGACATTCCAGCCTGACGGCCAAGCGGAATATCCCGACGGCATCCAAAGCCACGGGCAGCTGCTGCAGCTCAGCAATGCTGGACTCTGGCCTGGCACCTCTCGGTGCCCAGGAACCCTGGGCCCCAGCTGAGCCCCAGCACCACAAACCGCCACCACCACTGGCCTTGGGAAAGACCAGATTTGGAACCGGCTTCAGAATTCCACATCTTAGCATTTGCATCCTCCAAGGCTTTGTTACCAAGATGCTTCCCCACCATGAGTCCTACCTTGTCTCATTGCTATTTAAAAAGATTTGGTTAATTCACTTTGATTGGGGAATTCTAGCAACAGACAACTCCCCTTTGTGCTCAGAATTTCATTCTACAGCCTGAGACTTCTACAATGCCCTGCTCCCTGTTTGTCTCTCCTGTCCTTAGGAAGTATTACAGACTGTGAGCAGGAGAATGAGTCCTTGTCTATAATGTTCAAGCTGTATGTAGACAAGGGGAATTTCTAAAACTGGAACAGGCTCAGCACTGGCGCTTTATGTAGGACAATATGTACCTCCTGAGCTGGGTGTCCTTGCTGAAGTGACACCTCTGCAGAGGAATGCTGACATTCCCAGGGATGTGTTGTGGTAGTGGCAGAGGCTCCTGCAAAGACCCAGGAAGGCAGGTTAGCTGGGAGCATATAAAAAACCTATAAATAACATTCTGTAAACAAGGTTCCATAAAAAGACCTAAAAATACCAAAAGGGCATTTTGTCAGTTGTTGGGGTTTGTAAAGTTATTTTATTTATTTTTGTTCTATTGAATGAAGTAGAACAAGCTTTTGGAATGAAGCTTTAGAGCCAGATAAGAAAAGAGAAAAACATAACATTCAAACTGCAAGATGCTGTGTGCCTTTAACGCCCCAAGAAATCAAACTGTGCTGAGTTCCCATCACAGTGGTACAACTTATCCCAAACCCACGGCTCTATTCCATCATTAGCTCTTTACAGTCATCATTTAACACTTGTTCAGTACTAAGAAAGGATGATCCTTGATTCCAAGAGGTCTCAATTTAAGTAGTAAGGAATACTTGCAACTTTTGTTGCCACATTTCATTTTCATTTTCATGTTTTAACTTCCTCTGCTTAACATACCCTCTTTAACTTCCTCTGCACTTCATAGTGAACAACAGGCTTCAGCCATTGGTATCAAAACGGTTCAAGAACATTCCCCCCTGATTTCAGAAGACAAAGCAGAGTGGTAGCACATTGAAGGAATTTACCCGAGCTCCCTGGGCAGGTCAGGAACAGAAAGAGCCCAGTCTCTGCAAAGTCACAGTGACTCCTCCATCTTTTCCTATTTTCAATGCTGTGAGTTGCCAGAAGGAAAGCCCATGATGGCAAGGGTGACATTAGGGCAGGAAATGAGCCAAAACAAGTGTCCTGAAGTTACTTCCTAGCACAGGAGCAGAGGAGGGCTTTCGATCAGAATCTTTTGGCTCTCCCCATTGAGGCTACAGAGGATTCTGTTAAGAGACTGGTCAGGGACCCAAGACAATTTTCACATTCTGTTCCAGTGCAGGACTGCAGGAGAGAGCCCAGCAGAGCCTTCTGCATGGCATGAGGTCTGAGACCTCAGCTATCCATACTCAGCTGTTGTGGAAGACACAGGATCCCGCTGGGCTGCGAGTGTGTCCAGAGTCACACTGGAGACACGGCTGCTCTCCTGACTCGGAGGGCACTTTGCCTCACAGATCATTTTGGGTCACTAGATCTGTTTTCAAGGTCTGTTGAACCCCTCAAATACAAGTTTTAAAGATGACCAAGGCAGAGACTGCCGTGCTTTCAGTGGCATCTCTGTCGAATCATTCTCTCCTCGGAGAGGGGCACCCAGCGCTCCCAGACATCCCTGCTATGGGAATGACACACCAGTCACACTGTTCACACCAACTGTGGCAGTAAACTTGAGTTCAACTTTGACATTTAGTTCCTGCACAGTGACTCATGGCTGCCCATGGTGCTCTGCTTAGGGATGCAAGACTCCAAAGCCAATGTAGGAAAAAATCTGCAAGCTACAGAATTTGGAAAGAGGCATTTGCTGAAATGAGGCACCTCACAATCTTTATATGTTGCAGGGAAGAAACAACAGATGAGGGCAAGTCCCAGTTGCTGTCCCTTTGCTGTGAGAACTGGCCATGTGTATATAAAGTACTTTTCACTAAGTGTACTTTTACCTGGTGTACTTTTTATAAACAGTATAAAAATTGGAGAGATATTAAGGCTTTGGAGACAAAAAAATTAGTTCTTTTCAGGGTGTGATGAGACAGAGGTGAAAGTGTCAATGTTCTACAATAAAGTGTGATGTCTGGGTATTTTTGCAAAGTTGAAATAGGGCAGTCCCCAAAGTTGACACTGAATGGTGTCACCAAATCCATTCAGTTCAATGAAATCATCAGCTCTTCCGATTTCCAGAGTTTCAGAAAAAACCAGGACCACAAAGTTTGGAGTGCACAGAAAAAACTGTAAAGAACACCACGTGTATTTCCTATCATGTTCATGCTGTTTATAATCCTTGACTGACTTAGAGCTCCCGAGAGTCACTGGATGACCATTTGTGTCCATTCTGGCCAGGTCTGGGATCTCCCAGGGCACGTGGAAGGTGACAGCAACGAGGGCATTCTGTTCATGAAGGAACATTGAAGAATGTGGGAGCAGAGCTCTTGTCATGCCAAGGAACTCACCACGGTGAGGCCAGGACATCGACCAAAGCTGACCCAGACACAACCAAGTCTCCTCTGCCTGTCCCTGCTAATTTTACTAGCAATGTTCTGGAGCTATTTATGCAGCTGGTGCAGAAAGAGCACTAGGAAAAATAGTCTTTTTTAAATCCTAAATAACTTTCTATATATGGGTGTCTAGAATTTCTTCACAAATACTAATTAGAACAAACAAGGTTGTATGTAAGTTAACAATTACAAGTTTTCTTAGGCTGAGTGAAGACATTCTGAAGACAAAGTAACATGATTCAGCATTTCCTTAAAGCCTGCATTACATACAAACACATCTTACAAGGATGTGCTCTCACTTTTTCAGAGGCTCAAAGGTGCTCCTTTGAAAAGTTTCATTTCCCAAGGTACAATTTCCTCGTGCCTCCAACATCTCTGTGAAACCATGACCGTCACTTTGGAGGTGGAGCTGAGCTCTGAGGTCTGTGATGACTTCATGAGCTGAAGAACAGCCCAGAGTGCCCAAATTTCCCTTACATTTTCCACCTACAGGTATAAAATGCATTACCAAACTCCTGCAGCAGAAAATCTGTAAACAGCTAAATGAGGGCATATACACACCTGCTGCCTGGAAAATGTCCAAGGGAACGTGCTCAGAAACCCAGCTCCTTTCCCTCACCTGCATCACAGAATTATTTATTTGCCTAACAGCAGTTTGAGGCAAGTAGTACATTCAAGGGTTGGTTTAAGACTTATTGACAGTGGTGGGAGGAAGAAAATTGCAGTGGATGTCAGTAATCTGAGCATTTTTGGACTCAAGCAGTGCTCAGATTTAGGAACAGTGATGCTATTTCAAGGTTATGTTTGCTAATATTAGCTTGTAGTCAGACATACCAGTGCTGCTTTTATTTTTTCGTTTCTACTTTTCCTTAAAGCCAAAGTTTTGATTTAAGACAAAATGCAGCCATGGCAGCAGGAGTAGCAGAAGGGATAACATGGCACCATTCAGCCAAGTCATTTGGATTAGCAGGTTTTGGAAGAAAGAGGTTTCAGTATATTTAATTTCCTTGTCTTAGAATTCTTGTGCTTGTTTCAAACCACTCAACCCTTAAAATCTCTTATGAGTCAATGTTTCTAACCCGAGACTTGCAGGAGATATTCTGAATGCACCTAAGTGGTTTAGGATCCTGTTAGGCTAGGGATGAATTTATACTCCCTGAAAGGTGCAAAATAAATAAATAACAATTCTGCAGCACCTGAGTGCTTATCAATGGGTATAGATAATCATTCACAGAATCCCAGAATGGTTTGAGTGGGAAGGCACCTCAAAGCTCATCCCATTCCATGGGCAGGGACACCTTCCACTATCCCAGGGTGCTCCAAGCCCTGTCCAACCTGGCCTTGGGCAATTCCAGGGATCCAGGGGCAGGCACAGCTGCTCTGGGCAGCCTTTGTGGGGTTTCTGCAGCCAGGGGTGACCTGCTGGTGACCAGCACACCCCGTTAACACACACTGCTCCTTACACAGATTACATCACACTATGTGCATGTTGCTTATTTGCAACCCAGCGCTGGTCATTAAATAAACATTAATGTGACAGGCAGGCATCTTAACCAGGCACACAAAAATAACACCAGGTGCAGAGAAACAACTTATTATACACAAACAAGTAGGTAACACAGTCCTGGAAGGCAGCAGGTAATACTGTCCAGGTGCCCTCTGGTAATGCCTTAAAAATAACCTCTTACATCTTTCGCATAAGATTTTTTCTCTGCGTAATTCCATTTTATTACATTTTATAGAAAATTCAAATGATGAACCTTCAGTTTCTTCAACAACGCATTAGTGTGGTACAGATGCTCTGATTTGGGGTCAATTTCAGTTCTTAAAAAACAAATTACTCACAGTAGGTGGGAGTGAGAAGCATTACTGTTTGCCTACCTAACTGCTCTGAAACCAGCAGATTCCCCTCACTGCTGTGCTACCTTTTTCCCATCATGATTCCAAGAAGATAACTGGCAAATAACAGTCTCTGAGCAACTCCACCATGAGGTAAAATTCACAGTTATATATAATAACATATTAAAACATATATAAATATAAATATATAAAAATATATAAATATATTAAAAACATAAATATAAATATAAATATAAATATAAATATAAATATAAATATAAATATAAATATAAATATAAATATATATAAATATAAATACCATGGCATTAATGTATGTATCTATGTACGTAGGCATGACAAGGCATGTGGATGTATGCAAGGCTAAGTCCTGAATTTGGAATTCTAAACCTGGACTGGTTTGTGTGAAATCCTCACTTTACTGACCTCAAACTCAGTTTTTCTCCCTGGAGAATGAGCAGCTCTCACAAATGGAGTCTTCAAGGTGCTTAGGAGAGTATTCAAAGGACCCAAGTCATCTCTTAAACACTGGGAGATTCAGCATCATAAAATCCCCATGGGCATTCTGGAGGATGAGCCCTTCAATGCTCTGCATTTGGCAGGAATTTTGCTGTTAAAGGCATTAAAACCCCCAAATATCATCCTTATTTTAGAGCCCAAAATTTAACTCGAATATAAAACTTCCCTCTAACCTACTGGCATTATTTCCAAATTTCCACGAACGCCTGTGGGGTGAGCACTGACAGCACCCAGAGCTTTGTAGGGCCGGAGGGGCAGGTCCTGCTGTGGGTGCTGCAGACCCTGGCCTGGGTTTGGCTTTGAGAGCCTGAGCAGCAGCGTTTCCCACTCGGCGGTTGATGCCATTCCCCTCTCCACTCGCACAGCGGCCGTGGCGGGAGGTGAACGCTGATCCCAGGGCAGCATCTCACATTTCAGTGCCTCTTAAAGCCCAGACCGACACTGTGCTGTCACTGTTCTGCCTTTAAACAAGCCCTTTCATTTTGGTGCCCTGTGCAGGGCTTTTTGTTTTGCCTTTGGGTTAAAATCCTTTTAACTTGGGGTTCTTTTGTGAGAGTTTTCATCCCCTTTTTGGATGTCCCACCCACTCAGCATCACTTGAAAAGAAAAGGTTAGATGCCAACTGGTCTCCAAGTACAGAATGGAAGAGAACAAGAAATTCTACCAAGGATCTCTCTCAGATTGTAAAAATAAAAGATGAGTTTGTATTGGCAAAGGCCTCTCTTGATCTGTTAATATCAAGGAAGACAAAATTATCTGTGTTCTTTGTGAAGCAGCAGTTGTTTTAGTGGGGAAGGAAGCCAAGACAGCTGTTAGATAGTTCAGTACAAAATACTGACAGCGGCACACCAACAACAACATCAGCAGTGAGGGACTCGGCCAGACCGCCAAAACACCAAATATTATTGATGTTTCTGCTTTTCAAAGGTTTGACAAACTGCGATAATTGAAAATCTTTAGAGTGAAAGATGACTTTTAAGTTCATCTTGGCCTATTCTGCTTAAAGGATGCTGTGGAAAAAAACAGCAAAATCTCACAGCTACAAAAGACCCCATTGAAAAGAAGGAGGCAGGTCCTGGTCAGCGCTCAAGATTCAGTGGGGAAGGAGCCATCCCTGTTTAGTTTGGATGCAGGACTTTACTCCTTTGAGGAATGAGAGACCGTGGGATTTCAACAGCTTTTGAGGAGTCCTCAGGCCAAGCTACTTGAACAAATGGCTTTGTCCACATGACCTGAAGTGTACCCAGCCCCATGACAAAGGACTGTGAAATCATTCCTTCCACTTCCCTCATGCAGGGTGAAATATGGGGTGCACTGAGGTCGGGAGCAGACGGGAGCTTTGTGGCGGGGCCCTCGCTCTCACCCTGTCAGCTCGCTCTGGTGACTTGACCTCTCCTGCACATCATTTCCTCTATTTCTAACTTCCCAGGAAGGGCTTATTTGCACATCTCTGAGACTTTCAGAGAGATGTAATATCTAAATACCAGGAATTTAACTCTGCTTTCAGCTGTCCCCTCATATACCCAGCAGGTCACACCTGTACAGCTACAGGTAAATTGCAAGTTAAGCTCAGGAACAGAGATACGAAGTAGGGAGCAAGATTTGGCCCATCAGCAGGAGCTCCAGTGCAATACAGCCTGTTAAAGACTGAGATAAACGTGCCCTCTGGCCTTTTCTGGAAGGTTTCACATCCAATTTCTCCCCTTCCAGGCCCCTGTGTCCTCTGGAAAATCTTCCTTTTACGCAACTACACCCTTCTACAGGGCACTCTACTTTCCAGCTGCACCTTCTAAGCTTTCCTAACTCAAATTACTGTCTAAATTGCATTTGTGGGGGAAAAAAAGTCGTTTTCTATGAGTGTAGAATTACACATTGGCTGTTTTCTTATAGATTTGGATCATAAAAGAACTTAGAGAAAAATCCCCACATACACACTTCCAGCCCAGCTTGGCTGCGACAGCCTTTGTCCTGCATCAGTGGATGTAGTAGAGAACAGTGTGATACATTTTTATAATAAGGAACAGGAGAGACCCCACAGCTCTGATGGAAATCAAAGTCCACCTCACCAACAGAAAACTCCCACTGATGAACCTGTTCCAAAATGGAACTCAGCCCTAGATCTCCCCAAACACTCATTGTGAAATTATAATGAACAGCCTTTTCACAGCATCAGTGACTCCTGCAACCTTTCTCCTCTTCTCTCTTTTTATAAGGGATGCATCACATCCTAAATTCCGTAACAGATGTTCTTTACAAGGCTAGAATAATTTACAATGAGTGTTGTGTGGATAGGGAACTCAGACTTTTCAAAATCCCTGTAGCACGCACGGTCAAACTCAGTGAAAATCCTGAAATCCTCTAACCTACATGTGGGAACTTTCCCAAACAGAAGTGGATTTGACAAGCCAGCAAGCAGAGAGATAATTCTTAGAATTCAAAGTCAGGAGAAATATTTGTATGTCCACAGCAAAATTCACTTTCGGTGTCTGCTATTTCCTATCTCAGTTCTCTGCTGTGGCTCAGCATGGTTTTCACTCAGGGAGCAGATCCTTTTGACTCACCAGATTGAAGATAACCTTGCCAAAAGGGAACTTTCAAGAAGCTGCCCACTGAATTCACAGGAGATGAAAGGAAAGTAGCAGTTCTAACAACAGCATCACCTGACAAAGTCTTTGGCATTTTATACCTAAAAAGAAAAGCTTTTCTGCAATTTCTCTTAGTGTTTTCAGCAGCTGGATGTTTTACTGTATTCATAGGCAGGTCCAAATATAAATAGTAGTTTCTCTACTGACCCACATACTTGGCCTATATTCAGAGTCTTTTAAGATGTTTCCATTAGCTGCAGAGCAGTGTCAGGTCTTTCTCCAGTGCAATGTTATTTATGAGGTCTTGTTTCCCAGCACAAAACAGGACTAGATCAGCTGGAGTCAGGCTGTTGCTCACAGCTAGAAGTTTGTTTTCCTCCTATCCTCCATGGACATATACCTTTATCCTCAGTGTCTTTCATGGCTGCATTCTTAGATGTAATTTCCAGTGCTATGTGAAGAAAGGAGACTGAAAGAGAGGATAAGCCATAGCTAGGGGGAAAACTGAGAAAATAAAAATCAAGGAAGGAAGCTAGTAGAAGCTGAGGCACATGGCGCCACAGTTACTATTTTTTAAATCTTTTATAACTACGTTTACTGTACTCTTAACTCCTCTGGCCTGTGGAATCTCCACTCCAGAAAATCCGGAGTAACTGAATTAATCTAACTGCAAAACTCATGCCTCAAATCCTCTGGCCTTTGTCTGGGGAAGTCTTTCATTGGAGCTTTCAGCCGGAAAGAGACTGCAGGAATTTGTGGCTGTGGAGCCTGCTGTTACAATAAATATATAATTCATCATGGAGAGGTTTGTTAAAACCGTTAGGAATAAAATAAATGTTCTTCTTTCCTATTGAAAAGAGATGTCAGTTTTTCTCTTACGATTACTAAAAGGGCCAGCCAGGGAGAATAAAGGCTTATTACATGGGAAAGCATATAGAGCCCTTTTATGAACTGTGGCTGCAGCCCCTCTCTTTGTGAGACTCTTTGTTTCAGTTTGTTTTTCAGCAGCTGTATCTGATCCGTATCTCGCGCACTTTCAACCTGTGACAAAACACAGCTGCAAAGTGACTACGAGTTTCTCATCTGTCCATCTCCGTGCATTCCCACAGATGGGACAGGTATGAGAAGCACCAGACCCGGCTTTGGGGTGTTAAATCTGATAAATAATGGTACAGTGAGTCACGAGGCCTGGCTATCTCTTGGCTCATCTTTCTTGGAAGGATCAGTGATAGCACTGATATCACTGATAGCACCAGCGTGAAGTGAAGGCAGTTACTGGCATAACAGAGTGCCTGGGGTTGCCATCCCTTGAAAGAGGATTTTAAGGACACAGAAATATTTTGTTTTCAAATGCAGAAAAAGAAAACTAATCACCACGTGTTTAGTCTGAGCTTTCCGCTCTGAAAAATCCTCAGTGTCCAGAGCACAACAAATGCACAGCAGTCTCGAGCATCTCTTTGCCTGATTTTTGATAATATAGTTAAAAATATTACTGGGTCCCATTGTATAAAATGTGCACGTTAATGCTTCATTCAGAAAAAGCTGCCTTCAGAGAAAATTGTCGATTTTACACGGGAGGGTTGAATTCAGCTCATCTCAGACACTGAAGAAGAGCCACGAATATCCTATAACTTCTAGACTTGCCATCACCCCCCAAGCGTTCCCTCCCCAGAAGTTCCCTAGTTTCTCCAAGCACATGCTCGGTGATGAGCTGCTCACCACAGATGGGTTACCCTGACCTAGCCCTGCAAAGAGACCACTCGGAACAGCCACTTCCCAAACACTCCCAAGGAGCCCTGTCCTTCCTGCCCCACGTGCTGCTAAAGAATCCCACAGTTGCCAATTGTGATTTACAGAGAGGGATAAGACACACTAATGGCTGCGACTCTTACCACTAATTACCACTTATTCAGGCACTAATGGACTTGGTTGGTCAACGCAAGTCAAATGTAAAAGCCTTTGCAATCTGAAAAGAACAGTATGAAGTTATTAAACATTGTGGATCTCCGGCACTGGTAATGGTTCACATGCCCACATTTCTCTCCAGAGCTGGAAAAAAGAATGTACAGCAACAGCAGCTGGACACGTTTGCCCTGGGCTGCACCTACAGCTTTCATTGCTCTCCTCACTTTGAGTTTGAATGCAATCAGCAGAAAGAGTAGACTGGCAAACACAGAATCGGCAAACACAGAATCAGCAAGCACCTCCAAAATCGTCAAGGGACACCTTCAGATATCCCAGGTTATTCCAAGCCCCTTCCAACCTGGCCTTGAATGTTTCCAGGGATGGGGCAGCCACAAATTCTCTGGGCAACCTGTGCCAGGGCCTCCCCACCCTCAAAGGGAAGAATTTTTTCCTAATATCCAATGTAACCCTACTCTCTGTCAGTGTGAAGCCATTCTCCCTTGTGCTGCCACTACAGGCCCTTGTAAATACACTGTCTCCATCTTGCTTGTAGACTTTTCTTGTAATCAGACAGAAAAGCAAAATATCAAACATTTTGCAGGATGGAAACTCTGAGTTATTTTTAGTGAAAGGATCAAAATTAGTTCATTAAGAAGTTCTGTCTGATAATGTCAAACCATTCATATCTATAATTAATCTTTAATATTGCAGTAATTTTTAGAAGCTGAAAAGAGCTGAACTCTGAAACATGGAGTCAAAATGAAAGTTGCTTTTTCAATCTCAAGTAGTATCAGTCTTTCCGTTGAAAACTTCATCAAGATCAACTTCCCCCAAAATTCTGATTTTGATGCCAAATCAGCATTTTCAAGAAGAAATTTATTCTGTTAAAATTAAAAATAAATGTAAAAACCCCAACAAAACAAAACAAACAAAACCCCCAAAACACCAAACCCTGCCTGGCAGCCTCCACCTCTCTAAAAATAACTGAGCCAAGCCAAATCCACCCACCTCCCCTCTCCATCACAAAGGCAACCTCTCGCAGTTTGATTACAAACCTCAGGGCACGCTGTGGTTTCGCTGCCAGCAGTGGGTCCCGGAGTCGGGCTGATTACAGGAACACCCCATGACTTCCTACACGAGAAGGATTTTCTCAGAAAGAATTGGCCCAGGCAGCAATGCCAGTAGATCTGCCCTGGCAAAGGGCTCTGATGGACACTGTAGTGCAGAATAAGCTCTTTCCCCACACGGAGCGGTTCAAGGTGGAAGCTCAATCCCATCACACATCTGGCAGCCCAGCTGCTGCTCAGACTTTCCCGCTCTCTGGATGGAGTAGAGCTTTCCAGTGGACATCATCACACCCATTCAAGTGAGCAAAGGCTTCTCCTGTTTTCAGGAGGGAATTTTAAATCTTAGCTAAGAACATTTTGGGATCTGAGCTTTGAATTTTTTTCATTGTGGGGCTGAGAGAATGCACTAGTTTAATTTAGAAACTGAGTGGACTCAAAGGAAAAAAGGGGCACCATTTCCAGAAACTGAATAAATACTCTTTAAAATACTCTTTTAGAAATAATTAATTATATATTAACTTTTTACTTACTGAACACATCTTTCCATTCCTACACACAAACCCCACTATTCCTCCACTTTTGGGCAATCTGGCCTAGTGGAAGGTGTCCCTGCCCATGGCACAGGGTTGGAACTGGATGAGCTTTAATGTCCCTTCCAACCCAAACCATTCAACAATTCCATGATTTAGGGCTGTGCAAAACCTTCAAAATTCTTTTGATTTGGTAGCTGTTACTTCCAATTTGCACCCTCTTTTCATGGGTGTGATCAGCTTCAGAAAGAGGGAAAGCAAGGAGGAAAGGGAGATCCGTGATCCACAGCAGGACAGGGAAGACAAGAAGAGCACACCCGTGTGCATTTACGGCAGGAGGTCTAGGGAAGGAAAGAAATCAGGTAACAGCTCTGGTGAAAACAACGGTGTTTCCGGGTCACTAAAAATTCCAGAATTATTCCACATTTTCTCCAGTCTTCTTTTCCACTGCAAAGACCAAAACCTGCCCCGTCAGATGCCAACCAGGCTGTTACTTGTTTTGTTTTGCAGGTTGCTAAGGAACAGGGCTGTTTTTGCTTACTTGCCTCCCTTGGGCTCTTTCACAACACTTTGTAATATACACTGCTCTTTTTTGCTGCACATCTGGTTTTGATTTTAGGCTTCAGAACCCCCTCTGAAAACTGAGATATTAGTTTTTCATATCTATCATCTAGACAAAGTGCATCAGCCTGTCAAACGGAGTGCACCGGTGAGACGCATTTAACCCTCTCAAGTTACCCTCCCAAAAGCTATTTTCATTTGTTGTCAAGTTCAGATGGTGGAAGTAGCTCAAGTATTTTGTCTAATTTGCTGTGTGAAATTAGCTGAAACCACCATTAAATTTTAGGTATGAAATAAAACTACCCCTTCCTTCGAAACATGCCTTTGGATAGGAAACCCTCTTGCCTCACAAATGCTAACAAAGAGAGCCGTGCCGTGGATTAATTGCTTGTCAGCCCATCAGATGCTCGACAACTTCTCCCAAAGCTCCTAATCTTTCATTTTCCTTGGAAGCAGCTACTCCCAGAAAGCAGCTAACCAGCACAGGGAGGGGTTCTCTTGTGTCTCGGGAAAATGGCGGTGTGGGACAGCAGAACAGCCCAGTTTGTCCTTGGGGCAGCTGCAAACACAGCCCTCGGCCCAGCACTGGAGCTGGCCACAGGATCATGGAGTCACTGAGGTTGGAACAGCCCTCTGAGATCATCGAGTCCAACCATTAACCCAGCACCACTAAACCATGTCCCCAAGTGCCACATCCGAGTGTTTTTTGAACGCTTCCAGGGATGGTGATTCCACCGCTGCCTCGACCACCCTTTCAGTGAAGAAACTTTCCCTGATATCCAATCTAAACCTCCCCTGATGCAACTTGAGGCCATTTTCTCAACCACATAGAAACAAAGTGATGGGAATAACGTATTCCTGCTCTGCTGCTGTCCCTAAATCAAGTGATCCTGACCTAAGACCTCTCCCAAGCCTTTCTCCATCCCCTGCAAGCAAAGCTCTGACAGAGAGGGGGTGGGCAGAGCTAACAGTGCTCCTTTAGTCTTCACCCATCTGGTCCCAGCGTCATTTAAAGTTGCAATTAAAATTTATATCACTAGGCTAAGGTCACTGGGAAAACTTCTGCCAAGAACTACATACATTTGACACCCTGCAGAGAAAAGAAACTGCCTCTGCTTTATCCTGAGAGTTTGCTTTTCCCAACACCCTGAGGATTTGTCTCCGTGCTGTTCTCAAGCCACTCTGATGACTATCTGAGCCTATAAAATTGTATACGCCAGGGAATCCTCCTTTCTCAGCAGGACACGGGGTCCAGCAGGTTCCAGAGCTCCGGAGCAAGGCCAGGGTGATTCACTCTCTGGCCCTGCAGGCTCTGGCCCCTGGTCCTGCCCAGCAGTGCCAGGGAAGTCCTGTAGCACAGCAGGTTTGAATGACACAAGTTTTTCTAAGAATCACCAAAACTGTCTGGGATTATTTATTAAAAAATACCGAAAGGCAGGCCTGGCACCTGCATTTTGTGCTGGATGAGGTGCAGGCTGCTGGGACTACCAGGGCAGGATTGCCAGGTGGGAAGAGTGAGGTCTTCCACAGGGCATTCACATTCTTCAGCAATACCAGACCAACCCTAAATCCACAACCTTCATCTTCAAAACCTTAAGTGAACATAAAATTTCAAGTCTGATTTTTGCCCTTCTCCCGAGACCTATCCCAGCAGTGTTAAACATTCACTTTGAAAAAGTAATTGATACCATGGAGGTTCATGCCAGTAAAAAATAAACTTGGAGGTTCCCAAATTTTTGTCTCACAAAGACTGCCCTTTCCTAAACAGGAGGACAATACCAGAAGATCACTCCACTGTGGAGGGGAGGTAGGTTTATAAGACTGCACAGATACCAAACATTGTGAATTCTAGAGACCTGCTGAGTTCTGGAGATGGTGCCACTGGCTGCACCTTGAGGTGCTGTCCCAATGCTGTCCAGCTTCCTTCCTGACAGGGCGCTGGAAGCAGCTCAGCAGCCAAAGGGAGATGCCTGAGGGACAACTGGGCAGTGGGACACTGGATTTTCCCTTCCCCACCTTCTCCTGGACACAGCAGAAGTCAGCCAAGCATGGAGCTCTGCGTGGCAAAGCCAGGGCCTGGCAGCCAGTCCTGCTCCTGTTTGGGACTCTCAGGAGAGGGCCAGGGCTGATTGCTGCAGGGTCTCTGCAATCCACACAGCCACAGACACTGTGGTCCTGCAGTGCAGCAGAGATTGAGAGCGTATGGGACAAAAAGTCCATGGAAAAATCTCAGGATAAAGCCCAGCCAGTGTCATCATTACCCCGTCACAGCTTCTTAGCTGCTCCGGGGGCAAGGACTGGAACAAAGGTATTAAATGTGGCAAACCACATCTTTCCATCTCTTTGCATCAAATCTAAACCAACCCAACGCTCGGAGCCCTCGTATCCAGTTTCCCCCCACACCCCTCTTCCCTTTGGTGCGGTCAGGCTTTCCCCTCCAGCCAGGCCAGCCCTGGAACACTCAGGCAGCTCCCTCCACCCAGTGAGGGTCCTGCCCAAAAGCCGTCCCGTGGCGTGAGCTCACCGTGACCTTTCAGCAGAGCACAGCCCTTCGTCCCTCCCGTGTTTGGAGAGGCTGGTGGAGCCTCATCTGCAGCCCGGGTGCTCCACACTTAACCAATTAATCTCTTCCCACAAGGCAAAGGCTGGGCTCCCCGCTCTCTTCAGGCAAGTTGCTCGTCCTGATGGATGGGTGGCAGGGCAGGAGAGGGTTAAGAATATCATGGAGCAGTGGGGGCACAGGAGAGCTTAATCTGGAAGCAGTTTAAGTAACCTAAGGAGAATCTGATACAGACCAAAGACACACAAGTACAGATGCGTTTAATAGAAGCCTCTCTCTGCTCAAGATCTACAGCTGAGACTCCTGCAGCAAAATGTGCTGTTTGGAACATCCTGTGCTCCAACCACCATGGCTATGGGAGGGACTGGAGCCAGTATTATGTGCTGGTGCTCTGAAGGACTGAATGTTCACTTCAGACACACGTTTGGGGGATGTATATTTATGCATAGATTTTGGGATGCAGCACATCCCACTGCGAACTTGGACAGCAGCTCGCTCTTCCATCTAAGAATTCCTCTGTTAAGAAATCCCAGTGTTGTGTAAATAAGGGCACAGCCCAAGCTGTTCCAGCAGCAGCAGAGCCAGGTTAAGACATTTTCACCTCCAGCTTGCCCACAGCTGTGTATCCACTGCCCCCCATTAGGGGTTACCACCCTTTTCCATGAGCCTCATAACCACATCTGCGGACACTCCCAAATCTGGCTCTGTCAGAGTGATCCAGCTTAGCTTAAGAACTTTTTGTTCCCCTGATGTTTGGGCTTTTTTTCTTTTTCCTTTTTTTTTTTTTTTTTTTTTGAGCTAGCTCATCTTAAGATGGATAGTTTCTTGACTCGGTTCAGCTGCAACTGGAACAGCATCTCTGACCACACTCCAATAAAATTGTTGCAAAATTGCATCTGTCAGTCTCTTCACTCAAAGCCTGTAAGAGTATTCAAAGATAATACATTTAATATTAATCCTCTAAATATTCTTTTGTCTGCTATCTCAGTGTTTGCTAGGTACTACTGGAAATTTAAATACCTCGTGGTGGACTGATCACTTTTGTGTGCAGCAGTCCTTATTCTCCAGCACCTTATTTAAGATAATCAACAATGAAGAAACCACCACTAAAAAAAGCAAACCCAAAACCTCCAGTGCCTCCCTCTTCCAGAGAATTTATGTTTTCCCGTAGGTGCAAGAATCCAGTAAGTCACGGGGGAGCTTGATCAGAGACTGTTGATGCATTTACACTCTTTGTGTTATTACTCTGCTTCATTTTCAGTTCTTGGCATATTGGATGTGGAGAGCTGTGCAGCCAGGGCCTCGTCTGGCTGTGCCAGGAGGCAGGAAAGGTAGTTTGGGGAGACACAAATATTTGCTTCGCTGACCTCTGTGTTTGGCTCCTAAATGGGTTTGATTTGCATTCTGGGCCGTGCTTGTGCTCTCAGGGAACACACATAACTCAGGCCAATTGTATGGGATGGGAGTACAAAGAGGAGCCCAGCTCAGGCTCTGACATTTAGCAAGCCAAGAGGTTTGAAAATGGAGCCAAATCCATTGCCTGGCTTGGCTGTACGAACCAAAACACAAGCCTCGCCACTGGAATTGATTATAGACACATGAAAAGAAAATACATAAAATGATACATAAGGTTCTTGTAACCTCCAGGAGCCGATGCCAGAATACTCTCCTTGGCTTGGTCCTGCCCTGGCTCGACACAAGTGAGTGCAGAGCTCAGCCGAGGCCGCGCTCAAGGTTTCATCAGATTAACTCTTCAGGCCGGCTCAAAGCAGCCCTTCTCGCCCGCTCCCAGGTCTGAGCCTTCCCTCCAGCCCCAGGGAAAGGAGGAGCCGAGTGTGCGAGTGCAGGATTTACAGCCCTTCAGCCAAAGGTGCTATCGCTGCCCACAGGAGGAAAGGAAATTGAATTAAAGGAGATTACGAATCTATACAACAGAGTAGCCAGAAGGCTCTTTATGCTAAATGTAGAATACTCCACGAGCCAGCCCCACATAAAGCGTATTCGTCCTCTGCTGCAGATCCCAGTTACCCCTCAACACAAACTGGGGGCTTTGGCTGGCATTTCTTAGCTTGGTTACAGCTCATAATTTAGTTAGGAAGTTAACCTGTACAGACCACTGCATTGATCTAAACAACAAAACCCAGCAGGCACTAAAATGTTAAGTTTCTTGGAAGAATGTGAGTTATTAATAGGATTCTTTCAAAAGCAAAGATTTGTGCCTTTCTGTAGAGTCTCACTATTCTCCAGAAAGACATTTTTTTCTCAGTTTGAAGTATTTGATATGATAGCTTGATATGATTAATGTTACGCTTTCAGGAAGGGCTCACAAGCAGACATTATAATTTTACTGCAATACCAGTGAGACTCAACATTTCCCTGGACATGGGCAGAACCAGGATGATGTTAAACATTTTCCAGTAACCCTTGTGCAAGGTGCTGGGACCCTTCTGAAATGACCACTGAAGGGATTGTCTGAAAAATTAATCAAGCCTTTACCCGAAGACCTCAAAAACTGAGTTACCAGAGCTGATTTGCTTGTGGACAAACACCTTTCCCTTCTGAAACACCAAACCCAAGGGGTTAAAACAAATAAAATGTTCCTGGAAAAGGGCAATGAGATGATCTTTAAGGTCCCCTCCATCCAAACCATGCCGTGATTCTATAAATATTGGAGTCCAATATTCAGGAATATCATATCTTCTGCTAAGGAATGAGTAATTTACTACTGCTACAGTTGCTCCTACAGCAATTTCCCTTTAGATTTCAGAAACTCCTGTGTTCTGCTAAGAGAAAGCAGGAGTTCAAGAGTGCACTCAAACTCTCCCAATTTAACTTGAGGTTTAGTCTTTTCTAATTCAAAGACATTTCGTTTGAAAGTGTTTTTGCTTTATAATAAACAGATAATAAACAGATTCTTGGTTTCCTACAATAAAAAGAGAAAAAGACTGTAAACTTCAAACTTTTAAAAGGGCACATGGGACTATTCTCTAATTTTACTCTTTGGCTGTGGAATCTATACTCATTAAAAGTGAAAAGTTGAGCTCTGATTACTATTTATGCTTTAAAAGCTTGCATTTCTACCCCAAATGAAAGGCAGAATGGGTTGATGTGCTTTCACTTTTTGGTTTTAGGTTTTTTCCTTCTTGTTGCAATATGGCACCAAAGTGCAAAGTTTGGATTTCCTAGAGTGCAAAGAAACAAACCAGTAATGTAGCACTGTTTTAAAGAACCTTTCTAAAAGGAAATGTGTGTATTTAAAGATGTAAGATATTGAAAACATTTTACAGAGTATGAATTTTAGCTACTAAGTGATAGAAAGGGTCATGAAATTCCCAAGTCTTTCCTTGCTGTGAATCATCCCAATGTGCTGATGATCCAAATATGTAATTCTTCCGTGTTTTGCTGCATCTTTCTACAGAAGCATAGTAGATAAATACTAAAAATAATATAATTGAGTTGCAGACATAAATGGAGATCAGATTCCTGACAGCTAGCATGAGACAGACAATAATCTAACCTGATGGGAGAAGGCAAGGAACAAGAAAATATTTCCATCTCCTCATTTTACTATTGGAAATGGAAATATGACATCGCATAAAGGTCATATTTTGGAAGATGCCGAGCTTCTGTACATTCTGTTGTTGTACTATAGTAACAAGCCTGCTGAAAGCCTGAAAAATAGGATTTTATTTGAGGCTAGGGAAGGGGTGGCAGAGCCAGGACCCACATCTTGGGCTGCTCCTGCTGCGGGCGTGCAGCATCTCCCTGCTGCAGCTGCGGCCCTGCCCAGGCCGGGCACACCCTGCTCCCCACGGGCTTTGCCAAATCCTAAATGTCGAGAGCTGAGCTGTCTGCTCTCAGCAAAGCCCAACCAAGCCCTGCAGAGCATGTGCAAATCAACAGCACATGGATGAGTTTTCCCCACGTTCCCCACGGCTTTCGTTCGGTTTGGCTGGAGAGTTCAGAACAGCCCGTGCTTTAAAGGGTGTTTGGGAGCTCTGCTTTCTCCTACAGCTTGGAAAAAAAAAACCTTTAATTATTATTTCATTAAAACTGTTATTTCAAAACTTGTTTTCATTCCTAAAGCAGAGCCGTAATGATCCAGCCAACACTCTCAATGCAAACACACTTAACATAAAATGGTTTTTAGAACAAACCATTAATTTCGAGACTTCCTGGTAATATATATTGCTGTTAAAGCAAATATTTTTCCATAGGTTTTGAGCCTGTGTTATCAGGGTTGCAATAAATTCTGCTATTCCCACATAAAGTCATTAAAAATAGAAAGAAATTATGTGTCAACTAAATTATTTCCGTTGGATCAAATGAATTAATCTCATCCCTATTTTCCAACCTCAATTCTAAACATTTCTTGAAGGAACTGAGAAATATGTAAATAGGAACAATCACTTGAAATAAAAATATGCAGGGCATGTTCTGAAAATATTGACATGAAATGATTGACATTATCAGAGGATCTCTTTGCCTCAAGAGCTCTCAATGAAATTAAATTGTTTCTGACAAGTTCCTGAAGAAATTTTTAGTTCAAATGAAACCATATTTTCAAAGAAAAACATCTTGGCAACAAATTGTGTCTTCCCCCTTTAGTGCAGAGTCCCTCACAACTCAGGAACAGAGGGGAGCTCTTTGCCCTGACAGGACTTTCAGTCTGAATTTTCCTAGTTTTAGTGCCCTGCATCAGAACTCAGCAGCAACCTGGGGATTTTACCAGCTTTTTTGTTTGTTTTTTCTCACTATGAGTAATTTGTGCTGTAGATTGATGTTGCTGCTGTTTGTAAACAGTGGGTTATGAGCTGTTCCTAAAAGCTAGAAGGGGTTTTACCAGAAGGGTGCTCGGCCTTTTCCTTTATATTTTCTCTCTCCTGTTCCCTGCGTGTTTAGCTACACATTCAATTCCACGTATTCTTGTAAATGCAAGAGCAAGAATAAATGCGGGAACCACAACACTTTCAGCTGCCCCACCTCATTCTCACCCCAGAGGTTTCTAAACTGCTCCTCACAGCCAACTTCTGCAGATATGCACGAGCAGCAAACCACGGCTGCCTCCAAGGCATGTCCTGTCTCCACTCTCATTTGCAGCATTTTTCTTGGGACAAGTCCCATGGGATGGATTCAGAGCCTGTTATTTATTTTTGCAACATGGCTGTACTGAAATGGGGAAAATTCAAAATAGGACACGAGCAACAGAAACAGAAATGAAAAGAGAAATGAGTTTCACACAAAAACTCAAGAGTGTAAACACTTTTTGTGTTGGGGTGTCCGACCCTCTCAGCCTTAGGGTCGGGGGTAGTTTTGTGGGTCCTGTGGATCAAGTTGTCCATGTGAATAAAGCACTGGCTGGATGTAGCTGTATTCCAACTTACAGACTTTTTAAGCTCTACTGTAAATATTCCCCCTCTTCTCCAGGACAAAATGTTGGTAGAAACGATGGGAGAGGCCTTGCAATACTTCCAGATCAGCTGTGCTGTGTGTCGAGGCTCTCTCGTGCTCTTTTCAGCATTTCTGCTTCTAGGTCAGAAACTGGAAGTGAAAAGGCATCTTGCTGGAAGAACCCAGAATCAAGAAGTGTGGAGCCAGGTTGCAAAACAAGGAAAACAATCAGAGGGAAGTAGGTGACCGAAAACGAGGAAGAAGATATTTCTAAATAATGCCTGTATTTGTCTGGCTGGGCAGTAGAGTTGTCAATTGACCAATGCAATAAAAGGAAATCTGCATTTTAACCCTGTTTCTTACAGCAGTGTATGGAAACATCTCCTGCAGGAGTCATTGCTCACTTCTTCTCTCCCCAAAGGTACACATAAGAATACTGTAAATTTCAGCTGGTAAATTTTTGGCACATAAAGGAGAGAGCTGAAGAAATGCAACATTATTTCATAAGAGTTTCTCAATAACAAGGTTTTTGATCTTCCTAACATTATCCAGAAATAAAACAGATATTTTCTGCTCAGCTGAGCCCAGCTGGCTGTGTGGAAAACATTTCAAAATCTGCCACAAATCTTTGGGGTTTTTTTCCTGATGTTTGTTAATTTAGTTAAAACAAATCAATTAAATGTCCTGATTACAACTGAAATATGTAATTACATTGTGCACTCCGTTCAGTGCATGCTAATGAAGCAATCACCACCTTCTTATTAGTCACTCTTAAAAAAACTAAACCCAAGTGGGAGCTGAGAAATGTTTTTCTGTATCTCCAAATGAGGCACTTGGTCCATTCTTTGCTTGTTTCTAAACTTGAAACTTGAGCAAAACAGGCAGAAAAAGATACAGAATCATTATGTTCTTTAACTTATAGCAAAAATTCAAGTGGAATTATCATCCCCTAATGTGGGTCAGCTCAGAAATTAGAGTCTATTTTTAACATACATATTAATAACTTGTTTAAAAGTTTTAGCAAACAAGTATAAATTTTAAAAGACAGTACGCAGCTCTTTAAAAATTACTTTTCTATAATGTCTAAGTCTGGGTAAGCTTCTGAACAGGTAGGGCTTGGTTTTAAAATACTGGGAAAATAATCTGCTGCTGAATATTGACATTTTTCCTATCAAGAATAAGCAGCTCTGAACTCTTTATATCTTGGATAATTCCCCTGTTTTGCTTCATCCCAAATCTAACTCAGATAAGAAGTATTTTGGTGAATGTGCTTTGCTTGCCTAAACAGAAATATTAGAGCAGCTACTTGCATGGTAATTGATAAATGCATAAAATTACTACCATTCAAACTGCAAATCAGGGAGCAAAATTCAATGAAGGTTTAAACATTTTATTGCATTAATGATATAAATGCATAAATTTACAGTGAGATGCATCCAGCCATTTGGCAGCCTTCCACTGTATTTACTTAAAGGTGATAATGCATTTAAAAAGCACTTGAAGCAGAATATGTATTAAGCGCTACTAAACTTGCAGAGATTTATTAGCACAAGCTTTTAGACTGTCTCTGCCCTGAAGCAAACTCATTTTTATTTCTGAAAATTTAAAAAAAATAAAGCAATACATAATTTTAAGAAACATCAGTGAGGTCGGCATGGGAGTTATCTTAAAATCCAATATTTTTTCATGACAAGTGCAGGTCTGTAGCCTTTAGCTCGTATGGGACTGACTGATAAGACTGCCCCAGAAATGCTGATAATATCCACAGGATGTTCATTTACACATTTGTGAAAGAATGGAAGTCTGGAAAATTCTCTAGGATTTCCAGAGATTAATGACCTGGCACTTCCAGCACCTCAAAGTGCTCTGATTTTTCAGGCAGCACTGAAATCCTGTCCTTCCAGACAAAAATCAGACACTGCCAATTCTTTGGAGAACTTCTGCTGATGAACATTATTAATTCCCACAGCAGATGTGAGCAAAGAGAGCAGGAAAATATTTGCAGGTATTTAAAGGTATTTGCAAAAGTGTTCTATGAGCATTTGCAGGATAGAATGGATGCAAAAGGAAATATCCTAAATACTAAATATGGATCTCAGGATAAACCAGATGGATATGTGACTGCATCACTATGTTCACTGAACAGAGATCCACAGAGCTTGGAAAGCAAGTGGGAGGCAGGGCTTGGGACTTCTCTTTGAGTTGGCATAAAACAATGCAGTTGAGGTGCTCGGTCAAACAAATGTGGGAATTGCGTGAGCTGTGTGTCGTGGCAGCTTGGGATGGACTCCCATTTCCTCCTTTGAACAACAGCACAGCAAATGCTATTTGTGGCTGAAGAATCAAATCAGAGTAAACTCACCCACTGTGGGAGTTCACCTGCTCCATTCCCAGGTGTCAAAGCTCTGAAACACAAAGGGCAGCACCTTCACTTCATGTGGAGGACATGGACGAAGGGTGGCATTTCTTGTCACCCAGCAATAGCACAAGGCACAGCGTTCATGTCCCAAGAACTGTGTCAGGGCTCTCTATAAAGTCCACCACACCATTCAAATTAGTGCTTTTAGTAGGAAACAACAGAAATTAGTGAAGACTGCAGCCTGAACCTTCCCACCAAGGTCAGAGGTGCTGGAGGCCCTGCATCCTGAAGTCAGCACAGCTCCTGCAGGCTGCCAGGGTAAAATTCCGACTGTTTCACGCCTGGTACAGCCAGGAACATGGAGTGCATGTGTAAACACAGCCTGTCTGATCCGCCCCACAGAGACACATCCTGCCCTTGGGTTTTTGGGTCTATACTGACAGGGCAGGCACCCTCCTCCTGGCTGGGGCACGTTCCGAACGTCTGAGCTGCAATGAGCAGATGACAGAGATTTCTCTCCATTTTAATGCTTTTCTGGCCAAAATCCTCTCTAGAATTTAACTCAGTAAGATCTTTAAATACAGCTGAGAGCAGAATTTGGCTCAGGGAGCATTTCCCCATTTTATTCCCTACAGCTTTTCATTACCACCTTCTAAATCTGTAACGAAACCAGGAGTGTTTTTACGGTGCTCTGTATGAGAGCGTTGCTAATAAGTAGCTCCATTAAAAATAGTAAACATAAATCATTTATTCATTTTATGCATTTCTAAGTCCACTTGAGAATATTTTTGGCTGAGCCAAGGCACAAGTAAGGGTGTTAATTATTATCTTACTAGAGCAATCAGTTAATAAGGCAGTTAGGAGAGATGTTTGTTAGGAGGTTCTGGGGTGCCCGGAGGCTACTGAAGTCATTGTCTGGGAGAGAACACGACCGCTGGAGCTCGCAGGAGTCTGGTGGCACCAACCCAAAGCCCTCGAGGCCTCTGTCTGCAAATTAGCTGAGAGGAGAGAGCAGACACCAGGTCTGAGCAGGGAGCTGTAAACAAGAGGTAGGAACTCCCAGTGCAGGCTCTCACGGAGCAGAGCAGGGGCTGGGGCCCCTGCGAGGAGGCAGGAAGGGCTCAGTCAATGGGGTGGAGATGGAGATGGAATTGGGTTCCGTTTCCTTCTCCCCCCAAACCTTTTCTGGGCTCTTCTGGGCTCTGCTGTCTCTTCAGGCCACGGAGCAGGGCTGTGCACCCTCTACAAAGCTCAGCACCTTGGAGCAGCTCTGCTCTCCCTGCTCACTCATTCATCCCGTGAGAGGACCCAAATGCTTTCAGTCTCCTTCAGGAGAGAGGAACTCCTTTATTGACTGTTCTTTCTCTGCACCAGAACTGGATGGACATCCAGAGCAGTGTGGCACTGACCAAACCCAGTGACTGACCACAGCCAGATGGCCTTTGCTCCCACTGTACTTCCAGAGAGCTCAACACCACTGAACCCACTCTGGTACGTGGTGCATCAATCCAGAGGCCAAAGACAGAGTGAGTTCTCAGATTAAACACTAAAGGTTCGAGGAGAGCAGCCCCTTGGGGCATCCTGCTCTTCTTCTGCCTGATTTCTGCCTCTTCACTGCTCAGTAACTTCCATTCTCCACTCACCACTGCAGCAGCGGGTGCCAGCAGCCAAACATCTCCATTAGGGCCTTGCAGGAGGGAGGTTATCCCAGTTTCCCGAAACCGAAGGAAAACCACAGCTGTCTGCCCTCAGCCTAGGGTGTGTCAAGGAACCTCTCCACAAGGGAAGTGTTTCTGGTTAGGAATTACATGCTACAGCATCCCCGTGACTCTGGGAGGGATGCACTCTGAGGTGCTCCGGGGGAAGCCTGTTCTAGGAGCTAAATCCTCCCCGTGGGATGGAAGAAATATTAGAGGAATTGCCAGAGAAGGGAGGGGAAGAAGCCACTTTCTGATGTACTTCAAAGCCAAATAATCTGACTCCTTCTGTCTGATATCCACAGGGGATGGTCTTACACAACTTCAAAACACTTAAACTGATTTGCAGCACAGAAATCATTTTAAAATACTGCTCCTTTTACTTGTCCTCCCTAATCCAGTTAGCCCTCAAAATATGGCTGTAGGAGAGAGATCCCATTTCACTTGCACAGGGGAGCCCCTCTTTACTTGAGGCAAAACAACAAGTCCAAGAACATATCCCAGGTCTGTCCCACAGTTCAGGATGGCACCTAAGCAGAGGCCTGTTCCTCGTCAGTGAGGGAAATACTGTCATTCCTGTTTTGCAGATGGGAAACTGAGAAAGAACGGGTTGAACAGCTAATCCAAGGACACAGGAAAATCCATAATCAGGCTGAAAAGTGAACCAAGATCTCCTGACTTCATCCACTGGAATTGTTGTTGGGGAGATTCTTTTTTCTCTCAGGACAGTCAGTAAAGCTTCTAACAAATCTAGCATGAACAGCCTGGAGCTGACACTGTCCCTGGGAGCTCCCACTCCAATGGGAGAATGTAGATGGAAAATAAATATTAGATAGATTTAATTCATTATTTAATAATCTATCGGGTTTTTTGCTGAAATGGCTGGCTCAGGGGTACAACCTTGTCCAACCATTGCCCTGACAGAGCTCCAGCATCTCTCTGCCAGAGAAACCCCTCCTTCCCACAGACAGGGAGACATTTTAGAACTATTATTCTGTAGAGTTCAATTGACACTCCAGAAGACGACTTTGCTTTTAAAGAGATTAAGTTGATTCCTTCCCATAAATTCAGTAGCTACCCCAACTATGCCTCATTGAGAAAACTTAGTCTGACAAGAGTCATGAATTATAACCAGGATAAAATATTTCATTAAAATACAGATAAGGGAACTTAGGAAGCAAGGGTTTTGTACGGGTAAAACCAATTTTGCTGCAGAAGCAAATCCGCAGCCATTTTTCAGGTCAGTAAGTTGAAGTCTGGGTGCTATAAATCCATCATCGATGTTTTCTTACAGCTATAGTAGCTGACACATCTGAATCCCTGGGAGCTAAAAGCATGCCAGGAGAAATGAGCACCATCAAAACACATCAGAAGGAGACGTATAGCGATGGCTATAATGTACCTGACTGCTGACGGGACAATATTGGCTTCCCTTCCCTGAGTGCCCCTGCGTAAAAACGAGTTCATCAGCAGCAACTGTCTGTCCATGAAGGAATTGATTTAAGGGTATCAATTAAAAATTAGCCCCAGTACCACCAGAGGGATGGATTTAAGCATTATTAATGCAAAAAGCTGAATAGGATTCTTTTTGAGGTTCAATTGAGTACCCCTCATGATGGTGTGTGTGCAGCACTTCCAGGGGAGTGTAAATTACTCCCTCCTGCACTGATCCACTGAAGTAGTTGTAAAATCTTGATTATATCCATGTCAGATGGGTTCAGTTGAGAATAGAAGTGCCCAGAAAATTATTTCCCCCCCCTCCTCCATAAAACATTACCATTTCATTTAAAAAGTATGTTAATAATTAAGCAAACAATTGTGGATAAAATCATCTCCAAGTTTTTGTTTTTCTGGTTAAAACTGCATGTGAAAAAGAAGCTTCTTCCTCACAGTGTTCAAAGGTCATGTTTATGTCTAGATTCAAGTAAACAACAAATTTGTCAGTAACATTTGATCAAGAGAACTACTTGCCCTAGGTGATAATCCAAGTTAATTTACAAGCAAAATGGGGTTATAACTTTAATCTGTGAAGGAAGAAAGTCCTAGGGAATACTGCTGTACCCTCATTAAGTGTCAGGCACTTCTGCAAAAATCCATGTCAGGGACATGAGTTTCAAACGTGTCTTGTAAACTGGAATACCCTAAAATGGAGGTGCCAAGGTTTTGAAATGGGGTTTGCCTCCCGCCCCCACAGCGCTGGGCGATTTTGGCCCCCTCTGCTCTGTCCCAACATCCACAGCGTGTGACTCAGGACAGGGAAGGGGAGAGCTCGGGGTCAGCTGTGGGGCACAGCCACGATCCATCACGATAACTCCCTGCCAAGCCAGAGAAGCTCCCAGGAAAAAGCACAGCAAAGCTGTGGGTGAGGAGAATCACTCTGGAACGCGGTATTTCAGGTATCTCTTACCTCCGTCTCAAAGAACCCCTTTTCCTCATTTTTTCCAGAATTTTGTGACATTGGGATGTAAATAATGAAGTCAGAAGAAGTTGTACCAATGGCTTCTAAGAAAGACTCAAATTCAGTATTTCTTTTCTTTTTATCTAATCCGGACAGAACTGTAGGCACTTGGTGTTTCAAAATCTAAATTTTGCAATATGCTTTTGGAAGACTTTATATTTTGGAAGCCTGTGTATAATCTATTCTGAGGACATTCTGCCACTCTAAATGCATTTGTATTTTAGGTATACAATACCACCACAGTTTCAAAAATAAACATCTGAAGAAAACTCTGGGGTTTTAAAAATAAGACATTTGTGGCTTAATGTTAATGATGTTTGAAGAAATCTGGAATGGTATTAATCATTTCAGTTACTCATTGATTTCTATACAAATGTACTGAGAGATGAATACGCATCTACTGGTCATGTTAACCTTCCTTCACCACAAAATAATACTTCATGTGATACAATGAAATGCTACAAAAATGAATCATTATCTTCTAAATCTAAGATAAGACCTTTAAAAACTGAAATTATGGGTGATTGTAAAAGTAATTTTTCCATATTTTTGGAATAATTTTGCCACTATTTTTAATGCTTGATTTAGCTATGTATTTAGAAATCTCTTTCTACAGCCATTCAAAATTTGACTGAAAATCAGTGCCTGGTCAGGGAGCTTTTCATGACCTGGGAGCTCAAAGGCCTGTGCAGTGTCAGGGACTCTCCCAGCAGGAAGCAGGAGGATGAACTTGCAGGGATTTTGCTCAGTGTACTGGAACTAAACTGGTTGGCAGAGGCAGAGGATGAGGGGCAGGGCTCAGGTCCTCACTTCCACAAACTTGGATCAGGAGCACCGGGAGGGACACAAAGGCATCTCCAGGCTTTCAATATCCCCCTTGGCTGCTGCATCAATTTGAAGAGCAATATTTTTAGGAGGAATAGGAAGCACCAATCAGCCTCGTAGCCACAGCTCTTATTTCTCATGTTCCACCCAATGCCATTATTTGGAGCTTGGCTTGTGCAATTCTTTGTTTGTTACCGGTTTGGTTTTCCTTTTGTTGCAAGAATGAAGCTGACAGCTAAACACGTGTACCTACATTATGAAATCGTGCCCAACAAGGAAGAGCTAATTAAGCTGTTACACTGTCGGCCCATGCCCTGAACGCTGACAGCAACGCCCCACGACTGCACTGCCCTGGGAGGGACAGGGAGGTGACACAGCACTGTGAGACTCAGGGACTCGGGGATGGGAACGTGCCCAGAGAGGCCTTGCCAGCCTCACATTGCAAAAATCTTGGTGTGGCCAGAGCCAGCAGCACCTCCTCTCTTCCCAAAATCAGTGTGCACGCGATAGGGAGCATAGAAACTTCTCACGGCTTTTTTAACAAAGCGATTGTGAGAGCACAGCGACAGAAATTCTGTGTGAAACTGCTTGGTCACAGCTGACCCTTTGGAATTCTTGGTCCCAAAGGTTGTAGTTTGGTAGCCCAAAGGGGAAGTCTGTCTCCCCCGTACCCTGGCTGGGATGACCACGGTCAGCAGCAGCGAGCGGTGCCATTTGCACGTTCCCAGCACTTCCCAGGAAGGTGTCTCAGCTGAAGGACTCAGATCCCACCAAGTTTTCCCAAGAGGATTACATTATTCCCAATGTAGTAGGAATAAAAAACATTCTGTATTGTAATATGAACACAGTGTAGCCTTTTTGCACAACAAAAGCCTCCAGCCACAACACCAGCAAGAATTAAAACCACACTTCCAAGATGTCCAGCTACAGTATATATTTTATCATTATTCTGCAGACATATGTTTTGTGTGACTTGGTTCATTTATTTCCTTTTTGTTTTCAAAAGCTAACACATGGCCCTGAACAAAAATTACACTTAATTTTTTATTTGTTCAACTCAGTTAAAATCACAGCACTTGTTTTGTAGAGTTTTACATAACAATGTGCTGCTTTGTATGACTTTTATGTAATTTAATTTCAGTAAACTAGCCTGAAATAATTTAGACAGTCTACAGAGAGTTTGTGTATTCAGCGTTAGGGACTTGCATTTTACACATTTATTCATGTCAGACTTAAAATTCGATTTGAGTGTGGGAGTTAGCAGCTTTCCCGTCCCTACACAGAGATAAAATCCGCAACAGGTGACAGGATAAATTCTTCTATCCTATCCAGGACTACAAGGGAGGGCTGCTAAACTCTGGTGCTCATCTATTCAAATGGAGGACCACCGGGAAGAAAAAAAAAAAAAAAGATGGTTCAGGAAAACCATTTCACAAGTTTAGAGAGCTGGGAACTGTCTTGTGGCAGGCTGGGATTTCCTGATAATGATGGTTGCCTGATAGACAGACTGGATGAAGGAGATAGTTGACAAATGAGATGATGACAGACCCTCCCTGATCTGTCTGGAAAAAGAACAACAAAATGTCAGCAGGAATAAGACAGAATGCCTAAACTGGGGGAGAAGCCATGGGAAACCTGCACATCTCAAAGCTGCTGACCAAAACACATTGTGGAGCAGTCAGGAAATCAACGCAGGGCTCCTCATTTATAGCTTTGTCCAGGTCTGTTGGTACCAGTTTTGGACAGACTTTGCTAAACAAGGCTGGACCACTGGGAAGGAGTGTGGCTGAACGGGGGAAATGAGGGATTAACACAGATTCTGAGGGAGAGATCCTGGTTTTGTGGAAGGGGAGCAGTGTGGCTGGTGTTCCGGAAAGCCAGCGAAAATATCCATGTGACCACAGGGCAAGGGGAGTCTGAGAGGGACATGACCCTGAGAAATGGGGCCAAACACATTGGTCAGGTTGGGGTTGAACTAAAGGAGCTTTTCCTGGCTCTGCTGTAGCAGGGAATCAGAAATGAGACAGAAGTGACTCACAAAGGATGAAAAAACTCAGCACAGGCACCCAAGGTGTCAGGAGGAGAACCCCACGGTGGGTCTGACTGCAGCAGTTCGTGCCCACACAGCATTGAGCAGTCGGTGTCAAATCACCTTAGAAAACAGCAGCTGATTCTGAAGTTACTTCCCCAGAACTGTTTCTTCCACGGAAGCCCCTGGAAATCAAACGAGCCGTCAGACTTGTAACACTCTAGTCTGCATTTCTTGTCCTTCGTCTGCTTTCCTTCCTCTTTTTGTGCCTCTTCTGCTTTCGTAGGGACGGCGTGTGGAGCAGCGGGCTCTGACATCAGAGCTGGAGGCGGCTGCGACAGAGCGAGGGCTGACGAGCAGAGGGGGAGGAAGGAGGGCAGGAGAGGGGGAAGGAGGGCAGGAGAGGAGGAGGAAGGAGGGCAGGAGAGG
>VZTX01004803.1:22973-96773 GCA_013400915.1 Pardalotus punctatus | reverse complement strand
CAGCAGAGGAAGAAGGAGGGCAGCAGAGGAGGAAGGAGGGCAGCAGAGGAGGAAGGAGGGCAGCAGAGGAGGAAGGAGGGCAGCAGAGGAGAAGGAAGGAGGGCAGCAGAGGAGGAAGGAGGGCAGGAGAGGAGGAAGGAGGACAGCAGAGGAGGAAGGAGGGCAGCAGAGGAGGAAGGAGGGCAGCAGCAGACGTGAGCGGCTGTCACGTCCTCGGCACCGCTGTCAGCACTGCGCTCCTCATCCTGACACAGCTCCCACCAAGGACCCGCTCCCTCCTTCTTCCTTCAGCTGGAGCAACGCTGCACTTCCAAAGGCTCCAAAACGCTCCGCACGCATGTTTTAAATTAAAGATAATTCATTTTGATACGCCTTTTCCTTGGATCCATAGACAAAATCAAAGGCAGGTTTCCCTGGGAGATACACATCAGGCTCTGCCTGCAGCTCTGGAGTGTTGCAACACTGCTCATAGCAACCAGGGAGAAATCAGTTCTCCTTTCTATGGCAAGGGGTTGAAAAACAAAATAATTTATTTGTATCGTAGGAAAACCAGCTTTAGCAGATTGGTGAAGGCGACTTGATCTGTATTTTTTAAAGGCCTGACCAACATCAGGACCACAACTCCAGCCAGGATTAAGCCCATTGTCTACAGACACCATTATTACACTTAGATTCCTATTAAGGTTTCACGGTACCAATAGGAGGGGGTTGGGAGGAAAGTAATGAAGTTACAGGCCTTTATTGTACAAAGGCAACTGGAGACTTTTTTTAGGATGTTATCTATCAGCCTGTCTGGCAAATGTCTGCCTAGTAATAATGTATCTGTCTGCTGAAACAAGCCTAAATAATGCATCATTATATCAATAATTAATAGGCACATGGGTCAACAAGTTCAAGATTGTTACAGGCAAAGGAGATGTGAAGGAAATGGTTCATTCCAGGCCCTGCCAGGCCCGACATGGCAAGCACAGCTTTGCAGGAAAGCGATGGAAGGGGTGTTGGCAGCCAAATTCCAGAGCAGAATGTGCAGGAGACATGGCTTGTGTCTGCTCATCCCCACTTACACACCCAAAGCAGGAACCCACCAGGATGGAACTTCCCACAGAAGAGAGGAAAAGAGGCAGAGATCCCATGCTCTTGATTTGGGAACCCAGCTTTTCTAACCACATTCAGTAGCCCAGATGAAACGCAGTGAAGTAGGTATTGCTGATTTTAGTACAAGCTGGTGATAATGACAGCTGAGGTCGCCTACCGACCAAAAATGTGCCTGAAGTAACCTGAGGTATTTTAAAATGGAAAGAGAAAAGAATCAAAGTTACCATAGGAAAATGAAATCAAAGTAAGAGAGGATGTCAAAATAGAAATACAGAGGAGATATTAATGATAACATCTCTTTTCCTGAGAAGAGTGCAGAAAGTCAGGCTTTTTTTTAGTAATTGTAATTCCTCACTCTCAAACCAGAGGGGTGGGCTCCCATCTGATACAGACATTATTTGGGATCCAGGGACAGAAATGCAAAATTGAGGTTGCTATTTGTAAAACAAACAAAGAAAGGAGGATCGTGATGAAACCAAAGAAACCATGATCGTGAAAACTTCATCCCCTGCAGGTTTGGTCAAGTATCCACATATCACATGTTCAAGCTGATCTATGCACACATTCCCCACACACAGCAGGACGCCTTAACAATGAAAATGTTATTAAAAATCTCAGATATTATGTGGTGTGAACACAGTATCTTGATGAAGCAGTTATACAATGTTCAACTTGTCTTAATAGTAGAAACTTAAATGCTTGGGGGAAAGAATTAAGATTTGGAAAGGCTGGGCTTTATGGTGGTCATTCGGGTTTTGGGTTTTTGGGGTTTGGTTTCTTGCCGGGTTTTTTGTTTGGATTTTTTTTTAAACACAGGTCTTGTATAAGAAAACACAGCAAATATCACAGTTCCATTTTCAGAAAACCACAGCCTACTTACAACCAAGGCAGTACAGAGGGAAACCGAAAGTAGAAAAGAGAGTAACAAGTTGCAAAGGCAGTTCTAGTGACAAGTCATTTTAAAAAGCAGATGACCAAAACAGAAAAATCCCAAATTAATAGTTACAGTAAACTGTGCTTTTAAAGTTGTGTGATAAGTTAGTTACTGAAGATTCTGTCAAAGGGATTTTCTTCGGAGTGAAGCCCTAGAGTCTACAGAGGCTGGTTTGTCCTCTGGCCCATTTAAAACCAGCAAACACTGATTCTGCTCACTCAAGGAATTCCACCAAGCTCAGAGGAGCGACACCTGCAACAAGTGAGGACAATACATGATCCGTTTCTGAACTAAGATGAATTAATAACAGAAAGTTGTGCAGTCCCACAGTTCACACAGTCAAGGCTCTCAAGAATGCATTATGAAGCGTTCTTATTTTCTTCTTACAGAGCCCATGGCTTCGGGGTTCAAGGGTGCAAAAGCACAGAGGACTTGTGTGCATCACCTTGTACTCAAGAGACCCAAACACTTGGGAGTAGATTCTGTAGAAATTAATTCCTAAATGTTAAAGCCTCTTGTTCTCTCGAACTCTTTCTCAGATAACACTGAGCTGCTTTCTTGGGAGTTTCTGACCCACCGAGGGATCCACCCATGGAGGTGGCTGTGAGGGGCTGTATTCAGTCAGCACACACCTACTGGGGTTTGGAAATCTGCATTTAACCATACAACTGCGAGCTTTGACAGTAAATTCCAATGCCATTTATTTCTGTACCTTCCCTCAGGACAGAGGTTCACATTCCCTAAGGAGGATGGGCCCTGGGAAGTGCAAAGGGCTCTGCACTGCCGGGCAGTGACACAGGAGCAGGAACACAACACCCTGTTCTTGGTAAGGACAATGTCTCTGTCCCCTCCTCGTCCCCTCCTCGTCCCCTCCCACCTTCCATGGAAGGAAAACCAGCTGCTTACGAGCCCCAGTTGTACATCTGAAATCCTATGGACATGGCCAAAGAGTGAAATGCACCTCTGAGGGCATCTGCAAATGATTCCAAGATCCAAGACACTGAACAGGAAAAGGAAGTCTGGCACCAAGACTTAGGTGGAGTGTGAATATTCCCAATTAAAGACACTACAGTTCTACAGAAAAGATCAGATGAGAGGACTCCTGATAGGAGGTGTAGAACATAATCTTTTAAAGAGCCTTAGGGATGTAGATACCCAAATATCTTTCATTCCTACTGGCTCATTCCCTTCCCCTTTAAACATCCATGTGGGATGGTGTTAGGTTCCCTGCTTCTCTCCTAGGGGTAAAACAATGAAGGGCAATTTTTTCCAACAGAGAGAATTGAATTTCAAAGATTCATTTCTGGAGTAAGAGCAACCACTTCACATTTCAAGAGTAATTTATCATAAAGACACTTTTCCCTCAACTTAGTAGTCCTGAAATCAGAAGGCACCTTCACCACCTCACCATCTTCTGACTCTTGCTGTTGTTTCTCTGATGTCTCTTTACACCAGCTCCATTTTTGTTATTATTTTACGAAGTTCCTGTGTTCTTATGCAAAACACTTTTCATCCATTCAGACAAAAGAGCTGGACTTCAAGAGATCCTATGTGCTCATAGCAGAAATCTGGTAGTCAGCAAATTCATATGGTTCATTTTATATGTCCAGTTACTTGATCCCAGCTCTTTTCTCACCCACATGATAGGAAGGATTATTCTTCTATTCATGCCTCACAGTCTTCTAATGGATTTAGGGCACAGCTCTTAAAAATGTATAAGAGAGACAGGCATCGCATGATTTTGCTATGGATATTTTATGAGCAAGTCTGGGTGCATGCTGTGTGCTTGAAACAAAAGACTGCACAATGTGCTACCAGGGCAGGAGCTGTGTCATTATGTCTTGCATTCAAGGCTTCTGGGAATCTTGGGCAAGAAAAACAACAAAACAAAGGCAGGGGAGAGACACCAGGACCGAGTAAATGGGTCAAGAGAGCACTGATACAATTCATTGTTATTAAGACCTGTAATTCAGTCATTTGTCAGAGAACAAATCCGATTTAGGGAGCAGCAGCCTGGCCCCTCCTTTTTTATTGGCTGCTATTTGGGGGTTGCATTTGTTAGTTAATTGACTTAAACTACTACCTTGAAAAGACAATACTGGTACCTACGTGCTTCTTGCTTCTGCACCTGCAGCAGCCACCGTGAGATGTTTTGGTACCAAGAACCACTTCAGCCATTATTTATCACTGGAGTGATTAATTGACATCTGGAGCATAAACTTCCACTGCTACTGGCCTGATTAAAGGTGTTGGCTGACATTTTTCAGAGCACTCAACTGCCAAAGAAGACATCAGTGATGTTCAGGCACTTGAGTCTTTCAGATGTGATTTCAAGGAATGCTCTTGCAATGCTTGATCTATTCCTTGAAAAAGAGGGACACAGGATGGAAGCAGGGACACGGCTCATAATCCACTGCTCACCAACCTTTCCAAATCTACTTCTCTCACCACCATTCAAACACAGAAAGTGCTATTTGTATTTTCTTTACTCTATCTGTATCATTTTTGCTATTATCATTTTCACAGACCAGCACACTCATGTGGTGCTTACAAGTGTGGAGCTGGAGGAAACTGTCCAGCTCAGTACCAGTAACAAATACCCAAATTCTAACTGCAAGCACATGCATATAAGGGCATCTTCAGCTAAAAATGTGGGTGTTTTTCTTGCAATCTTACTCAGAAATGAACTTTTAAAGAATCAGCCTTGCCAGAGATATTAGCTTCAATCTTCAGTTTCACTGCAGCTTCATCAACAGGGAGGGCATGAAGGAATTGCTTTTACACGTCACTATTTTCCCTGTGGGGAAATTCAGGTCTCCTAACAATCTATTCCATGGATCCACAACAGCACCATAATAATGCTTAGAACAAACACTGTCTTTTGTAAATATTACCTTATTATACTAAATGTAACAACTTCAGTTTGCTATTTATGGGAATGCTCTTTCTCAAGATGCTTCATAGTGGAGAAATGTAAATACCTCTGAAGTGGTAGTTTCCATAGAGACTTACTTCTCCACTGAACTGTAGAATAAACAGCCCAATTTTCTACAAATCTGGAGCATCTCTCCAAAGTGGAAGATAATAATACTTCACCACTCTGTAGCCATTTATGTCTTTGAAGTTTGCTGTAAATATGAACCACTTGTGCCTTTGGGAGAATCCTTAGGTAGTGTCATCAGCCTCAGTAAGAAAGGGAGGTAAAAGAGCAGGTGAAAGGCTTTACACAGAGCAGGGTGGCACTGCTCAGCAGCTTGATGTGCATCACACCTTTATTGCTGCCTCTGTGATGGTTCATCTCATCCCAGCCTCAGAAAGCATCAGTTCCACTCCCAGCAAGAACAGGTCTCTCTCAGGAGTAGCTCTGGAGTGAGGGATGAACATGACCCCAAAACGGGCAGTAGGATTTTTTGGAAGCTCACTCAGTTTTGCCCAATGGATGTGGGAGGAGTTGGCGAGCTCGACTCAGGTTTGGCAGTGCTGCTGCATGGAACAGCCCTGGTCTGGGGCTCGTTTGTCTACAAGAGTTCCAGCTTGCAAGGAAACTAAGACAGGGAATCCATTTTTCCTGCCATTGACACAGCCTGAGGAAGCTTCCACGAGAGCAGCCATGAGGAATTTCTGTCCTCCCCTCATCCCCTTAGGGAATGTTGTGCCCATCACATAAGTTGAGGAAGGAAGCTGAAACTTCGTTGGGCTGAACCACCACACCTGGGCTTTTTCATCCTTTTTTCCCAGAGAACAAACAAACAACACTTAAAACACAGAGAGTGCAAAGCCCCACTTGCCCATAGGTGTCCCCTGACCCCTTCCCTCTGCACTGGGGCTGTTCCTGCTCCCTAGGCTGCTATGGAAATGTGCCTGGGCATCATCATTCATCCCCCAAGGTGTTTAGCTGCCAGCTCTGCCTGTGGCTGATGGTGCTGCACATCCCTGTCCCCGCCGCCCCAGCCCCGCGCAGATGCCGCGTTAGTGCTGAGATCAGTGTGGGAGTCGTCCCTCCTCCACACACCAGATGGTTCTGCGTTTGTTTTTAGTGCTTACCTATCTGCTCCTCGACTCCTGAGAGTCATGTGAATCTGGGAAGGGAAAAAAGAAAAGACTTCCCCAGCAGCTAACAGAAAAAATAATTATCCAGAAGTTTCCTTTTCACGTGTTATCTCAAAACACAGAGAATGTACTCAAGCAGCATTCGGAACCTTCTCAGAAAGGAGGGGAATCAAGAGCCAGGGGCAGATGTGGAAAGTTCCTCGGTATCCAAACAGTGTGGGCAGCGCAGGCAGCGCTCCCTGTGCTCCAGGGACAGACGAGACACCCTTCAGACCACACTAGATTGGATTAGATTGTCCAGCAATCAGTGCTGGACTAGATTGTCCAACACCTTGGCTGCCTTCCAGTTCCACTGCATAATGAAGAGCAGGTATTTTCCACTTTAACCTTGTCCTTCCTAAACCAGCAGTATTTGAAAGATGGTGAATCTGCCTAATTTAACAATGACAATCCATCTGATTTCACTCTTTCATTTTCAGGAATGCACACATTTTGATTTTATCAAAACAAAACAGGTTGTATTTCTGCAGTGTCTGTGCAGTAAACGAACCTATAAATATATTAATAAATAGAAACTAGTTCAAGTAAGGCATTTTATGTGTGATATTTCTTCTCTGGACTGTTTCAGTCCAGTACAGTCCTACTAACTGTTGTGATTTATTCTGTAAGTTGAATGAGATCCAGTTCCTGGGGGTATATAATTATGTCTAAACATTTTTTATCCAATTTGATGGCATGAAGAAGCCTTAAAGTGTGACCAACCCATCTGCATTCTCAAGACTTAAAAACAAGAATTCAAGTGGGGAGATCTCCAAATGAATTTGTAAAAAAAGCCTCTGAGGAACAGCTTGTAAAAGCCTGTTTCAGGTTTGTGGATACCTGACACAGACAAACATGGTAATGCTGACATGTTAAGATAGAAGATGGGTAATTTTATCCCTGGAGCCTTGGATTCTGTCAGGATTGGTGCTCCTTCCCTAGGAACCCTCACTTAGCAAGATAAGCAGGCCAGGAGCAAATCCAAAACACGAGGAGGTCAAAATTGCATGGTTTGTAATCACGTTGTAGTGGAGGGAAGCAATAGGAGGCAGCAGTTCAGCTCACAGCAGAGCAGATAATGGCAAAGTACAAAACCTAAAAATAGGGGTCTCTACAACGAAAACACCTTCAGCCAACAACACAAGCAGAGCCACTCTTCCCTGATCCTTCCTTTCCTCTTGCAGATCTCCCACCTCTGCTTGGGCATCTCAGCTTTACAGTTGGAGCAGTCACAGAGCACACAGAGGGGTGACATGTGCCAGACACCAGAACTGGCTCCTGCATCCTGCAGGGAACTGAAAGGGTGTCCAGCAACTTCCAGAGGTGGTGCCACTGCTAAAACCATGGCTGGGGCCTGCAGGGATTTGGCCAGAAGTGCAGCACCTCATCCAGCCGGGGAGAGCAGCTTTGGAAAGACAATGGGGTCACCTCAAATCATCAGGCTGGGTATCCTCATGGAAAAAAAGCAAGTGTTAGGTTTTTTGCCATCACTGTATTATCCTTCATTTTCTTTCTATGGCTAGAGCTTGATGAACATCCATTTTCCCTTTCCCCACTGCCAATGTCTGTTGCTCTCACATCCCGGTCCCACTTAACTCCATCCACATCTTCCCATACAGCAGAACCCACTTCTCCCCAAAAGTGGTTTCGTTTCCTCCCCCACTTCTCCCACCAGCAGAAGCCCTCTTTCCTCCTATTGCCAGCGCAGAGCGCTTTGCTCCCCAGCTGATTTGAATTCCTCCCTCCTTCCGTGGGCGCAGAATCATTCAGAGCAATGGCATTTGGAACTCTGCAGAGAAGGTAGGTAGACTCAGTCCCGAGTGGGAGTGCATATCAACTACAGTGCTAGTGGGTGCATCCAACCCCAAGACCAGAAGTTCCCAAACTTTCCTGGTGTATAAACAGTGCCTAAGGGCTGGATGCTTCCTCCTGGACACATGTGTTGATGGCAGCTACCACAGCCAAAACCACTGCCATGTTATATATATATGAATATATAACATTTAATGTTTAATCTTTATGTATAGGTAATCATTATTATATCATATAATTACATTATGCCATTATCATAGATCACAGAAGATTCAGAAAGAAGTTAGTGAGAAATATTATCTAGAAGAAAAGACTGTAAAAAAATGAAAAAAAAAAAGGATTTCCATTCCATTTTAACATCTGGGAAGATACACTTCTTACCATGCAATGCTTCTGTTTCATCAATAGTGCTCTTTCTATGAAGAACCACTGATTGTAACATTTTTAAACTTATGAACTACATTTTTAAGCTTATCAGCTACTGCCTTTTCTGCTGAAAGTGGAGTTGAATTCTTGCTTTATCCCTGCAGAGGTAGTCTTGGCTCCTGTATCGCCAGCAGAGCCCCTTCTAGGTCCAGGGTGATTGGAACCAGCAGCCACAGAGTCTCACCACAGCCCATGTCTCAGTGACATTCTCATTCTGAGTCACAATTTGATTCAAGGCAAGAAAAAAATTGCCACTGATGGAGGTTCTGCATAATTCTTTATCACCTGAGCACATGAAACAGAAAAGCTACAGAATGAATTAGTCCAGAACTTGGTGTGCTTAACAAATGTTGTTTAATGACTCTGTTCAGAACACCTACATGTTTTGTTCCTGTTACTTGTGCAGCTCTTACATGTGACAAAGAAACTAATTCTTTAACAGAGGAGGGAGAAGGAGAGAGAACAGCTTATGGGTTCTTTTTCTACTCAGTATAATAATAGTAATATGGGCTCTATACCATTTATGTCTCAGTGACTTCTTTTAAACATGTTTAGCCTATAATTGAAGGATAAATTTTCTTATTGCCAACTCCATCAGCTCACACTGACATCAGAAAACCCCACAGTGTTCTGGCTTATGTTTCATCACCAGTAAAGAATTTTGAAAACTGAATTTTCCTCTGTGTGCATGAGGATAATCCTTGAAATTATGGCTTTGGTTGTGGCCAGCAAAGAGGCTGCGGCACGTAAGTGTCCCACCAGTCCCTGTATGCACTGGTGTGTCCTGGACATGAATCACAGAATCCCAGAATGGTTTGGGTTGGGAGGGAATTTAAAGTTCATCTTGTTCCAGCCCCCTGCCATGGGCAGAGACACCTTCCACTGTCCCAGGTTGCTCCAAGCCTGGGATAGTGGACCCAGCCTGGCCGTGAACACTTCCAGGGATGCACAGCCTCAGCTTCTCTGGGCTGTATAAAAAAACCTTTGCAAACAGATGTCATGTTGCCTTTACAATAAAGTCACCTTTTAAATCGAAAAAACTACTTAAAACCAATGAAACTTCTGTTTTCCTCTGGTCATGCTTTTTCTGTGTCTGCCCCTGCCACAGCTCAGATTCCCATGGTGTAATTAAAGAGACCACAAGTGACAGTGAAAACAGAATATGTGTAAGTGTTACATATAAAAGTTTTGAGGACAAAGGTTCTTTTAAAAGCTCATTTTTTAGCAAACTGACATTGCAGTTTTTCTGACTTGGATTTCAGACAGAGGCTAGCAAAATTTACAGTAACAAACCCTTTAAGTCTCACTCCATTCAGAGAATGACTCAGCACTGCAAGGAAAAGCAGCCTAAATGTTGTGAAGTTTTGACAAACCAGCCGAGGAATGAGCAAGCAGGAGTCCAACGTGGAAGCAGTCACAGAGTTTGCATCTGAGGAAAACTCTGCTGATTACATTTTGGAGGTGGTTTGTCACAGGGCAGTCTCACTGCAAAGTGAAATCCCATGTGTGCATTGAGCCCAGTGCCAATGAATTCCCTTCTGGGTATAAAACTGGTCAAAGAATTCCAGGAAGCCCTTCCTTACAGAGGAAGCTAATTCAAGGTCCCCAAATGCATACCAAAAAAATAACTTTCCTTCCATATTCTCTGTCTCAGGCACCTCTTTCTGGCTTCAGGGTGCCTCCACCACTATTTTCAGAGTTCTCCTTTTTCCTCCATATCCACAACACAGCTGATCCCGAGGGACTCACTGGCCCAGCCTCCACTTGTCTCCAGCTTGGGATGACCTGTGCTGCTCCCAGATACATTTCTTGAGAGCAACCCTTCGATAACCTGCACACTGAGATAACCCCAGGTTCCCCTCCTGCATCTCCTGACAGATCTGTGCAGTTGTCCAGCTTCTGGAGGAGACACTCTGAGACCAGGAATGGAGGGGTCAGATGAGGGGTATCAGAGATAAGGAAGATGCCAGGATCTGGGGGAGGGCAGGGGGAAAGGGAAGAGGTTACACAGGACTGGAGCTGATCACCATGGAAGATGCTCTGGGGTGAACTTGCAGTGTGGGCTGCAAACCTCTGTGACAGCACAGCTGGGAAATCTCAGTGCGAATCCCTTCAGTTTCCACAATTCACATACAAAAAGAACATAAATATTTTTCTTCCTCTGGCTAATTCTTATGCAAATAGAGGGAAGTTACAAGTTATAAGAAACTGCTGCTCCCCCCTCCAGGTTCACATCAAGTCTCTGCTTCGCAGACACCAAAACAAGAGCACATCGTGTCTGGGAAGGAACACTTCCTTCCAGATCCAGGCTGGATCACAGACAAAAGCTGGCCTAACCTCAAATCTCCAGGAGAAGCCATCAGGGGACACTAAGACTGATCTCTTCCTGTGCCTATTGCAACACGTCTGCTTGGGCTGGGATTTCAGGCCATGCCCTTTCTGACAAACGTCAGCAAGCAGCGTGTGCTCCTGAAGGCTTTTACATCTGCATCCGACTCATGCTCACTCCAGAGGTTCCTGTTTCATATCCTGTTCTGATTGCTCTGTGTGTATCATGTACATTAATGTCAAGTACACGCAGGGGGCAAAACCACTTGTATAAAGGTTATAAAGTCTGAGAATTTGTTAGGGGTCAGCTTGGTGTTAAACCCACTCTCCCACTACACAACTGCATGTGGACACTGCACCACAGCTTGTATTACAGAGGAAAGTTAAGGCACAAAATAAGGAATTTTCAATTCCCAGCAACCTTCTAATGTGCACCTTCAGAGATTTTCTAGTTTTCAGAATCCATACCAACGTCACAAACTGATTGCTGGAGCCAGCAACATTCCCCATCCCAGCAAAGTGCACTGGTGTAAGTCCTTCAGAGGCAGTGATCTCTGTGACATGGGAATGGTGAGCAGTAACAGATACAAGCATTGGCTTCAATGAATTTGAAGAGAAACATTTCTCTCAAACAGTTGGTGTGTTGCAGAACTTTGAAAATCTTGTGTTTCTGACCCTTGGGAAAGAAATTTTTTGATTTCTAACAAACAGATCTTTTTGCATCCGAGGCTGTCCTGCTGCATGGCCACTGCTCTGACAGGGAACACAGCCCTTTTTGCCATCAGAGAGCTCCTGTGCTGCCTATTCCTGCAATTCCAGACAGCAGAGATGGGATTCCAGGCTGCTGTGGGGCGTCCTCAGCTCACACCCACAGACACTCAACATGCAATTCCCTGCCGACATGATTTTTCCTACATCCACCCCTGTGCTGGGCACTAATCCAGGGAAGTTAAAAACCCTCCCCCATGACACCCACTCAGCACTACAGTATCTGTTTCCCAATCCTTCTGATAAGTGTGCCTGTTATTCTGTTCTAATCTTGTCCCAAACACACCAGCATGCCCTGAAATGAAACAGCAAAGGAGAATTCGAATCAAACATTTACCTGCAATGAGGTTTTCAGAAAAAAAAGCACAAAAACACGTCCCAGCCCAAACCCAACAACAGAGCATCGCAGCTCCTGTCTGTGGTCCTCAATAGCAGGGACTGTGCCAGGATATTCATTGAGTGCTACACTCAGCAGTCAGACATGAAATATTTCATGCAATAAAACACCAAGGGCAGGTTGTTCGGTTCCGCTTCTCATTCTGCAGGTTACAAATGTTTTGACAAATTTATCTGACTTGCAATCAGTAAATAAGCAAGTCCTAATACACTTGATGAAGGAACTGTATTTCCCTGGTAGAAACACTTTCTCATATCATCTCCAAAGGGAATGTAAGTCTTCAGTGAGTAATACACCAGCCCTCCTCCCATAGCCTACTCAGTTAGACTCACATTACCTACATCCACTGAGTGAGAGCTGCAACACAGTTACTGCTGCTTTTCAGTAAAATCTGACAACAGACCAGACTCTCTGAGTTACCTGGTTAATGCTGTCACTCACTGTGCAATGTTTACACCTCCTGTCAGCTCTAAAGGTGTAAGAGTAGAGTATATCCATGGAAAAGACTCATTATGAGTTCCTATTTCAAGTTAATCATCATTGAGAAACAGCATTTTGGGCTTTAGGATTCACGTGAATTTCCTCTCTGAGACAACGTGAAGATCTTTTTTCTTCCAACTCCCAATATTGGATGTGCCCAAAAAAAATCTGAATTGTTTCAATACCAACATAAGGATTCTTCAGACTGAGGAAGAGAAAGAGAGGGCTGTATACCACATGAGAAAAAGGATTCCTCCTGCATTGTTGGTTCTCCTTAGAAACTTAGAGGAGGTTGTTTTGTGCACAAAACACTGCACTCTGGGAGCTCGAAACTCCTCTCAGTTCACTACAGGCACAGCACATCCAAACAGCTCATGGAGATGGTTATTTGTATGTATTTATTGCACCTCACAACTCAGAACAGGTTGAAGACCGAACATGCAAATAAATGCATCTGAAGAATCAAAGAGCGCAATTTTCTCAGTCGCCAAAACTGCTCTGCAATTTTTGATCTTCATTTACATCTGCCTTTCTGTCTCCTGAAAGTGCTTGTACATATTTAACTGTTTCTAATGTACTATAAAGAACAGTGAAGAGTTTGCACTTCCCTGAACATGACCTGAAGGCTTCAGATTTATGCAAACAGAAATCACATACTTTATGAAAGATAAATTATGTGACTACAGAATCAGATATCATTATTATGGTGTGTCCTCATTCTCCAAGGAGGGAAAAAAGAGAAGGATTATCACCATGAAATATCAGCCATAGATTAGACAGAGTAAGACAGAAAAGGATTACAATATGGATTGTGGCTCTTGGTCAGATATGCATTTTTAGCGGAGCAAATTTCACCTAATAAGTCATTTTTCCTCCATCCACCAACCACTAATCTTTGGTAACTGCATTCCAGCTTGCAGACTAGAGTGGAAATCCATGGAAAATGCAGGCAGGGTGCAGATCCTGGATACCTGTATTTGTGATGCTGTTGACACAGCAGCGGCTCGGGGTGCTCCTGCTCCAGCCACGTTTCCTGTTTCTATAAACGTGCTCTGTTTGAAAAGGGGCTACTCTGGGCACACGTGTGCACTTTATGGCCACTCCTGTGCCAACATAAATCAGCCCCAAATGCCATCTCGGTGACATAATGTAAGACTTATGCTTAAGGGAGTCCACATCCATGAGTGAGTGGGTTCCAAAGTAATTAATTTGAGGAGTCCACTTACATTTCAATCTCCCAACCAGACAGGCTGCCCCGTGGTTCCCTTGGCTTTTTTGCCTCAGACTCCCCAAATTTCACTCTTCCATTTCCTTCACTTCCTCACCTTTCAGGGTCAGAGTTTAACACCGCAAAGGGAAATGAAACAGAGAAAAACAAAACAAAACAAGCTGTGAAGCAGATTAAAGCCACATTTGACATCCAGAGGTACATGGTTCCTTTTTCAGCTGCAGGTACAAAGTAGCAATAATTTTGTGTCCACAGCTCACAGCTCAAGTTTGAGCTTCGAAAAAAAAGGAGGTTTTCTATGTGCATCTTTGCTAAAAAAAATAAATAAAAAAAGTCATGGCTTTTAGAATGTATTCTATTTAATGGTCAAGTCAGCTGAATTCTTAATTGCTCTTTTTTATTGCTTAGAAATGGTCTGGGAAGTAGAGAGAAACCATCTTACACTTCCCTCCACTAAACGCACTAAAGGCACTGTCTCTGAGGGAAGGTGCCTGCAGAGCAAGCCACAGAAATGAGGCTTCTGCTTCTTGGAGAGGATGGCTCTGCCAAGTGCCTTCTCCTGGGCAGCACCAAGAGAATTGCCATCAGCCCATGGCTCCTGCAGAGCTCCTGCTCTGACTGCACTGCCCAGCGACATCCATCTGCTCAGAGAAACTCACTCGCAGGAGACAGAGTCCAATCCCTTCCCCAGGAAAATCAGAAAATTAACTCCTACTACCTTCTGTGGAGGCTGGATCAAATGTAAATGAGGAGACATGCAATCAGTCATGGGATAAAATGGCCCATAGGATTCAAGAGGAGAGATGCTTTACAGGAGGGAATTAGCTTTTTTTTGCGCATTTTATACACATTGCCCTGAGTCAGTGGGCGTGAGGCCATTTCATGGGATCAGCCCTAAACCCAGGATTCCCATGCTTCCCCAGCAGAGAAAGCTGGAACTGTTTCCCACAGCCAACACAAAGGTTCTTAGCTTGGTCCCACATTTCTTCCTCCAAGGCGCTCCCAGCTCATGAGGAGGTCCCAGGGATTGCAGCCGATTTCTGCAGATCCCAATCGGTTCCGAAACTGCAGCGTTCCCACCTTCATTTGTGCAATACCAGTGCAGAACCTGTTCCTATCAGCCACCCTGATTAAATCTTCAGGCTTTTTAAGGAAGACAGGATAGCGATGATGCAGACATTTCCAATGAGATCTCCTCTGGCTCATTTGAAACATTCAACCTCACTTTCCAAAGGGATTTCAGCTTTGTTTCTGGCTTAGTCTGGTGAGTGTGTAACCCACACCAGGGCAGACTCAATAGTTAAAGCACTGATTTCCAGGACCTTACGTAGAGGTCATCATTCCAGAATGATCAGTTTAGAATGAAGGAATATGGGAAACCAGAAAGAGAGGTCAGACTTCACAGACCTAATGAGAAAGCCCAGAAAAAAACATAATTAACAGTAGCAGAGCATGAGAAAGCAAGACAGGGACTAACCTTTCCTGGTGAATAAATATTTTACTAAACTACTAACCAGGCAGAAATTAAAGACCCTCCCTTCCAAGGGGATTATTGCATTTGTTCTTCTTTCTTATCTGGGACACAGAAAATCAAATTTCAAGAACTACTGCCATGGTTTTGAAAATCTAATATAATTTGCTGAACACCAGTGGCTTTTTCTACAACAGCTTAAATAAACGTGCAACACTTCCATGATTATGGAGATCTGAGGGAGGAACAAGATTTTTCTTTTTTACACTTGGAATTCTTCCTCTGTACTTGCCTTATGTCTGGAGAGATTTAAACAGAGGGGGAAAATGTGGCTAAGGGAGTTATTCACAAAATAAAAAAGTGCATGTGTACACTCACAGAAACAAAAAAACCATGCAGAGAGTTGAGTTTCTTCTATGAATCTCCTTTATTTTAGAGAAGTAAGATTGCATGATTTTAATGTTTATGTAAGATAAATGAACAAGTAAAATAATTGAACAAAGCCATTAAACAAGACGAAACTTCCCAGTACAATTTAACTTAATTCATGGGCATATTGGACACTCTTGCTCATGTTCAGAGTTTTAAAGGGTGGTTATGGAGTTCAGAGGTGAAACAAAATCAGCTTTTCAACACATCATCCCAAATTCAGAACTGAATTCTTATGCCACAAGGCAAATGGATGATTCTTTCCACCTGGAGATGGAAGAGTCTGAAAGAGAATGCATTGCAGGCATCAGCCCCAGTGAACAGGAACAAGCAAGCTGAGAGTGGAGGAGATAAAATGAGTGTGCAGGAAACACAGCAGAGACTGGAGGCTTGACCAGAGTTTTTGAGTTTTTAGGAAAACAAATGTCTTCCATCACATCGTGTCTCTTGACTCAGTGATCATTTTGCAACTTCCAAATCTTTATCAGCCAAAAAGAGAACAGCACTGTACTCTGCACGTGATGGTACAACAGGCTAAACTGATTGGATCATACCCTGTGCCAGATTAGGGATCTCTCTGGTCCTTCTTGTATCTATGGTTGCAGCCACGCACAAAAACGTAACAAAAAAGTAAAAGGAAGTTTGCAATAGGCAGCTATGGGCAAATCTGCCCACAAGAAGTTCCTTTCTTCTCCCCTGAAAGTCAAAGCCTCATTTGCACGCTGAAGTAATTCCTGTGCCTTACACAACCCTTAATTGTTTTCAATCCTTGCTGTAGTCACTGTAAGTGTCCTCATAAACTGGATAAATGCACCTTTTGGAGAGTTCTCTTCCTCCTGGTGATTTTGTGGCAATTAATTTGTCTTAGGACCCAGATACCCTTCCAATACACCTTCATCAACAGCATATCCTGGCCTCACCACAAAGCTCCTGAAATCTGTACGTGTTAGTCCAGACTGCAAAAATGCAGGGAGGTGCCCACAGGAGGGGGCAGAAATGCCAGAATTTCCCATGCTGAACTGTTGGGTTTAAGTCAGGGGAAGAGGTGGAACAAGTCTTAAGGGTATGTGGGAGGACCTGGGAAATCAAACCAGAGAATTGCTGCAGAGAACCAGAGATCCTTTGGTCAGCAAAGGATCATGCAATAAGCCAGGAATGAACTCATGGCTTGAGCAATGACTTTGTGCCACCAATAGAATCCTGTGGGGAGTAGACATGGAAAGGGTGGGCTTAGGCTGGAGTTTTGACACTTAGGAGCACAGGCAGGGAGCCCAGCTAAAGAGCTGAGGGGGAATGATTTATGAGGACAGAGCTAAATGGTTAAACAACAAGTAAGGGCAGACATAACAGTCTGCAAATACCCACAGGAGTAAATGCCAAGGAGTGTGAGGAATTTTTGGAACAGCAAAATAAATTTCCCAAGACTAAGGTGCAGTGGCTTGTGACACACTTGCCCGAACAACTGAAATTTTGTTGGTTGTGACCGGCTTGGGCAAGGGATGAGCAAAGGAAAGGCAAGGAACAAACCTGTGCTGTACAAGAGGTGAAAGGGATTATTCAGCTCCAGGTCCCCATCACCACAGGAGCTACTGACAATGTTCAGCAAGGTAGAGGAGTTGGAGACAGGATTTTGGAGCCCTCCTGCAGCTGCTTTCCCCCTTAGGATTTTTGTGGTGGCAGCAATTACAAACGTGATTTGATCCAGACGGTTTCAGGTTGATTGTACAGATGAAGAAATCACAGAGCTGCTATTGCACAACATCACTCACAGCTAGAAAGACTGTCCACCACAGCAGTGTCACTACAATTAACATCCAATTTGCCCTGGATAAAGGATGAGTGTTAAAATTGCACCTTATCTCATGCCCACTTCAGCCCCTGACACAGCTCTTAACCAGACTTGGAGTTTGTTCTGCTCTGAGCACCTGCATGAGGGGTGAGATCCAGCCCAAGGTCATGTTTCAGGGAGGGAAACATTTCAGCAGGAGGCCTGGGGGATGTGCCTGATGCTCCACACGAGGGAAAAGAGCTTTTAGGGCTACGCTGAGCAGGAATGCAAGGGAAAAGGAAGGAATGCAAAGCAAAAATCGAACAAACAAAAAGGACCTTTGAGTTTTGGTTCACAGCGGGGCATTGCAGCTGTGGCAGGGTCAGAAAAAGAGACAGCAAGGTAGAAAGGGAGAATGGGATTGGCTCTGAATCCCTCAGATTGCAAAATTATTGCCTAATTAAAGGAAATAAATAAAGGTAAAGGGGAGAAAACAGCTCATACGTAGTCCTGAATTGTGGTAAGGGGGAGAGGAAAGGGATGAAACAAACCAAAGGCACAGCCACAGGAAACAAATGTAGCCCTAAGATACCCTCTATCTCCCTCTTTTCTCACAGATGTCCCATTCCCAGTCCCTGGGGACTGGTTTGTGCACTCAGGAAGATAAAGCAGTTTCTTTTCTTCTTCCTGCCCTGATTGAGACGCTGGATCACTGACATGGGGTGTTCCTTAGCTCAGGGCAGAACCTTCTTCTCACTTAGCCCTAACTCCTGGAAAACAATCCCAGTGCTGGCATTCAGCAAAGAGGAGCCACACGACTCCCATGGTGAGGAGGGGACTGAGACAAAATCAGGGAAGCTGCAGGGGATTTCTTGTGGCTGAGCATCTTTAGGTGGTCAGGAGATGATGGCTGTGAGGTTTCAATGCAAGCACAGAATGGAACTCATTGCTAAAGGGTCCCAAAGAGAAAAGACGGATTTCAGAACTATCTAACAACAAACTGCACTTTATCTCCCATTTTAAGGCTTGGAAAGAACTGACCATCCATGGGGGAAATGCCACTTAATGTCATAAAAACACCTCAAAGCATTTTGGAGATGTAGGTGTTGATTAATAAGACATTCAGGTTTACAAGCCAAAGAAGCTGGGGAATTCTTTTTGCCAAAGGTTTACAAGTGGCAGGCAAAAAATTACTGAGGAAGAAAGGCCTTGTAATTAAATCCTTAACTTGAGATTCAGGTTCTTCTTCTCACCTTAATGTCTAAAACACAAGAGGTGCCTTATATATTTGTAAACACTGTGTTCCTTAAAGGGACAGAATACAATGTACAATTCCCAGTTCCTGGCAAGCTGTCAGGAGCCTACAGTGGGAAGAGCTGCCTGACTTTGCAGTAGTGTCATTCCTGTGGCAAATATTTCTTAAGAAAATTCAGGTAGTGGCGTGGTACCCAGAATTGTGCCAGGGACAGATTTTGAGTCTATTGTGTTTGTTTCCCTGCTGAGGAACAAAAGTGTTTTTCACCTCCCAGACTTCTCTGGGGCTTTTTCTCCTCAAGGTTTTTTAGAAAACTCCTGAGCAGGAAGCTAAAACAATTACCTGAACAGAGCCAAACAGACTGTAAACTTTGACTCTCCCAAAGAAGCATTTTTTGATGTGCAACAGCTTCCAATGCATGAGACACCTTTTGCCCTTTAGTTTTGTGGTGTGTTACAACACACCACACTGAAAACAGAGGTAGAGCACAAAAAAAGAAAACAATCCTTACAGTGAATCTTTACTTTTGTCTGCAATCCTTTTCTGGATGTTTATGGCAACCCATAAAGTTGCTGAAACATGCCTGCTGTATTTTTTAATTGTCATTTTAAATGCCAAAACCCAGAAGTCTTGCTTATATTGTATGTGAACACAGTGTCTGCTTATGTTCAAACCCTCAGGCACTTTAAATAACTCCACTGTACACAGAGAACGTTGTTCATTTTGTTTTTACAATTTTTGCCCGTGCAGAAGGAGCTCTAACGTCCTGAGAACAGAAATGTATGTTCATAAGCAGGGAGCGGGATCACAGCTGGACTCTACCTGCGCCTGGGATCGCGTTTCTGCGGCGGCACGGGCCGAAAAAGCCGCTTATTTCTGTTCCATTTCCAAGAGCCACAAGTGGAACAGCACATAGCAGACTTACTGACGTAAGGCACAGGTGAGTGCACGGTACAGGTCCACCTCTGTGCCTGGGCCACAGGGAATTGCAGGCTGCTCCAGCCAGACTTTAGAGCCATTACCGCTGGAGGAACCCAGGCTGAACCCTGGTGTGTTAGTGAAGGTGGCAGCTGCCATAACAGACTTCTGTGTAGGTTACAAATTTGGGGCACAAAATGGGGGTCTTTTTATTTATTCCAGTGAGTTTCATACCAAGCCTCCATTGTTCTGCCCTAAAGAATAAACCGTTAGAGAATTTATAAGCTAATTTGCTTTTTTTTTTTTCCCTTTCTAGGATTAAACAGGAGCAGATCATAATTTCCTTTAAATGCATCTATTATTCATGAGTATTCAGTAAGTTTTATTATGACTTAAAAACAACAGCATATATATCTTTATACTCAATTCCAATCTCCTACACGGGCTGTGAAACTCACATTTTATGTTTAGTTGTGATTGACCATGAAAGCCAGAGGGTAATTCGTGTTCCCTGAGTAAAGACACAGACAGGTATCTGGCCAATGTTCATTTTTCTCATTAGCCTTCTGTAAATAATCTTACATGCAATTTTGCCACTTCCTCTCTGCAGGAATCTCTGGGAGTAGGTTAGCAAACTGTGGCTTGCAGAAAGCTGACACACAGTATTTATGAGCAGAGAGGAAGTAAATTAATTTCAGTGTTTGATTCAACATTGGAGAAAATCTTTTTGCAGTGTTTAATCATCCACAGTAACAAGAGGAGGTACAGTCCCTCCTCTAGCCTGGACTTATGACCAGGAAAGAAAAACTGTGCTGAGTTACAACTAAAAACAAGGGGCCAAAGAAAGAGACACTTCATTTCTCAGTGTCCATCCCATAATGCCAGTCCTGCAACAGCTGCCACTATTTGTAAAATGTGCAGAAGAGGGATAGGTGGAGAAATGAAGCCACACACACAAGGTAACACCCTTTTTAAGCAACCACCACTTCTTGCAATGACCTGTACAAGGGTCATTTGGGGTTTTCCTTCCCTCGGAGTCTGGGTTTCCTGAGAGGAAGGAGAGCTGAAATACAGGAACCAGTGGCTGCACACCATTTCCAGCAGCAGAGGAGACTTTCCTCACTGACAGAGCTTTGGGAACCACATCTGAATCTCCAAACTTCCTGGTGTTCTCCCTTTGAAAGGAGGGAAGACGGGGGAGGACATGGGTGGAGAAGGTGAAGAGGTGGTTCTGTCCTTTGAAAGGCCTTGCAAGCACAGCAAAACTGCTCCCAAACCCTCAAATCTACCAGGAAAATGTGTTGTGATTCAAGTGGGAAATACAAGGAGATGTTTCAGCTAATAAAACGTGCTGGACGAGCACCACACTTCTGCTTAAAAAGCTGTTTGTACTAAACAACAATTACTTACAGTATCATTGCAAGTCATTAGAGGACTCAGACATTGAAGAGCACCTGGTTCATGGGGGTGAGACCTGGAAAACAGTGTCACGTATCAGCAAACAGCAGCAACAGATGGATTTTTTGTGAGGGCTGTTGGAACAGGAGGAAATGCTTAAACTCTGCCTGCTGGGCCACTCTGTGATCTAATCCTGGCCAGGGAGAAGAAAATCTGCCCCTCACTAGATCTGATAAGAGAAAAACTTCAATTCCCTAGACAAGAACATCAGTTTGGCTGGGCTGGGTTGCAGATCACTTTTCTGCTTTTCAAAGGGTGAATGGGACCCCAGAGATAATAAATGGATTAAGCAGCTGTGTAGGTGCTCGGGAGATGAATATAGGTTGATTTTTCACAAACTTAACCTATGCAGAGTGAGTCATAATTCGCACCTTGCGTCATTCAATAAATGGGTCTTTTAAAAGTCAACCCACTGTGAATGGGCTGTGAGCTCTCCAAAAGCAAGAATCCTGCTCTCCTGCCCACAGGAGGATCAAAAAAGCTCTTCTCCCTAGGTTACAGTGTGATGGCAATAACAGGGACCAAACAAACAACCCTGTGTTTGTGGGTTTGCCACGTCGCTCTTAAAAGGTCAAAAGGTTTTGACTGAAACAACAATTTTTGTTTCATGAAAGATGAATTCTTAATCATAAATGTGTATTAATCTCATTGCTGCTCCTGCTGGGCCTTGCAATGCTGCTTCTTTATTCAATTATGCCTCGCATCAACTTTTTAATTAATACCTATGTTAGGAAAACCTTGAAAGTTTCGATAAATAACATCTGCTTTTGTGCATTTCAACCGTACACTTCAGTGAGAAGGAAATATTTCTATTTTGTAGTCAGCCAGGAGAAAGAAAAGCAAGTAGAGAGGAGGTCTACATGTTCACAGGGATCTCAGCACTGAGCAGACAGAATAATCATCTTTTGTTGAATACGAACATAACGAAAAACAAACCCAACAATACCCTTTTGTTCTGAGCAAGAAAGGCAGGGCTTTAATAGTCTTTAAACGAGATAGAAAATTTCCATCCAAATGGAACCATGGAGTAGGTAGACACATTACAATGTTTTGGAGTTCAGTGATTAAATTTAATACTGTGCCAGGCAGTGATTAGTTGATGAAGGGCGTTCAAAACTAGAACAGAAACAAGGGAAGTGTGGCTCCAGTTTAGCTCTGGGCCTCCTGAGCAGTTCAGTGCTCAGCTTTCTACTTTAATAGCAGCGTCAAACAAAAAAAGTTTGATTTGATTTATTTCCCTGAGGAAACTCAGTACAATTGTAAACACAGGCTGGCTGATACTTATTCCCAAACTTCAGTATTCAGGGTCAGATCCAAGAAAGGATCTGAGGTACCAACCAAAGCACAGAAACACAACCTTTCCTTCAGTACTTTTCCAGCTTGCTACCTCAGTCCCTGCACTCAGGGTACTGGTACATATGAATCCCATTAGCAGGCACTGAATCTTCCCAAATCACTGTGCAGGAGAGCCCTAATTAAGACTTCTGAATCCCAGCCTCAGAGCTGGGTGTCCGTGTCCCCTGTGGATCTTTGCCTTAGAGCATTAAAGCCCCTGGTGAGCCCAAGATGACACATTGCCTTTAACACTGTCCAAACATGACTGATCCCCCTGCAGAACAGCAGCACAAATCCCTTTCACTTGGCTGAGGTCTCTCCTAAGCCAGCCCAAGCCAGGCCACGAGCTCGTGGTGCTCTGGAGCCCCAGCACAACCCGAGCCTCATGGATCCAGGTCGATCAAGTCAACCTCAGCAAAGACTTCAGCGGCTTTGCAGAGGATGTGAAAGTTCATCTCCTGCTTTTATCAAATGGAGAATTACCCCCTAAATTCTGACCAGAGACCTTTGAAGGAAATAAAATTTTCACTTCCGTTTCTGCCATCCAACCTGATTCCAGCGTTTCAGTGCCTGAAGTCTTGGGTAAGACACACATAAAGTAAAATTAAGCTGCAATCTATGTGCTGTAAAAGACATGCCAGTTCTTTTCTTCTTCCTTGTCATCAGCAATTCCTACCATCCAAGCAAAGGCCATCATCATTCTAATTTGAAACAAGTCCTCTTACATTAATATCTATTTTGGACCAGACCTGCTCTTTGCTGCCTTATTATAAATCTATTGTCTTTCCATGGACTTTCTCCAACTCTACTCTAGTCTGAGCAAGATCAAAATTCATTTTGGTGCTAATTTGCAGGGTTATGCTAAAGGTCAGCATTGTGCAGGCTGCAGATCTTGGTGAAATCTCATCTATTCAAGGGGGAAAGAATTTACAGTTACAATTTACTATAATAGTAATACGCTTTTTTTTTTAATGATAACTTGCAGATAATGTTTCAAGCTTCACCTTGAAATTTTAAAACCCATTCATCAATTAACAATAGTTAATCACCAAGCATGTTAAGTGTTCAAGAAAAATGTGAATATAGCACTTGAGGACATGGTTTAGTGGTGAAGAGGGTGGTGGTGCTGGGTTGACAGTTGGGTTTGATGATCTCAGAGGTCTTTTCCAACCTTAACAATTCCATGATTCTGTGTTATGTGTGCTAAGTTAGCTGCAGCTTTCCCTACAAGAAAGTAAAACAAAAAAGTCTAGGAAAAACTGTGTTGGAGTCTATTTAACACTTCAAATGAACGCTTGTGTAAAGCTCCTCTCGGAATCCTCCATCACAGGCAACTTCCCTGACTGCCAGAAGGCCTGGGAGCTTTTCCCATCAATGTGAGAAGCAAGAGATTTGCACCTTAAGAAAAATTTCCAATTTATCCTTCATATATTATTTGTGCTCCAGGTGGTGGTAAGACATAAATGCTGGAAGCTCTCCCCACAATGGTCGAATGCCAAGAAACGGAGCAGTTTACTGGAAGAGCAGCAGTTTCTGATGTCTTTGCAATGCCAGTTTCAACTAGAAAGGTACAATATTTTATATTCTGAGAAGCTGAGCTAGACCATTTTGGCAAAGACTCTGTCTGCCTACCGAGGGTGGGGTAGGTATTTACTATCTCTATAATGACTTCCTACTGCAAGTGGGTCAGGTAATTCAAATAACTCGCCAAAACTGCCCTTGGTGGAGTCTGGTGAAGTCTCGCCCGTAAGTAAATAGTCCCTGAGCTGCACAGGGCACATCCTCTGTCATGTGATGTCTCAGCCGTTTCCTGGCACTGCCCCTCCAACAAATCCTTCACTTTATCTCCCTCCCATTGTAACAGTTTCACTGCTGAGGCTGCTGCTGCTGCACTTTCTGCTGTCAGTGGCCTGCTGTGAACTGGAAAAATACCTGCTGAAAAGACCAGTCAAGTGCTGAAATGATACCAGAGGCTCCTCCTTCCTCTGCCTCTGTTACGGGCAACCGTCCAGTTTGTCAGTTTTGCTTATCCAGCTCCAAAACCAAACGTTTCAGCATCCAGCCTGCACAAATAACCAGGTTTTAAACAAAAAACTGCAGCAGAAGTCAGTTTGTTGCCCATGATGCCTGGCTTTCCCTCACCCTGAGCCTCAAACACATGGCTCATGTTCATTATGGCATTTGGAGTGCAGTAAAAGGCATTGTGTGTGTGTGCTGGGAAGTCACAAACTCGGCAAGACTGCAGAGGTGCTGCCTGGCACAGTGGCTGAAATGTTAAAAGAGAGATAAGAACTAGTTCAAATGGTAAGAAACAACTACCAGCTCCTCCATGGCTCCTCGAGGCACTGTGGATGGAGAAGGATGCCCTGTCCCCTGGCAAATCAGGGCCAGGAGTTGGACTTTGAGGATCCTTGTGGTCCCTTCCAACTCAGGATATTCCCTATGAAATCTCCCTTTGCACAGAGCAGCCTTGCCTGAGACCTGCTGGGGAAGGACACACCAGCCATTGGAAAGATCCTGCATTCATTACATGCTTGTTTGCCAAAAAACACAGTGCCATGGCTTGGTTCACAATCAACATTTTGGGCAGTGCTGTTCATGTTGTACCAATTCACTAAAACCAAGTCAGCGAAACAAAAAGATGTTCAAAGACTCTTGTGAGCTCTGGATTAGGCTGATGCCTTCTGGGGAACAGCTTCATGAATACTGGCAGTTTAGAGTAGCTTTTTAAAACATAATACCTAAAAAGGGGTGATTTATTTCACAGATTAACTGTGTTGTCATGAAAAGTTTTGCTTGTCCACCTTTCCAAACAAGCATGCTCCCATAAAGAACAAGTGAATGCCAATATTATTCCTAAATGTATTTGAAAATTAGTACTGCGCCCATGTGTCACTTCAAAGTACTCTGTTTTGACCTTCCCAAGGTTATCCCAGTCACTTTGCCCCACAAAATGAGTCACAACCCCAGCAGTGATGAGTCAGGACACAGAGCTGACTGTGAGAGCAGGAGCAATGCCTCTGGAGAGCGCGGCCGGTGGGAGGCACGGGGCAGAGCTGAGGGTGCAGCAGTGTGTGGTAACAGCTGAACGAACAGGGACTGGCAGAAAGACAGAACACTCTTCTTTCAAAATTTTATTTCAAGCTCCTCCACCTCCCATCAGGGCAAAAGACTCTCTCAGGGTCTGCAACACCCGACCCGACGGACCCGAGCCCGCACTGGAACGACGTGAGCCACACGATGCATGCCCGGAGCGGGAAGGTGGCCCACAGGCCCCGGCACTTCTGAGCAGGGCTTTGAAAAGAGTTTCCAAGGGCCCTGCACAAAAAGTCCTTTCAAAAGTGCTCCATAAAATACACCTGAAGAAAGCCCGTTAGCTCTGCTCTCTCTGTTTAGCTCAGGTGTTGTTTTTTCACACACAGAAACACGTACAGACTCAGAGCACCATACAATGCCCCACTAAAGGCATCAAGTGCTGGTTATAACTCCATCCAAGATCAACAAGGTCTTTTTCCACAAGCAACCCTTTGTGTTTGGGAAGCCTTTGCCCTGAATTTTACTGTCTCCAAGTCAACCAACAGGTGCTCTGCAGTCAAACGTGAGCTATTTAAGTGCAACCTGCATAACAACTTCCCAGGCTGGCAGGCAACCTTAAATAGTAGTTAGCGACTGGAATGGGTAAGTTTTATGCAGACAAACAGAAACACTCCCAACAGGAAAAGAAGGGAGGGGGGACAGGAGGAAAGGAAAATGATATCTTTCTTGGTTTCCATTCAGTTTTCTCTTTCATATGTTGGCATAATAACCATCAAAGAAGAGAGAGAGGCTTCCAAAACCAGACACTGTGATAATCTGACATTATACTGTGGTTCTTAAAATGTTCCAGTTTTGTTTTGGACAACAACATAATGTGCTGATTGTATATGGGATGTTTTCTCCACTTGCACAGGGCACAGATAGCCTTTACTACTAATACTGGAAATGTGTTATTTCAGGGAATTTGACTTATACTTTTTCCCCTGAAGAAAACATTTTGGGGTAAGAAAAAGTGAAAAAGGTCTCTCAGCTAGATGCCAGATGTGTCATTTTGCATTTTAAAGCCACACCAGAATTTATAAGCCATGCAACTGCTCGTTGGTGTACCATTCCCAGATCGGATTTTTTAAGCCTGTTTCTAGGATCAGTGCATTGTAAGGCATAAAATGTGATGTTTATCAAACAAAAGTCAGACCCATTTGAGATGCTATACAATTACTTAAGGGTCAAATACATCCCTGCCTAAGTGTTACGTTTCCAGGCAGTGAGGGAATTGTATTATTCAGGAGATGGTGGCATTACTGTAATTGCCCTCATTGCTGCTACTGGGATGTTTCAGTCTGCATGAAAACAAACTCTTACTTCTCCTCTGCCATCTTCTTCCCCTGCACAACTACTGGCAACGTGCCTTTTTTTATTTAATCATAACTATTGATGTTTGTGGGGCATGGGCAGGAGAGATACAGGAGAGAGAAGTTCCTGGGCACTGCCGGTTGTGAAACAAGAGAGGTACGGGGAGCAAGCCAAACCCTAAACAGCACATATGGTGTTACAGTAACAAAAAATAGATTTATTACGTGGTCTTCACACAGGTTATACCAGGCCTGATAAGACACAGACATAGGAACAGTGGTTCCAGTGAGAGCCAGCAGAGCTTCAGCTTCTGCCTAACAAAACCCACAAAGCATCTGGATGCAGGTGGAAGACAGACACCACCTTCCCATGGGCAGCGGGACATTTACTGGGATACACGGATCTCTGCATGTGAACTGGCTCTGCTCACACCAAAAGAAGGCACCTCTTGTGCACAACTGCCTGGAATTCGATGGCACAGGGGGAGCAGATGAGATCATTTCACCTGGCCTGGCCTGGCCTGGCCTGCCAGACAGACCCTGCTCAGCTGGGGCAGTTTTGCTCTTTGAAGACTTGCTCAGTATCAGTTGTGCAAGAGTTTATCAGCGTGGGCTGCTTCCGTAGATACGGTCGTGACCCCTAAGAGTAGAAAAACTTGTTTTGTTGCAGTGGAGGGATTTTCCTGAACTAGGTTAAATAATATTTATTGAGCTAAAGTCTGCGGTTGCTGGAGCTGCTCTGGATTGACACGAGCATGGCTGAGATCTTTCATCTTTTCTTTCATCTGCTACAATGCAGAAAATCACTGTCTGTTCATTTTTGTATTCCTTCAACCTTCAGACCAGAAACTCAGAACTGACTTTCTGGATCCCTTGATCCTTCAGACAGAGAAATCTGACAATTCCTCAAACCACAGGAAACTTAAAAATAGCACTTGCTCCAGCACAGCTACACATTGTTGTTCTTGAAATCTGGGTTAGAAAATACTTACAGGAGTCTCTGAAAGAGAGGGGCCTGAAGCAGAACGTCTCTATTACTGCATTCCTTTATTTAAACAATTAACCCTGTGAACAGAAGAGCTACTGACACTGGATTTGCTATTGATTTTGTTCCTTAAGACTAATTCCTACATGGATTCCCCAGTGTCTAGTAAGTGTTTTATCTCTACTGCAATAGAGGGGAGAGGGGGAAGCACAAGAAAGCGAGACACAGCTTGGGCCTCTGCACTATATTCAGCTTTTTATTTTCACTAAACATCCACGATTTTGTTTTCAAGACCTCTACCCTTAATTTGAAGAACAGGTTGAATAGTTACTGGAGGAGAAATCCAGACATTTCTTTATCCTCTCTGCCCTGCAAGTTTTATCATCTAGGGAAGCAGGTGACAGTTGTGCTGGAACCCACTGGTGTACTCTACAAAGAACTTTTTAGGATTTATTTTGGGAAAACAGGACACAGACCTCACCTGGCACTAATCAATAGCCTCTACTGAATGCAGCAGTTTTGTGTTTATTTACCCTTCACCCTTTTCCCCTGGAGGAGAGACTCTCAAACTAATGTAAACTAGATTAACAGCTCCAGATTTGAACTCAGATGGACGTGACTACAGAGTGCTGCTCCCTGCTAAACATGCCCACTGCAGGGTTTTATTAGCCCACACAGCAACTGCAGCTGCCTCCTTCCTCCCTGCTGGAGCACACCTGGATTGAGGGATCTCCCTGGCCAGCACAAAACCACTCCCCGTTGGTTCAGTCTAACAAAACAATGAAAGTAGAGCAATAGTTGTGTCACCTTAATCCAGTGCAGGGACCTACAATTACTCAATATGCATTTGCCTATCTAAAGCAGTCCCTCATTATACACTTTTTCTCTTGCCCCTTTTTACACAGAGTTGCGATATTTGGATGAATTCCCCTGCATTTTCAATTACAATCTGCTTGTGAAAAGCCTACAACATCTTGTTCATAGTCCTTTTTAAGGACAGACTAACAACAAGGCCTGTAAGTGTCCAGACAGAATCTACCCAGAGTGAAGAGCCTATGATCTGCAAATGATGTTTCTTTTCCACTGTAGGTGGATCAGAATGTGCTTGGGAATAAATCTGCTATCTTTTGGGAATGTTTCCAGTTAACTCCATGCTAACCACATTTGATTTGCTTGGTTCTGCTTCAGGAACTGAAAGTAGCTTGGCTCCAGCACTAAATAACTGAGCAGGAAATAGCAGAAGGTTTACCATATACAGGCTGGCCAGGGGTGGAGCGACAGATTGAACTAAAAATACAGCAAAGATTGGTTTGGGGAGATTCAGATTGGTTCAAATTTAATTACGAGATATACAAGCTCCCAGTGCTGGTGATTAAGTTATCTTCATTGAAAACACATTGACATATTCAAATGTCACCATGCTTCAAAAAGGGAAGTGTTGAGACATAAAAGCTTAATGCCCTAAAATGAGGATCTGGTCAAAAAGTGCTTTCTGCACTTTGTCAGCCTGTCCCCAGACCCTGCAGCAGGCAGGGTGCTTCCTCTGCCCCATCTCATACACAAGAAAAAGGGTTAGAGGAAACTTTTAGCTGCATCAGAAAATTCAATAATAGTCCTAACTTTGTAAGTCTAATTATGGGAGGGGAAGATAGGAATAGCCTCAACACTCAGATTAAAAGGGGCAAGCAAAATACAGTGCTGAAAATTCAATATAAATATGCAATATAATACAAATACAAATTTTGAGAAAATCTTGGCAAGGTGGTAGTTGCAAAGTCCCAAGTCCTTAGCAGCAGAGACTGTAGTACCAAAATATCCTTATAATCAATATTTTAAATCCTTGAAACTACTGTCCAATCTTTTAATTAACTTGTTAATAAGATTAAATAAAAGAGTTTATGCCCTTATTTACCTCTGATATACACTGAGGTAGCATCAATACAATCAGTGAATCAAGGCAAAACCAGCAGAAACAAAACCCAGTTTCAGACTTGGGTAGCAAACTCGGTTTGTCCAGATATTATTCTTTCAATACCAAATATTTTACTGTCTCCCAATCACATTCTGGACAAATGAATCCTATTCCAGATCTTAACTGGACTGCAAAAATAAAACCTCGACAGCTCATTTATTGATACTGTGAAATATCCAAGCAAGTAATTTTATTGCTACGAAGGAAAATATAACAGCTGGAAAAATAAACCTCAAGGTGTCATTGAGAGTTCGGCTACAGGGACAAAAAATAGTGAAATGCTTGAAACAAACAGAAAAAGCCCTTCCCAAGGAATGCTGAGAATGGGGTGAGCCCCAGTTGCTCTGATTCCTGGCAGATCCATGTGGCTGTTCAGTTTGATGGATGAAGAGATAGGAAGTCAGGTGGGAAAGTGCCCCCCTGAAAGTAAATCCACATTGTATCTAATCCAACAGGGAGGAAAACTGTGGGAAAAAAATATTGTTGGCAGAGAACGAGGCAGGAAAGCTGCCACTATTCTGCTGTACTTCAGAGGAAAACAGGAGCCCAGATGTTAGCACAGGGTCTCCCTAGCCTGGAAAAAGGAAAGGCAAAGAATACCTATCCAAGGAAGTTACTCCTGCCATTATCAGTCTTCCCAGTTCTATTTAAAGAAAGCAAAAGGGCCAAGAGAAGAAACTGTTTTGCAGCTCTGCACAAACACCCGCAGATAAGGGTGGTACCAGGTGTCAGCTTGCCCTGCAAAATCACTGAAATGTCAAGGATTGTTTTTCCTCTACTCCCTTTCTCTTCCCTCCGACTGGGAACTGCCAATGTTTATTTAAAAGATATCCCTTGTATTTGGCAAGAATGCCAGCGGGGCAGACGTTAATGGATTATTATTTGGAGCTGGCAGCCCGCCAGGGCGATAAGGATAGCCTGCCTGCCCCAAGGCCCAGAGCCGTGCCATTAACCGGGGAGGCAGGAACGCGATCGCCCCGCCAGATGCTCTGCTCCGCTGAGTGCAGCACACTTTAAAAGCTGCCTCCAACTTATATTTGATCTGACCTATAAAAATAATTAAATAAGTAGAGAGGCAGACACAGGCTATAGAGGGGCACCAATCCATCTGCAAAACCCAGGTCTGATGCTTCTCTTTGGCAGCGGTGTGGAGAATTTGCTCAAACCACTGTGAAGTCCCTGCCAGTGTTTCTGTTCGCTCCTCTGCCCTTGAACTAGATCTCAACCTGGGAGCCCTGAACTCGCCTGCTAAAAGCAGCACAATTGAGGGACCTCGTTGTGCTGCTGCAGTTCAGCAGTGGAATGACAACAAAAGCAGACCTCGTCTGAGCCCGCTCGGGAGAGGAGGAGCCTGGCTTTGAGCAGCGATCCCCACAGCAATACTGTTAATGCCAGTACCCCCTGAGAAGGCAAGCCCCAAGGAATGTGATATTTTGCATCTTGAGATATATTTAGTTTAACATTGTTTACTATTAATCTTCTTTGCAAAGGCCTTTCTTTCCCAACGGACGAAAAATGCCCAGGATGGCTCCACCCCTGTTATCATGTGTTTTTTGGAAGACAACCTTTGCCATAGCCCGTCAGACAGCACAGACTATAATTAAGGTGCTTATAATACAATTTAGTAAAAGCAGGAGCTGGGGCACAGTAGCATTTACTGCTGTGATTGAAAGCCTTAAAGGTTATGTGGAACTGACCAAGTAGTAATTTTATCTGTTTGGACCTGGCAAAAAAAAAGAAACTTTGTGCTCATTTGAGAAGTTGGGCTGCCACTAATGAAGTCAGAGCAAATAGAGGTGCTTTTCTGCTTCTCATGAATGCAAACAACGAAGTATTACCCCAGACAGGTGTTCCCTCCAAAAAGAAAACATGCATAAAGATTTAGCTACCTTTTTTTTTTCCTGTGGGTTTCTCTTTTTCTCGCTTTAAACAGGTCAAAACAAAGTCCCAGGGTCACATACTGTTACCTCAGGAAGGTACCACAGCCCACCTTTGCTGGTGACCTCTCCTGGCTCTGATGTGGCCCACATTAAAGTCAGGTTTGGAACATGGTAACACCCTCATGTCAACCTGCAAGTCGTTCAATTCCAAGAGTGATAGCTGATACTTCCAAAGGAAATTCAGTGCTGAAATAAAAATATGTTCCTTTACTTCTGACAATTCATTGTGCCTTTGCACAGCTGCTCCTGAGGTTTTTAAACAGGATTGTTCTTTGGAACAGTATTCCAGCAGCAGCTGGAAATTCAGACATCAGGAGCTGTAGAGCCATCCTCAGTCTCAAGACCATCACAAGGAAGGTCAAGTACACAAGCCCAGAGAGAACTAATCCAACAGCAAACATAGGGTCTGGAAGCTGGTCTGATTTTTCTGTTCTTTCCTTACTCTGACAGTAAGGCAGAGATTTCAGTTCCTGCCCCGAAAGTTTACTGAGTTGTCAGCAGTGAAAGTTATTGAATTCTTGGATGTAGCTTTGTATTAGCATCAATCCCTGTGGTGGTTATTTAACATGGAGATTGTTTGGTATCGAAGTGCCTTAGACTCACATCCATGAATTACTGGAGCTTAAGAAAGGCAGGTCACCCATGGATGTAGTGAAAGGCAAGTCACCCATGGATGCAGTGAAGCTTAAGTCACCCATGGATGTGGTGCACAGTCTCCAGGTTGTGGTGCCACAGGCAAACTAGTTTGGAGAAAAAAGGAGCACTTCTGCAAAGTGGGATACACAAACTTGAGCCTGTAAACAACATTTATTATTGTTTCTTTGTCTTTCACTAGGAAACAAAGATTGTGTTTCTCAGCAGCAGTTTTACCACAACAAATAGCAGCAATCTGATTCCATGGTATGACAGCTTATTCCTAGCACTAGGAGTGGGTGCACCAAGGCAGGACAGATGGAGGCTGTGCCACAATCAACATTCTCTGGGGTGTCTGTCCTCACCCACTCATCTGCCTGCTCATTCCTCTCCGACTGCGCTGGGACTGCTCTGACCCCACCCGTGAGCTGTTTCTTTCCTGCTGCCTTCTCAGTTGTTTTTCAAGAGCTTTCATGCTGCCCACATGTGTCCCCTCCTCCTCCTGGACTCTGTAATTTCTACAGAAGCAACAGATTGCTGTGATGTTGTCCTTTTGATCTAATGAGAGAAACTCCTACAACAATGATGTGCATGTGCTTCTTTCCTCATTATTTACCAAGGGGACTTGGATATACACACCTCTCCCCGGATCCTACTTTTTCTGTGGCTCCTGCCTTTACTGCCCCTGCTCTCTCATCATTTCTGCTGCTTCTCCCCGTGCAGCCATGAGCCCCCACACTTTCCCTGCCCTCCCTTGTCTCCTGCTGCTCTGTTCTCCAAGGGAAAACCTTTTACACACAGCAAGGGCAGCAACGATCTCAGTCTCACTTCACAGATGCTTACTAAGTTCTTAATCATAGTATATTTGTCCACGGCTGGAGTACAACACAGGGTTTCTGATTTCAGACACAAAAGCCTGGCTTTCAGTCAGGCAGGATGGACTCCAGGGTCAGTGAAACACCACCAGCATTGGTCCATTTTCTCTGCTATCCCAGCTCTGATGAGCTCTTTGTGGTTGAGCTTCATTTTACAGGGATATCAGGTTTCCTTCTCATTTTTGCTCACGATCATTTTATTTCTGAATCATGGATTCCAGGCTGGATTTTAAAACTGGCAATGATCACTGTGCTGATACTGTTCTACGATCTCAAAAACCTGTAATCTCACACAAATAAATGTAGCCTTTAAAATCATCTGGGGAAGAGAAGAAATGGTTATACTCATGTTACTACAGGCAGTGAGGTTCTTACAAACCTGTATGTTGGTGGTAAGAGAACCCAGCTCAAAAACACGTTCCCAAATCATTTTCTAAATCCCCTGGAGGACCAGCTAACAAATCCATGTTTCTGTGCTCTGCTTAATCTCAGAAGAAAACAGCACTGCTTAGCACAAAGCCAAACTCTCACTGACTGAAGGAAGTATAAAAGTGCATTTTCGTAGTAAATTTAGAGTTGTGCCTATCAAAGGGAACTTACTACAAAGGACAATTCTTTGCATCTCATTCCCTTCAAAAATATAACAAACGTCAGGATTATCAGTTTCTTTTTAGACAATTTTCCTTTACACGTCTCACCTTCTTTCTAGGCACTTTATTGCTTATATTTCTCTGTAAATTCCACCTGCCTCCCAAAGTCTCCTGTCTGCCCCTGCCACGGCGCTGGCGGGTTCCTCCTGCCACTGGCACCGACTAGCACGATGTGCTAGAGCTCCCAGGGCTGCAGTTTGAACCCCGTAAAAAGCTCCTTCCCTTCGGGAGCCTTGAAGGACTGCGGAGGTCATTTCGAGACCAACCAGCAGCTGCTGCTGCTATGGGGGAGGAGGTTGCCCAAAGTGAGGATCCTGCCTTTAAGGGAGCACGACACAGGGATTCTGATCCGAGGATAAAGTGTTTTTCTGTCGGTGGCAGATCTCTGTGGGGATGTGGGCACACGACACGAGCCTGTGCACGGACACACCTGTACTCTGTTCAAACTGCAGAGTGCCCGTGGGTTTTCTGCTGTTAAGCTGTCACTTTGGTCAGAGCAAGGCCGGACTGTGAACATCCCTTCTGAACATCCTCCCTGGGAGCCCAACCATGCCCTGAAACTGCTCTGCGTTCAAGTGGAGAGAAAAAAGAGCCCAGCTCCTGCAGCTCAGTTAGGTCAAAAACGAGGTTTCATTTGCCCCTTTGCCTCATTTTGCTGTCGTCCTGCGGGGAAAAATAGGGGGTGGGAAGGCACCAGGAGAGAAAAGCATCATAAATCATTCACTGTATTAGCAGGAGGCTGGGTCGGCCAGCCTTGCTCATTTAGCTACCTTAAATTTCATCCAACCTGCTTATCCCCCAGCTGCACGAATAACAGACCACTTGAAAGGTAATATTTTTGCTATTAGTGAAGAAAGGAAAAAATGTGATCTTTGCTGTAGCATGGGAATAATTTTTCCAGAGCTACACAGAATGAGCCTGAGTGAACACTGCTATTTTTGGCAATAGCCCTCCTGTTTAGCTCACATCAATAATTTTAATGCTTTATTTGTGGTTTGGGCTGTAAGAAATGGTGAAAGCCTGTGGAGAAAAAAAGAAAAGTGTCAAAATTAGCTAAATAATTTTGAGTTCATGACATTCATAAAAATACATGAATGTTTTCAGAATTCTTAGAGTCCATACACGCTCATAAAGCTGAGCTATAAAAGCATTTTATTTTACATATGCAAACATCACTGAATTACTCTTTATGAGGTTTTAATTGGACCTCTAAGGTTTCGGTGGTTACAATGACAGACTGTCAAACACATTCTTAGATTCCTGTGTCTTGCAATGTCAGGAACACAGAGAATCTCATGTTTTGTCCCAGTAGCATTTTTCACAGTATTTTTCACTTTTTATATCGCAGCAGCACTGAGTCAGAAGCTCTGGTGTTTGAGGTGCTGCCTAAACAAAGAACTAAGCCAGACTTGCAAGGTCTCAAAGCTCTTTACATTTGATGGGGAGATATTTCACTCCAATAACTACAGCTGATGTTGCATCATCTTCCTCACACTCCCACAGCAGTCTTGACCCCTTTGTAGGTGGCCGGAGACTCCAGTGCTCCCTCTGAATATCACTTTTCCTCCCACTGCTTACTTTTTCTGTTCCAAAGTCTGCTTTGGGAAAGAGAGCGGTACTATTGGACTGGACGTGGGAAAAGATGTACCATAGGTGGGAACATGTCCAGCCAAAAAAATCTATTGTCTCCCAAAGCTCCCTGCAGACTGGTCATTGGGTTGAACACATTTTCTTTTGGAAGAAAAAGCCTGATTCTTAACTTGCCCCTGAAAAGTGTTCCCTTCCTCTATTACAGAACTTATCAAAGTTCTGATAATTTGTCAAAAATACACACAAAAAATTGGGCAGCTGACCACCCTTACAAAAGCCACATTAAAGCACGAACCAACCCACCCAAATCTTCACAATATTTTAAATACAAGAGGAATCACACCCCAGTTAGTCATATTGCTCAGGCTGCTATAGCAGGGCATGTGCTTCATTACTCAGGTGGATTAATCAAGGAAAGGTATTAGCTGGGACAATTTTGTCTCCAACAAAATCAAGGAATGAAGATACTACTGGCGTTCATGAAAAAATAAAGATTTTCTCATGTTTTTACAGGCAAACAGCTACACAGAAACATCCATTCAGGCTCAGCAGATCCAGTTTAGGACTGTTGCTAAGTGAGTAACTTGGGCTAGAGGAGGGATAATAATTTTTACTACTGCATAGCAACTCTGTTTTTTTCTAAAAATTACATGTTTAAGTTCTGCAAATTCTGCAGCCAACATCAAATTCAAAATTATTCACGTTGACAGAACAAAAAGTGCAAAAAGAGAAACTGGTACCTTCCCCCACTCAACAAATGCCCTTTAATGATGTCAGGCTGAGACTTACACGCAGATAATTAAGTGACCAGTAAATTCTATTTTATTTTTTTTTTCCATTGGAAGCTAATAGGGTAGCAAGGCCATCTGCATGGTGTTTACACCATGTACTGGCTGCAATTAGAAGCTGTGAATTTGGTCATTAGTTGACTGGTTTAAACACAACTGCGTTGGCTGAAATACAGCCGTACCAAGTTCAAGAGCAGCTGTTGTGGAGTGTGTTATTTTAGTTAAGACCATTCCTGAAAGTTGGAGATAGATATTCAAGGCCCTCTGGAGAAAAGGGACTAGAACTCAGCTTTCCTACGGCCTGGGTAAGAATTCCCTTCATTAGACTTGAGTTTTTAAATTTATTTATTCTAAATCTAGTTATGAGTATTTGATAAAACAGCAATATATTAACAACAAAGAAAATGTTACGGATTTCAGATAAATTAAAGGTAAAATTAACTGGGAACAGCAATAACTGCATTTTCTAGAAGAATTACCATTCTGAAAAATAAGCTATCATCGTAAAATATGAATGCACAGCCACCTTGATTCATTGAATGTACAGGAGTTTTCACAATGTCTCTCCAAAATGATGGGTTATCTTTCATTGTATTCCAACATGCTCAAATTGTGTTGTCCATCCTCAGCCTGAGAACCTCCTCCCTTTTCACTCACCTTTTAAAAACCAAAATCAGTGTTTTAAAGCATTGTATCTTTGCTGCATAACCCCCTACACCAAGCCACTGCCCGAGGCACAGCTGCTGTGAATCATTATGTAGAAAAATATCCCCCTGCATAAGGCAGTGAAAGTGCTGTAAAAAGAATATCAGGATCTCCAGGCCGGGCACAGAGAATCCCCGCAGTACAAGTTGATGAGAACGAGCAGATTTCCAAGGGCATAAAGCTTGAATAACAGTGGTTGAAAGGAACTAAATAGGAATCAGCCCCACACTGATTAGGGGCTGGAGAGGAACATGTGGCCTCAATCATGACAATGCTGGGTTTGAGAACAAAAGCTGCTTCTCCCTTTCCTGGGGACACTTCTTGAATTACATATTCCTTTACACAGGAGACCTGCTGGGCCACGATACACAGATAATCACTAGCCCAGGCACAAGGCTTCCTTCTGCTCTACACCACTGTAATTATCTTAAGCAGGGTTTACAAATAAAAACACTACTCCCCAGCCCCTCATTTCAGTATATTCCACCTGTCACGATATATCCCAGGGACCACAAACCAAACACGGCCTCTGACTTCAGTTCAAACAACACACGGCCCGGGGTTTCCAAGTTATTATTTGGTAATGCTGGAAGGTATTGCAGTGTGTGGTCCATCAAAGGCATCTGAGCTGCTCACTCACCCCACAGTAAGGGAAGGTTTCCCATGCTGGTATATTTTAGCTAGCCTGTAATTTGAAAAGGATGATTTTTAGTGCTGGTTACAATTTAAACTTTCCAACGTTCAGCAGGTTTCGGACTGTGATGCCAATGTTCATTAAGGAGGGAAATACAAGAAAGATTCCGTTAAAATTTAGAAAATTTTAGATAACTGTTTTATTTCACATTCAGAGGGCTCCAGCATCCTTATGCACACAGTACTACACAAAGTAAATGCAGCATAAGGAACTGCAGTTCATAGAATCACCGAGTGGTGTGGGTTGGATGGGACCTTAAATATCATCCCATTCCATCCCCTGCCATGTGCAGGGACACCTTCCACTAGAAGAGGCTGCCCAGAGCTCCATCCAACCTGGCCTTCTGGGTCAGAAGAGGAGCTCAGTTTTATAGAGCTGAATTCATCACAATGTCTCCACAACATCAGAAAAGCACATTTCAGCCTAATGTGCAAAAACATCATGTGAATGTCCTTCCCTCCTTCCAGCCTTAATAGCTTTTGAACCAACTAGAAGATTTCAAAGACATTTAACAACACAGAAGAGATTTGTAAGATATGAAATTTCGATGAATTGCGTGAAAAGAGGTATGTGGGTAGGTAAAAAAAAGGTCATTAGTCCTTCCAGCAAAGGAAAGGTTGCAAAATGGGCTTGTCCTTAATGAGACATCATCGGCTATTTTCCATGCTGGAAATGAGAAATATGATGCTTTTCCCAGTGGTGAGATATTTAATTACAGTTTTGACCTTATAGTCACTAAAAAAATCCAACACAGAATACCAAAGTCAATGTATTTTACTTCTCCTTCTTTGGATTAAACTCCTTGTTTGGAAAACAGGGTAACAAGAGAACTTTCTGGTTAAAATAGTTAAAATGTGATGGTTGATCTGGAGGTGAAAGAAATGCGCAAAGAGAAGACAAGAGCAGCATTTTAATTACAAAAAAACCAAAAAGTTTAAAAAAAGAAGCACCTGCTAACTTTGATCAGATTTCCTCCACTCCCCCCAGCCTGCAAATATAAACAGATGGGGTCCCTCAGGTAAAAGATATCTGGCAGCATGGAAAGATATCTTCCCACTGGTAATGAGGAGATGGATCATATTATCTCAGTAAAGTAAATATTATTTTAAGCCAAAATCTCAATTATATTTCGTGGGTTTTTTCCTTCCATTTCTGAACAGATCCCGCTGGGTTCAAGGTGAAATCATTTGGCATGTTAATAGGATTGATCTGTAGAAAATTATGGACTGAAAAAACCCCACCCAAAGCAACAGCAAACGACCAAATGCCGCTGCTGTCACACATTTCATCTGGGTCATTGATGCAGCCTCAAACTTGTCATTTGTACTGGGCACAGAGCTCCTGGCACAATTAATTCCTCGTAGGGAATTGTAGAGACAAGGAATGCTCAGGAGGCTGAGCGGGGAGTTCACCTTGTCGCCTGTGCAGGAGCCCAGGAGGCTGCACAAAGCCGTCATTCAGAGCTCAGGAGCGCTGTCATTGACACAAACACTTTCCAAAACATTCTTAACCAGAGTTTTGGTGGAAGGTGTGACACAGCTTCAAATATTTGTTTCTTTGTTTCCATGGGAAACACAGCACAGTGGATTAATAATAAAACAACATCGATCCTCTGAGTTTGAGAAAGTTCCTTGATTTTTGTTTTGAGTTAAAGATTTACTTTTCTATGGGTTTCCCCTTTCCTCAACAACCAACAAGTGAAATTGCTTTATTTTTTATTTATTAAACTGTGGTTTAATGCCCTTCAGTGTTTTGGGGGGAAATCCAAAACATGAAAGACAAGTCTTGCAAAAGTTGAATTGTCCTGCTGCATAAGCCAAGCTCTGCACTAAACACATTCTAAGAAGATCACATTTTGTAGACTTGGAATATTTCATATCAGATCATTAATATTCACAATCTTCAATTACACTCTCTGAATTATGGAGTCTTGACAAAACGTCACAGAAAGAGCAGAGTCCAGAAGTTGGGACATATAAAATGTTGTCAGCACTTAACTTTTATCCCTGTTGTGAAAAGAAGGGAGGAAGTTCAAAGGTGGTTATTCACACAGCCTTATTTTAAAATTGTATTTGAATATAGCCCTTCTCTCCAGTCCATAGGAAGAGGAAAACTCTTCCAGAGGGTGTGTCAGAGCAGAAGTTTGCTTGAAAAGTTTCTGCAAAAGGCAGGTCAGAGGTATCTGTTCTATCCTGAGAAGCCGACACAATGACATCCCATGTTAGACGCCAACATCCATGTGTGAAGTTGGGCTATGGATACATTCCCCATGGACTGTGTGTAAATTTACTGTACCTGAAAGTAGTAGGTAAAAAACTGGAATTGAAATAAATGGTTTTGAGACTGAAGGAATATCTTCCTAAAGTGACAGCAATGTGTGTTCAGACCTTATTCCCAAACCTGATGAACATATTTGAATATGTACAATTCTGACTAAAATACCTGATGCTTCTGGGGAACCAGCTGTGTCAAAATACACAAAAGATGTTCTTGCCCCTCAGTGGGATGTGGATGTTTAGGTACATTTCCTTCTCCTAAGCATGAATATCACTAATATTATTCAAAAACCACGGAAATTGTGGCCTAGGAAGGTGCTCTGCCTGAAGAGCTTCTATGATAAACTATGGAAGATTGTGAGGAGAATCTCAGCACCAGTAAATACTAACCGTGCCACTGGAAAATAAATAGAGACTGACAAATTATTGTTGACGTAATCCCCGTGAGAGTGTCTAGACTAAGGGAGTCAAACCTCCAGTCCGTAGGCTGGAGCTGGCTCCCTGGAGTCTTTCCACCAGCCTCCAGCTCCTTGTGCAATACCCACTGCAGCTCAGCCCACAGGCACCTGCTTGGCAGAGTCCGAGAAGGCCCCGGAGAGCAGACAGCGAGCCGGGGAATGAATCCTGCTCCCCACCACAGCTCTCTTGTCTTTCACTTCTGCTCCTCCAGCCCCGGCCCAGGAATCCCCCAAACATCCACCAGCTCTGCATCAGGCACAGCATCTCCAGGTCTGCAGAGCAATGGATTCTCTCAGCCTCACTTCGTGTTCACAGGTCTGAAAGGTGTTACTTTTCCACAAGCAGTGCCTCCCTTTTGGCTCCTGCCAAGGGAAAAGAGAGGCAAGATGCAAAGGAAATATTTTTTTTGTTTCAAGTGGAGATGAAGCGAAGGGTATTGGAATAAACCCAAGCAGGAGCCAGAAATTACTAACATGGAGGAAAAAGCCCAGAACAACCAGGAGCTGGAGGAAAAGCTGGGATAGAGATTCCTTGAGGAAGCAACCCCTGAGTAGTGAGAAGTAAAGAGACACAGAAATGTTTCATTAAGGCATTTTCTTCCTCAGGTAAAGAAAAAGTTTTGTTTTGTTTTTGTTTCTTTTTACCTTCAAATGGAATCTGTAACATTCAAAAATAAATAAATCTCTCAGCTCTGTGAGAGGAGTCCAAAATGTGTCTCTTCACTCATCACCAACAGACTTGAACTGAAATAGTCATTTGGCCCTTGCCAAGGTGTGCAGCCGCTTCAGTAGTGCTGTAAATCAAAAGGTCCCCACAGTCTCCACACAAGCAAGAGCCTGAAGGTCACTAAGCATGATGCAAGAGTCAGGCATGAAATATCTCTAACCAGACCTGGTACTTTATCATCAACACTGGGAACAAAAAATCCATGATGCACCTGTACTGCTTCACATCTGTCAGGATGGGGCGAGGAACAGCAGGGAGAAAACAAGAGACTGGTTCAGTGGAGTCAGGTAGACAGTGCAGCACAGCCACCCTGCTTAACATAACAAAAACAGCTTCCCCAAGCAGGGTGGAAATCATAACTTCCCTGAGATTTGGCAGATCAAACAGATATGGGTAGTTTTGACATTTCGCTAACATTTAGATCTCTCATCAGGCAGGTGACTTCATTCTCTCTGTCAAATAAACAATCCAGTGCTTGCTCACCATAAGGAGACTCTTGTAGTTATCTCCAAGTCATTGCATCACCAACATCAAAGAGTAAGAATAGCCCCTTTCCCGTACAGAAAACACCCCAGTACCTGTAGGAACTCAAGGCCCTTCCGTGAGAGGTGGCACAAGATGAAAACCACCACAAGATGAAAATCACCACAAGATGAAAATCACCACAAGATGAAAATCACGTGGCTTCACGGGGCCTCCATGGGCAGCTGTGCACACCCCGCCATGGGATGAACGGTCCTGCTGTTTTCCAGGCAGTTTGATTCAATTACAGCTGCTTTGAGAGACTTAAGTGAATTATCAAAATGAGCAGAGCAACCAAAACTATCACACACAAGAAATCATTGGTTGTCCTCCAGAGGGAAGAGGCTCTGCAGCTACTTTGAGTCTTAGGAGAAAAGTGCTCAATTACTTGATGAGAGAATCCAAACAAATCCCGTTTCCTTGGGGAACTTCCACCTTGCTCTTGGCCCACCTGTTGGATCAGTCTCTATTTCAGCTCTTTCATTGGACTTTTGGCTCAAGCTCACCATCTCTGTGTTGTTTTCCCAGCAGTGGAGAAGCAGCTGCTTTCCCAAGCCTGAGAAGACTCGGCTGACACATCATGCTCAGGGCAGAGCAGGCAGGGAACCCTCCTGACTCTTGGACATTGCAACCCATCCACACAAACAGCCCCAATCTGCTGCATCCCTGCCAGCCAAACAGTGCTTTTGGTTTTTTAGTTGCTTCCACCATCTCTATGTTAACCAATGACAAAGACCAAAGAGAAAAATAAAGTACAGGGAAAGAAAGCCAAAAAAAAATTTTAAAAACCCACCAAACCAAAAAAACCCTCTGTCAAAAAACATTCCCTATGCCAGAAGTATTAGCTAATGAGTCTGATCACTGGAAGGCAGTCTAACGCTCTTATTGACTAGGAAAAAAAAAATTAAAAAAAAACGAAAAGAAAGCAAAAACTCCTAACAAGAATATGTGAACTAACTGCTCTCCATACTTTATTGAGGGCAGTGATCTTTGTGCAGAGAGAACTGTCCTGCCAGTTAGTGTCCCCTCCTTACATCCACCAAGGGCATCTCCCCCGGCCCCAGGAAGGGCCAGCCATGCTCTGAGGCACAGCCAGAGGACAGTGAGACAAGCCAAGAAAAATGTGTTTTTTCTAAATAGATGCCACTCAAAAAGGAAATTCAGACCTTTTGAGCCATTCTGAGATTTGTCTCCTGTTTACCTACATCCCAAGTAGCTCCAAAAATGTCCTAAATTCTCCCAATTCCAAGGAGATGCAATGAGGCTCCAAGTTTTTGCTTTGAGATCTCTAGAGGAAAGGCAACATTCAAGTGCCAAATACTACAGGTTTCCAGTGGTCTCCAATATCCTGAAAATACGTTATTTTTAGTATGTGGCTGGCAGAGAAAGGAAGTGTTAAATCTTGGAGCAGTATCAAATCGGACTGAAAATTAGCAGCTAGGAACATCCTCTTTGATTATTTATGCCACTTTCCATATCCGAATAGCCCCGGAGGGGCAGTAACAACGACAATCACTAGGAAAACACCTGCTGATGGCAGGTTAGTTCAGAGCATTTGCCTGGCTCTCCCCACGAAAACATCCTGGAGTTTGTTTCCTCATTTTTGACAAGCAGATTCCTGGTGCAAGCGGGATGGTCTGTCAGGAAAGGGCCCCTCATGCTTTGCTGCAACTCCTCCACTGCAGCATTTGTAACAGAGCAGGAGACAAGAAGAAAACCACAGACAATTCACTTCCAGGTGCTTTTAGGACTTTGTCACAGGTCCTTGTGGCACTGAGTTGAGTTGCTTGCAACCATCACAGCTCAAGAAGTGCATTACAATTTGTCAGGGTTCATAGAGGCTCCAAGGCCTTTCCTCTCACCGTCTGCTAGCAGCTTTCTAAATTAAGAAATGTGACCTGCTGCAGCTTTAACAGCATTTTGATCTCAATTACATTTGGCATGGTGCTGGGCCAGCCTTCTTTAAATCACTGGAGTTTCTGCAGGCACCAGTCGCCATAAAATCGGAATTCACGCCACTCGCTCGTGGGGTGGACACGGCCCCAGGGAGGGATGGTGGGGCAGGACATGACTCTAGCATCGTGTTTCTCATTTATTCAACTCTAAATCAAAACTGAGATGTCACCGCTGCACTTGCAAACCTCCAGGTTTGCCCACGCTGCGCTGTCAGAGAGTGGCTGAGCCAATGGCTCGGAGTTCTTGGGCACCATCCTCAACGACAAGGGAACCTCCTGCCCCACAGGATGGTCTCACTCAGCTGTTTCCTGCCTGCTGTGTGCAAATCCCTGGTGCCCACAGTGCCACATGGCTCTGTCTCTGTCACACTCTCTGCACGCTAAGGCAGCAGGTCTGTGGGACATCCTTGCGGGTCAAGAGGAATCATGGTGCACATGCAGCTGCCATAGGCACAGGCACTCCCAAGGTGCAGAACACACCATGACATCCTAAATAAAAGCTGCTTTCTTAGTAGTAATCAATGCAAACCTACTGGGAACCTTCTGCATGCACCAGCCAGGTTTATCACCACTGTCAACCCACCCCTAGCAGCAAAGCTTTGGGTCTTGATTCCAAGTTTGGCTGCCTTGCTGAAGCGGAGATGAAGACTTAGAGCCAACACATGTGGAGTGGCCTCTACTGAAGCACGAGGCAGCTTTCAAACCTGCTCCTCATCTCCCAGCTCCCAGCACGACCCCAGGAACACCCAAAAGGCACCAGGGCAGGGCATTTCCAAGTGCAGGACAGCACAGGCAGCTGTCACACGTGCTCTGCACCAGAGGAGGGGCACAAACAGCTCTGAAATGCAAGGGAAGGCTGCAGTGCTGCCAGCTAATAAGGTCAATACAAACGACATCAGCTCCTTTAGGCCAGGAGGAATGACAAGCAGGACATGCCACAGAAGGATGCATGGAGAATTCACAGATGGACAGGCAATCTCAATTAAACTGTCCTCCCCTCCCATTCTCCTCTGAATTACTGCTCTAAAACCCCTTAATTATCTAAACTCAATTAGTCTTAGAATATTTGAAGCTTCCTGTTCAGACTAATTTCTCTCTCTTTCCTCATTTGCAGTGCTTGACTTGCATTAAAGAACACTTAGTGCCTGTGGTAAGGAGAACTCTACAAAGGCGGGTCAGGACTTTGGGGTATTCACAATCTCCCCTCTGTTCTTCCTGCGCCTGAGAAGATCATGCACTTAGTCCTCCAGATGAAATTTCAGCATCTCTAACATGCTTTTTCATGCCTTTTTTTATAATATCTTAAGCCAAACGTTTCCATTGCTAGTAGCAACTATCATCCATTGCAGCTATTTTTTCTCTAAAGATTTCCGTGTGTATTTTCCACAGTTATTTGCAAAGCAGTAATTTTCTATTATTGCTATTATTATTCCTGGGAAACAGAAAAATCATGGTGTTAATTCCAAGAGAAAAAGAACATTGGTGGCAAAGCAGATAGTAAGAGAAGACAATAGAAGGAAGCAGTTAAAAGATTCCCTTTTGTTTCAGTGATGCAGCTTCTCCATGTAGACATTTTCATTCAAAGGGCAGCAATAAAATCACTGAATTTGGAGTCCCCTAATGTTTTAGCCTCTGCAGTGGTGGAGACCAATATAAAGATTTAATTTTTTATTAGACCCCTGTAAGAAACTTCAATCTTAAGGTTTTGTGCCCTTCCTGAAGTCTGAGTATCCCATTCTCCCTCCAAAACCTGTATGAATATAGGATCATTTCAGGTGGGGAAGCCCACAGGGTCCCAACTAATAAAAACTTCAAGGATTGCCTAAAAAATTTTTAATGGACCTTTAAGTTTCACTGCCTTGATTAAATCAGATTTTTAGATACATCTCTGCAAAACATGTACTGAGTTGAAAATTCCCTATTTTCACTTAGCTTAAATTTATCTAAAAGGCTTAAACTGACCCTAAAACTGTCACAGGTTGTACTAAATGAAAATATCTGCACTTAGAGCAGGTCACCGATGCCTCACGCAGACAAACCCTCACGGATAAGAAACTGAAGCACAGACATGAAGTGCATTGCTCAAGATTCAGTCAGAAATGTCAGGGCAAGCCAGAACTGAAGCCAGTCTGAGTCCTGATTCAGCACTTTAACCACAGAGCTGTGTCCATGAGGCACTCACTGCCTGTGCTGTGGGTGCTGTGTGGGATCCGATGGAAACTGCTCCCCTGCGAGCTCCACTGGGGAGCCAGACACCTCTGACTAAGGGGCAGGAGCAGGATCACACCTTTCCTGTTTCAGAGGAAACTTCTCCCTCCAGAATCCTTCTGGCCCAGAACTGGCTGGAAAACAAGAATTACGTTTTGCAAACATTTTTGAGGTTTTGCATTTAGTTTTATTCCTGCATCGGGCTAATAGAAAAGTAGACCTTTTTTTTCATCAAGGCAGAGACACAAACGTTTTTCTCCCCTGTCCCTTAGAAGTGCTCTTAGTGAGAGTATCACCCATCCCCTGTACTCTCAGATCTTCATATCCTGCAGTCTCTTCCCTCCACAAGTTTCACCTGAGTGAAGGTTTCCAACAGTCCAGGTCCTTTGACACTATTACATTCCTACCTAAAGCTCTGTTATTAGCAAGTCATTCTTTCCCAGCAAGTGACATTTTCTTTAGGCATAAAATGCAGGAGGAAGAGGCCACAGACCATGTTAGTCCTGGGTCCCAAGATGCAGTTTATAACGCAAAGAATCACTTTGTGCAGTCTATAGTTGAAAATGTCCTGCAGGCTTGGTATTGTGGAATGGCCCATTTATGCTTTCAAGCCATGTTTTGGGTTTGGGTTTTTGTTGGGTTTGGTTTGGTTTTTTTGTTTCCCCTTATAATTGTTGATATACAGGGAAATGATTAAGCTTTGAATTTGTTCTATAAGTTTTTAGGCTTCAACCTAAAGTACACCCTTCATATGAATCAAAGGGGTGACTCCACTGTCAGGTGAACATCATGGGGTTATTGTGTCTCTTTTACCTTTTACAAGGAATCCATGTACACAGTTTGGAAGAATGTTCCCACCTTCCAGCCACCCAGCTGGGCTGCAGCAGCTATGCTGAAAATGCCAGCTTGTCATTTTATCACAGAAATTTCTGCAGTGTCAAATCCATATCAACTTCAAGTCTGGCCCTACAGGTATGAAAAACACTTCAGCTAAAATGCTGCCATTTATGCAAATTATCTAAACCTGTGAATATTGAATATTTCAGCACCCAGCAGGGATAAGAAAATTTTTTACTTTGACTTGGGTAAGAGCCTCCTTCTTTCACCAAAAAAACATTGTGGAAAAGACTAAAGTAAAGCTAAAACTACATAAACTGAAGTTATTGTAACAGCTTGTAAAGACACATGAGAGTCATTACATTATTTATGCACACGAGGGTACTGGGATAGACAGGATTAGATGATTTACCCAAGATCAAACAATGAGTCAGTGACACAGTTTTCTGCTGTCCAGTGAAAACACAGATGTACAGTAAGCTGAAAAGAATTCATTTATTCCCCATATCAAAAGGATAAAGGAGAGAGCATTCCCTCTAGCCAAGCTCGTGGTTCCAATAAGTGTTGATAGAACTGAATTTGGCAACCAGGAAATTAGCTGCACTAGTCACACACGCAAAGCATTTGCTGAAAATGAAAATCTTAAATTACTCAATTATCAACAGTTTTCACTTGCCGAAGCCACAGACCTATCAAAGTTGTTCCTTGCTGCTTTCTTGAGGAATTAGAAGGATACAACCCATCCAGTGTCCAAGGCATGGCATAATCCAGCAGGACATTGTGCAATGCCAGAGTCTTGCCTCACGTCTGAGTTCAAATTGCCCAAACTGCATTACTGGGTTTCAGTCACCACCAGCTTGGATGGTGGGGTTTTTTGACTTGTCCATGGCTCAGATTTTAGCAGCCTGATAGGATCAACTCTGGAAGAAGGAACAATTCAGCTGAGGGCTTGTCAATCCTCAGAATGCCCTGAAGTGGGCCGTATCCTGCCATAAATATTTGCACAAAAATCCTGCTGACCTCAGTGGTGGTTCTGGGTACAAAATGATGGCAGGATGTGGTCACAGTGATCCTTCTAATTATAGGTTTTCCATTGAGATCAATGGACATTGGGCCCCATTTCATTGCCAAAGCTTGGTTTGGAGCTCTAAAGAGAGACATTGTTTTCCTGCAGCAGGGAGAACACAATTGCCAAATTTACTTCTGGCAAAGGCAGAGATTTATTTTTAATGCTGCACAACACCAAAACCGTCTGATACTAATTAAGAGAGTGTCTTCCTTCTGCAGATTTAAAAAAAAAAAAAAAAAATCTTCCAATGTGGCTGTTGGAAAGACACATAGAAAACATCAAAAAATTAATATATCCATATCTAAAGTCAGATATAAAGTAAGTGAAAACCACTTTTCCTTTACCTGAATGCAATTTTAAGATGAGTTTTGCATGCATGAAAGTGGCATTTGCCCAGCTCTTCAGGAAAGTCAAGTCAATTTGATACAGGTATTGAAGACCCAGGCCCCCAAATAAGTTCCTCACAGGCACATTCCTGAGGCTGTGGGCAGCACCCTTCACTCCATTTTTCCTGAGCCTATCCATCCCTTGGTGTTCATCACAGCTTTGATGCCTCTATGTAGAAATCCTTATCTTCAGGATCCTAAAGGATGACTAAATATTTTCCAGTGTTTTATTCATTATCTGAGTTCAACTTTAACTGATTTTAATCTTGTGGTTCTGTTATAAAGATAAGCTCTAGCCTGCCAAGGAAATAAGCACTTCACAGGTTAACAGCACAAGTCTTCTAAAGAGGAAGCAGGTTTGTTTTCTGCCTTATTTTCTGGAAAATGTTAAAACAATAAAATGAATAAGAAGCAGTGGAGAACAAGTTGTAAAGGAGCTAATTTCCTGCTCGCAGCAGCTCTGATAAATTTCAATCCTGGATGACAGGGGCTGCGCAGAGCGAGGGGAGGGCTGGCTCTTCCTGGAAAGCCAGACAGGCTAGGATTGATTTGAGACATCTTCATTGCCAGAACAGCTGGTATTGGCTAATCATCAGAAAACTGAGACTTCGACCTACAGAGAGCCGGGAGCGAGGGAGACGTCTGAATCAAAACTTCACGTTCCAAATGTGAAACTGAACAAAATAGCAACAGAAAAATTTGAAAAATAAAATTTAAAAAGGAGAAGATAAAAAAAAGAAAAAAAAGAAAAAAAAAAAGAGCACCCCTCCTCACACACAAGCCTTCCTGGAGCCAAATGCCAAAGGAAGTGCCAGTGCCCTGACTAACAAAAGAATCCTGAAACGCTGCAGGCTGCGGTGCCAGCAGCACCCAGTTCCAGTGGGAGGCTGCCTGACACGGCTGCCGGATGCTCCGTGCCTGCCGGATGGAGCAGACAGCTCAGCATGAATCATGGGGCAAAGGATTCCTTCAGTCCGGGAGGAATCGGGACAATCGGGACAATACACAGCCTGCCTGCTGTTTGCTGCTTTTTTTTTCCCCTCCTTTTTTTTTTTTTTTTTAACTACTCCTGACTTTGAGGGACCGGCCGTTTCCTTCCTGCTGTGGGCGTGCAGCCGGCACATGACAGCTCATCGATGGATCCGAGTGTGTGAGGGAGCACACGAGCCGCAGGGAGAGCCGCCAGCCTGGCCCCCGGCGCTGAACTCTGCCAGTGAACCCACGGAACGCTCCCTGTGACCAGAGCACACCGCCCATCATCGTCCTGCCAAGGGCACCCCTTCATCCCGGCCGTGTGCTTTGGGCACAGATTGCAGGCTTTGGGAAATCCTTTTGGAAGGAGGAAAGGTCTCCATCTCCCAGGCCGCAAAGCTGGAAGCGGGACAGGGGCTAACAAAGGGTAACAGAGGGTAACAAAGCTTTCTGACACCCCTCCAAAATTCTACAGGAGCGCCTTAGGGTGACAGGCAAAGCTGACTTTGGTTTACTGACTCCTCTTGCCCCAGAATGGGGAGGGGAAATGCTTCTACTGGGCTGGCCAGGTATCTTCACTGTCATCTCTGGGTGTCTGGGAACTATTTGAACCAAGCTCTCCTGAATCTGATGGACCACTTCAAATTATTCTCACTGGCCATCAGATTTCTGATCTCTCTACACACCCCAGGTCTGTTCTTAAGGTTACATGGAATCAAGCTGTCTTCTCTAGATCCTTTGAAAGGATATTCTACCATCATTCTTCTCTCAGTTTCCAATGGCACTTAGCAAAGTTTCAAATCAATACCCATTTGTTTTGTCTCCATGGCTTGTCAGCCAACTTCAGCACTTCTTATCAAACTTTTCCTGAAGTCCTGTCATCCCTTGCCTTAGATGATTCTTTCCCCTAATGATTCCTCTTCTCCAATTCCCACCACGCCTGCACACATTCTAATGAGGATCATCCACCAGCTTTCTGTTCCCCATATTTTATGGGCTCCCCAGTTTCCTACTCTACACACAAAGCACAAGAAGCAAAGAAGAAATCTCATCCACAGTCATGAAAAAACTACAGCACCTTTATACAGACACAAATCCTTCTACACTCCAGACCTTCAACCCAAGTTCAAGTTCCACCCATTACATGCAAATAAATGGTACCAGGAGGCCAGAGTTTGGCTTGAAAACAACAGGAAGAAATGTGATGTTTAAAGAAGGGAGTGTATCACCAGCTTGAAAACAACTGCCAACATGCCCTGTGGGTATTATTGGCCATATTCTTAACTGATTATATCTTTATCAGCTGAGAAATTTTCAGAGGTACTGAATATCCTGAGAGGTACTGCAGAGACAACCACTGACCCTCTCTACCCTCACTCTCACCTTTGCCATTAATAGAAGAGCTTCCAACTCCCACTGCTCTTTGTATTTGGGTTTATCATCTCAACCCAGACCAGCAACAGCAGCAAGTTAAGATATTTACTATGGGAAAGGGTGAAAGGAACAAGTTCTGGTCATGGTCTCCCACATGTGGTGAGACTCCTGCTTGGCTAACAAAGTGTGAATACTGATAAACCTCCTGGCTGCGCCTTTTAGCCATGCCCTGCCACGGCTCCTGAATCAGCACAGCGTGGGTGAGCTGTGGGTAGGGGAAGGTTCATGATTAACTGCTCACTGCTAACAGAAAAATGGTTTGCAAATGAGTTGCTTTAATCCCAAAGAAGTGTCTCCAGGCCTACAGTTTGTATGGTCCCATTGTACTCTTGTAACAGGTGTTTCCCTTCCATGAAGCAGTTCTGGGTTTGTTGGCAGTGGAATAAGCTGCATCTTTGTGGAGCAACAGTCTATCATCCTTTCCACACACATTATTTGTGTTTTGCCCAAATCATAGAAAGATGTTGATTGATCAAGAATCTATCAGTCACTTATCAATTAGAAAAGGGAAGTTAAATGCAATAGACTAAATAAACTGAAGCAAAAAGTAAATTCTTCACATCTGTATTTCCACCATGTCTGAAAATGCACACATTTTGACCAGCCATGGGAGATAAGTCTGTATATAAAAAAATCACCTAAACCATTCACATCCCCTGTCTGTGGTTTCAAGTGGATAATACTCATATCCTCAAAAGAATCACTTAGCTTTATCTCCACATCCTAAAGTGATTCAGTCTTTGAAAAAAAGAGTTGTGATCCGAGTTCTTCTTACATTTCCAAATTTCATACAAGAGGCTGAAATAAAATATTGGCATTTACAACAAAACCACAGCACGGTAATTCCATAAATGATTCCTTCAGCTTCTAAGACCCAGTTACCTTCAGTGGACCACCACTTCAAACCTGAACTTTGCTGACTGGCTTAGCAATTTGTTCCTGCTATCATGTGACAAGTTTTTGAAGCTCACATGTGTAATGGGGCATTTGCTGCCAGTATCAAAAGAAGGGGAAAAAAACCTAAAAAAATATAGCAGAACATGAGGTTCCAATTGTCTGATAAGCAGAAACATCTGTTGGAGTCATGAGCAGTTGATTAGTGGAGTTCATTCCCAGGGTAAGGCTCCACTAGATCAGCTCTTCTATCTAAGTGTAGGATTGTAGTCACTGGAAGAATTACACAGAGGTACAAAGAACAGGCAAAAGAGACAGAAATCATCTTAGGGTACCAGGACCCTTAAAAACCAACTCTAACACAGCGGTCTTGGGCACTGCTTCACATGATACCAGCATGTAAAATTAACAGCTGTATTTAAACTTCCCCACAACAGCTAAACATCTGCCAGCCTGTCGGCCATAAACCTACACTGGTTTTAAACCTGATAACTAGAGACTATAAAAATTCTTCTGGAAGATAAAACACAAGGTACAAGCTGTCAGTCTGAGAATATTTCTTACTTGCAAAATAATCAGACTGGGTTGGGCTCAGTGTACCAGTCGAGGTAATGACAAAAACATGAGTTGTTTTTTAAGAAGCTGCTTGGATTTCAACCTAAAGCTTTTCCACCTCATTACACTAAGACAAGGATTAACACCTGGGAACATTTGCACAAGAAGCAGAGGCTGATCAGAATTGCTAATTCAGCCTCTAAAGCAGCAGTGATACTGGATGGATAGAGATGTATAAAGTACTTTCATTAAGGTCACTGTTGCAGGTCTGTGCTCACTACACCACAGGCCTCGGCACCCAGGAATACACAAAACCACCAGGAAGAGGATGTCCTTAAGGCTAAGCCTCTCCTTCATTAACTTGAATATCTAATTGTAGGTTTACTGGGAATCTCAGCCCTAGCTCTTGTTCAATTCCTGGTGTTGGTGGCCTGACCTGACCTCCCAGTTTCCTGGTGTTCCATTTGCATCCACCTGTCACCTCGTGCCTATTCCCCATCCAGGAATGGGGTACTGTTACATTAAAAATAACAACTCAAACTTGGTAGCCAGCAATTTCACTTCCCCTCCTGACTTTACTGGCTATTTTGTCTTTACCAAACCCATAGAATAACAAATACAAAATACCTTGGTAAAATTGGTGGGGTTTGTGTTCAGTTTGTGTTCAGTTCATAGTTTGATTCAATTTACTATGATTTTGGGAGATTTTTATTATACAGAAATAAAAGGGGTCTCCCTTTTATCATGAAGGAATAATTTCCAAGGAAATGGCCTTTTCTGAGGGCTATCAGGGAGCTGATTTCAGGGTGTTTTCAGTCTATCTAAAGCAGAAGTATCTCTTCACACTTTTAAAGTAAAAATGGTATTTGACTGTAAAAATTGTTATCAGATGTTCCTAAAAGAAATTGTTTCCATCTGAACAGATACAATATTTACAAGGGTTTTTTTCTGCCTTTCAGAAAGTATTGCACTCCCTTCCAAGCCTTCCAGTTCCCTGTAAGAACCTTTCTATAATTAAGACCCTACTTTGTGCCTGTTTTTTCTTACCTAAGCTTACATGCAGAAGGGGAATTCACCTGCCAGCACCTTTCTTGAGGTGCCAGTGAAACCAGGGATGTTCAGTGGCTCTGACAACACATCCAACCATCCTTCCCTATTTGAACATGTCACTGAGGTCTGAACCCACGTTATGGTGTGTGAGTCCAAGCATAACCTCATTTGGCTTTTCTAAGCACACATGTGGATCCTCTTTCCAGTGCTCCTTCCTGAGAATAAGAGTGAAATTGTTCCATCCAGGAGCCTTTTGTTGACCTGTTCATGACTGGCCCCTCAGATACATTCAGTTCTTCTCCCCTCCCACATAGCCTGAGACTTTCTATGCGTGGTTTCCCCCTTGGTTTCTTCAACAAATCTTTTTTACACCTCCTCAGTGTACACATGGACTATCTTTTACAAATTACCTGAACTCGCTGGATGTAAGCCAGATGGAACATAAACTTCAGGCACCTACACAGGCACAGCTATATGCCTAATAAGCTAATTATTGACTTAATAAATTCAGGCCCTTAGCAAGGGTATTGTTTCAGGCCACAAGCTACTTTACCATGAACACATAACTTCTCTAATATAAATAGTTTACACCTGGCTATCTTGGCATATGAGCAGATAAAGCTGAAGTCCATCCACAAAAGACCAACAGACCTGCCCTGGGTCACTCTTATCAGGCCTAGAGGCTTTCACTCCCTTGTTAACTTTACTAGACAAGTGCCGTCTTTTATCCAAAACTGCAAGCAATTTCACAGATTGCCATTAAGATTTAATGACAGATTTTGTTTCTGCAAAGACATCTCATGACACAAAAATTCCATTGCATCAGCTTGCTAATATAATAAAATTAATTTAAATTTATATCAAATACCTAAATTCCCAAAATTATCAGTGCTGCTGTACCTCTAGCTCTATGATGAGGATAAGTTTTTTGTAAGAAATGAGGGCTGAGATGAAAGATCTTTGGGGAGCCCCCATGTTTCCAGAAGCCTTGGGGACTCGGATGTCGCTTCCTGTCCACCATGATTTACAAACAATAGAAACCCCTGAATGATCTGCTCGTCGTGAGTGGCAGCTCTGTGCACCTCAGCATCAGAGGTGGAAGCAGGTGGAACTAACCAGAGCAGAAGGATATGGAATAGGAAGACACAGCTCTGTCCCTTCACTGTGCGCACACTCATGGCTTGTGTCATTAATTGTAATGCTCCAGGAAACACGCACAGCTTTGGAGGAACAGGGGTTGGGGATTTATCTCATTATTTGGCTTAGGAAGGACAGATACCACCAACACTAAAGGGCCAGGATCTGTCTCATTTCTGCTCTCTCTTCCTGAGAATGGATGGAAACAGCTCCTGTGCAGAGGCTTTGGACCAGACAGAACAAAAGGAAGGGGCACTGGAGAAGCCCCTGGGAGGCACAGAGCACAGGGAGCAAGGAGGGACAGCTCGGTTTCGGTGTCTGTATCCGTTATGAGTAAGTCAGGGGTGCCCTGACAAGAAGGCCTCAAGAGCTGGGGTGTGGCAGCGCTTTGGCACAGGCAGAGCGGGCACAGGAGCCGACAGAGGTTCCCTCCAGGATAGGCTGGAGTGTGAGCCAGGGCAGGAGGTTCCTGTGCACTGGGAGCCGGGATGCGGCCTCTGCCAGAGCCGGGTGACTCATGGCGGGGGGGAAGGCGAGACTTGGCAACCTGGGCTGTCTCACACAGCAGCAGGTTTTGTTCTCCACGGGATAACCCGGGGACTGTGTGGCACACGGCCAAACTCTTGGGTAAAGGACGGCAGTCCTTGTCCCTCTCTGGCCACCTTCCTAACAGCAAAGGACCACAGCAGTTCATGCAGCACACAGGGCTTGACACATCCTCATCCACCCTGCTCCCCAGAGGATGGGGGAAGGCTGCACAGGACTGATGCTGGTGGGACAAGGAATCTCCTGCTCCTTTCCCCTGCAGCAGCCGGACCTGGCAGGCCCCAGGAGCTGGGAATGTCCGCCTGGGACAGGACGCCACTCCCACGCAGCGCAGCGAAACCAGGGCTGTGATTCACAGGGGGAACCACTTCCCTTGGGACAGAGGTAATGGCTCCCATTTCCTGCTCTCTACCTACCCAATTTTTAAGGTTCCCATCCTCACCACAAGCATCACACAGTTTGCACAACAGCAGCTGGGCTGCTGTGGTTTACAGCCCAGCACTTCAAGGTGTTTCTGGCTGGTACCTTTAAAGCTGGGATACACCCACTTGTGAGGAGAGCCCTAGGAAATTTTTCGGGCCTTTACCTTCCTTTGGTAAACACCTTCAGGATCACCATACATTTTTCTTGGGGCTCATGAAAAAATCTCAGGCCCTGTGAGTATTATTAAGCCCCCTGACACTATTTTACTGCTTTGCCTTTCGCAGGGCAAATGACAAACCATCATACAACCCAGGGAGTACAGAGAATACACCTCACATGCCTGGAGATGACATATTAATACTGTCCCTCCCAACTCAAATGATCCTGAAGCCATGATGTTTGAGAAAGCCTAATCATACATTGGTGTGTTTTTTGGCATGCCAGATCAAATATCTAAATTAAATCCTTTTCAGAAGTGGGTAATATACACATGGTATGGCTCCTGTGACACACTGAACACCGGGGTCTGTGGCTGGCACTGTTTTCTACAGAGGGCCTGAGTAACCATGTTCAAAGGAAAACATGGCATTTTCCCTCCGTGGGACTGACTGTGTGATTAGAGTTAGGCAGGTGACAGTGCTCAGTGCTGAAGTCTTCTCTGGAAAGCAACCATCTCAAAAAAGGTTCAAAGTATGATACCCCCAAAGGAAATACAATTAGGGGACACATTAACCATTTTTACAAATCACCAGACCATAAGATAATTCATGTTTAAAGGAACCCCAGAAGGACATGTAATTCAATCTCCTGCTCCAAGCAGAGTCATCTGTGAGGTCAGACCGGATCACTCACGGCTTTAACTGGTTCATTTGCCTTTAGCATGTCTCTTGCAAGCATTGAAGAGTTTGGTTTTTGCATTAAAACAGAAGAATTAGCACTTAGTGAAAAATAAACTATAACAGCCTTTGAAATATCAATTAATATGATCCACAGACTACCAGGAGTGAATTAACAGCAAAAGACTCCCCAGTACTAATTCCTCTGTTCTGATTTCTAACGTATTCTGCTAAAGCAATGAGTAAGCTGAGCTCTGGTGGTTGATTCTCTAAAATTCTCAATGTTTGCTCTCCACCAGTGGCAATGCCATTGCCAGCCTTACACAGGGGTTGGTACTGTTTTCATCAACACACCCTTACCAGCAGAGTACATTTGCTTCCTGGCCAAACACACTAACAGTAAAATGCTGGCTTTTTATAAACTGCCTACAGAGACCATCCCTGGAAGCAATAAGCTATTGATTAAAGATTCCTTAGATTCTTAGTGACGTTTCCCGATAATGGTCCCATTTATAAACACAGATTGCAGTTCCTACGCATGAGTTTAACAGCATTGGTTTGTTCGAAAGTGCTTTAACCTGTGTTATCAGAACAGTAGCTGAATTCCTCCTATGGTTAAAGGGCAAATTCAGATACCTTTAGTCACCTTTTTCCACCACAAGTCTCTCTGAATTAACTGAAGATTGATGATCAGACAATGAACAAAGGGCTGGGCCTGTACATAGGGCTAACATGAGGGTTACCATTACACTGTGGGACTTCAGAACACCTCTGTGCTGGAAAGGGCCCCAGGTTTTCTAAATTTCACCTTCAAATCCCAACTTTTCACTGTTTTATCAGTGTGGTTAAAGCAGGGAAACCTGCTAAGGTAGGTAAGTTTCTATTTTCTGAATTCTACAGTTTAACTTAATTCATATACTAGAAGGAGACTGTCCTCGATTCCACTAGAACTGCATTCAGACAAAGGATCGCAGATAGAATAATCTATAAAAAACACCAACATGACTAAAGGTGCTCTGCTTTAATGACAGAGTATGGAAGATAGGCAACATTTTTCACTTTAAAAGCTACATGTGGGCACTTTCTGAATTCAGAATAGATACTGTGCTTCTGGCAGTCCTCCCACTATCATTTCATGAGTTTGTTGTCCCAAAAACACACATCTTCCAAAGCCCCGGGTCACAAAACATGACACAAGGTGTATGCTGGGACCACAACCAACAGGCAACCAGAAATGCCAGAGGGAATCACTTCTTTATGGAGTGGTATTCCCTAAATTCCAACACAATCTTTTCTGGCTACCCCCTACCTTGTTTGGCAGAGGCAGGAACATCCCTTTGCCAGGGTTTTGTTAAACTTTTCTTTGCTTGTGTTTAGTGTCCAAACCCTACAGCTGTAAATGGTCCTCCTAAATTACCAAATTCCATAGGTGTGCGTCACCTCCTGCCTCGTGGTACCAGAGTGTCTATCACCCTCTTCCTTATTGCCCGATCAACGATCCCCTCTAATCACCCTCTTCCTTATTGTCTAAATGTTTCCTTTGCTACCATTCACACATGGGAATAACTTGTTTTAATGTTTTACATGACAGATATTTAAGAAACTAGCAGTATAAAAACAACACTAGGAACACAGACTAGATCTCAGCTAACAACACGCATTAAATGAGCACGTGGCAATCTCCTTTTTCTTTTCTTTTTTAATCTATACCATCAGTACTCTTAACCCCACCCACTAAATGCACAGCACACACCTAGCACTGGTACAAAAGGAGCTAGAAAACATGTTATAAACTCAGAAAAAAATATGGGGATGGTATGCCAGATTCATAAAGAGCAGCATTTCATCCCTGCAACTGCAGAATCCAGTTTTATAATAGTAATTGTTTGTGCTGCTGACTTCCTTCGACACCTGTGACCCCGCTTGTCATGGCCTCATTGCCTGCTGGAAACTTGGCAAAAGACAAGAGACGAGATATTAGGGAACCAATGCTACATCCTGAGAGAGGCCATAAAGACCAAAGGTTGGGCAGGATTGCCAGGAGCAGCCTGATAAAGGAAGGAAGCATGTGGCTCTGAGCAGACAAACTGCTGTGCCCGAGTACAGCGTGTTCAGACTCTGGAGCTGCACCCCAACGCCTCCCACGCTCCACGGGGCACACACTATCCACGGACTCTTCCCCTTGAAAAAGAATTATTTTAAGCCCCTTTCTGAAATGAGCATGTGACTGTTCAGTGCCAGAATTTCACAGCTCTTAAATTCAAAAAACACTCCTCTTTATTATTTCAAATTAAGGTAGGATGATTTGTTGATTTAATAAAAGCAAAAAAAGTCCCGTGCAAGACCCCTTCTGAATTAGCATATTCAAGCCTTTCCAAAATCTGGCTCCAGTAAAGAACTTGTCCTTAAAAATCTATCAGACTGTAACTAAGCTTGTCACTTGGCATGTGAAATAAATAAGCCAATAATTAGATCCTTCAGAAATTTTCAATTAAACCTGTAAAACTGTCTCATAAACTACCCAGCATCTGAAGAGTTTTTATTCAGAAGGAGAGTACAGCACCTAAAGGTTTCACATTAGGAAGAGCACAGGGCATCAATAACTTTTCCCCCCCTCTTTCCTACTCACCACTCGCTCAGTTACACGAGTACAACATTTTGTGATGCCCCACTGTGAATCTGAGCAGAAAACCCTTTCCTGGCTTTCAGCACAAATGAAACCAAGAGCCCAGCATGGCCCCACAAAGAACTGAGCAAGCACAAGCAAAGAGCAGGACTGGCAGCCAGGGGAGGGAGGAAAAAGGACACGGATTGCTTTGAGCTCATATTGCTGCTGAGCACTTTCTATTATAAAACCATAACCTAATATGCTTTCAAGACCACGGCTCTGAGCTGCTTCCCACCGAGCGTCTCCTTCCCTGCGCGGATCCTACAGGGATCTATCCCATTCCCAAAATGCACCGGCGCGTCGGGCACTGTTCTCTGTAATATTTTCATTATTCGCTCAAGGAGAGGAAGGAGAGCCCAGCAGTGCCCTGAAACACAACATCTTCCTCGAGAAGCAACAGCGCAGTCCATAAGGACGGCCCTCCCTGTGAGTGCAATGCCTGGCTCGGGAGCTGTCCCTGGGGAGCTCAGCTGTGGGAAGCAGGAGCAAGGAACTGCCTTTTTAGGACTGTGGCTGAGCGGGCCGGGAAGCGCTGGGGCAGGACCAGGGCTCTGGCAGCAGCTCCCTGGCCTTATAAGGACAAAGCCAGGTATTTTCCCAGCCAGGCCATCCAGGTATGACCAGGCAGGGCTTCCCGGGATCTCCCCCTGCCCAGAGAGACCCTTGGCCACCGCCACACCTGCTCGGTGGAGACCTACAGCCCCCGGTGTCCCCAGCCTCCGAGCATTTCAAATAGGCCTTATTAGGAAACAGAGAAGCTTAATTAACTAATTGAAAGATCATTTTGAGATCTGCAAAGCCAGATGGTTTGTGGGTGAACCGTTCTTGATATTAATGTGACATTTTAAAGCATTCACAGCAACATTTTGGAGCGCAAGTCTCTGATGTCAGGCGTCTTTTTAGCTGCCTACGTAAGAGAAGAGGTTTCCAGAGGTGAGGAGCAACTGGATTCTCCAAAGGCTTGGACAGAAGGGGCAGGACACCCAAAGCCTCAGACACTCTGCAATTTGTTTAAGCAATCTTTAGGAAAACACATGATTAAGACTCCTCCCCAGTTGCCTAAAAATCAAGGCTGCTTGACAGAAAAGCAAAAAGGTTTTAATTTCATTTAGACATTTCTCGTTATTACCTGTTTTATTTTTCTAGGAAGCAAAACAAACTAAAGCACTTTGGGACAAATCCATCTATATAGGATATACATGTAAGCAGCCCTGACCATGACCTCTTCCATATTTTTATTCTTTTTACTTTCCTGACTCTAATTTTTATAAGTAAAGAGGATGCTGTGACTGCCATAGAAAAAAAGTACCATTTTCCCCAAAAAAATCAATTTTTAAATTTGAATTTTGAATCTTTATCAGAAAATGGCCACAAAAATGGAGTATCCTTAAGTATTTTTTGGGGGGGAAATAAAATTTTCCCTTTAGATACGGTTAAAAAAATAAATTGCAGTGTAATGTTAAAATGAGACGCTACCCACCCAGGATTAATCCAGCTTCTCAGCTGTGAATATGAAATGGCACATTGAAATTCATGGAATCATATTTTGCCATCTTATTTTTCGAGGTTAAACTTTGATAACTGCCTGCCTGGAGATGCTGAAAAGTGTGGGTTTAGCTGAAAGCAGCTACTTTAAACTTAAAGATATGAGAATGGCTTGACAGTTTTGATCTGTACAACTTTTTTAATCCACAGAGAAGAGTCTGCTCGACATCCCAAACTACTGCACCATTTGTGCCTTCAGGTAACAGTCACAGCAGGAAGACCAAAACTTGGATTCCTCTTGCCACATCCCACTTGCAACATATTGGCAAGAAAACATGGGGGAAGTACTAATTCCCCCTGGGTAAACACAGGTCATCCATTTCTAGGATTCCTTGTGAGAGGCCCATCAGCAGAAATGAGGCCACAGCCAACATTAAAAATTGCATTAATTAAATATATTAAATATGTGACAAACTTAGTCTGAGCTCAGACATGTGTAGGATTTCCTCCAGTTGTTAACTGGGCTGGGATTACGTTTCCATAGCTCCAAAGGAGCACCAGGGCAAGGCTACTTTCATAAAAGGAATAAAAGTTTTGACACCAGATTTCATATTGTAAATTTCTCCTTTAAAATAACCTGCTTGCCAAAGCAGTTCAGCTGCCAGAAGGGGAGAGAGGCTGGGAAAATATTCCCTTTTAAAAGCAATGAGTGGGCTGCACTGCTCAGGTACACAGGCATCGCTCCAGAACCAGGGAGCGCTGGCTTGTTAGGAGCAATTAAAAAAAAACTCTGAGGGGATTTTAAAAACAACAATTTCCCAAAACAAAACATGCATATGTACCACATGCATTTGTTTATGCAGCTGTAATGAGTGATGAAATCCATTTATGAGCTGAAGTCACAAGATTCTAAGCAGGTCTTTGTTTAATCTCAGTAAGTCATGACATTTCCCTGCTACTTATAATAATGTGATTTGGATCAACATTTTCAAACTTTTGCACCTGGTTTTTAACACTGCTCACCAACTGCACTTCTCTGCTTCACTGCGGACAGAACGGGCTCTTTTGGAGGCACCACTTCGATCAAGCACCCTAAAAACAGATGTAGAAACCTGGATTTAGTTGAACACTCGCCTGCAGTTCTTGAATTCAGCACATCTTCTGCAGTTCTTACTCCAACTGCAACTCCGGGCAACCTACACAGAGCGTAAATAAAAATCAATGAGACCATTAGTGGGATGAACACTTACAGCATCAGCCTTCTATAACCACAAAGTCTGCCCAGATGGATGCCCTTAAAAGACTTTCAGAAGGTTTGCTCCAGACAAAGGCTCTCGTTCCAGCATGTTGCTGTGACTTGGGAGAATAAAATGAAGATAAATGCAGCTGTTTCTGCGTACATTAATGCAGCATTAGTGCCCTCAGTAACAAAGGTAGGACAGAGTATGCAGGAAAATAAAAGATTCAGCACAAATAACTATTAAGTTACATGTTTTGTGTATTTATAAACCATGCTAGGCTTTAGCTGTATTATTATATAGCTTTAATATCAGTAATCCTGCATATAAATCAAGACCATGTTTTTAGCTTTGATATTAATGAGAAGAAAAAGGGCAACACCAAAGGTACTTGGCACTGCTGCTTTTGTCATTACACTGCTATTAGCTTTGCAAACAGCTCTAATGTTTTGTGAGGAGCAGGTCAAAACTAAAAGAATCCAGGTCCACTGGTAATACAAACAGTGATTTTTAAAAAATAGTTCTTTTAAAAAAGGGAAAAAAGGTTAGACTCCTTGGCTGAACAAAAAGTCAGTGTACCCAATGCACCAGGACAGGACATCCCAGCCATACAAAAATTCTCTGGGCCTGTAAGGTGTGAGGGAAAGTGTTGTTCCCAACACCCTTTCCCCATTCCATCTCTCATTTGGCTCATTCACCTCCTGCTCTCCAGAGTCCCAAACGAGCCAGGAGAACAGACAGATTTTCCAGTGTGTCAGCAAACCAAGATGGTAGGAGGATATAAGGATAATGGAAGGATCTTTCACCTGGAATGTTTTGTTCCAAGCAGCATCTATTTTATGTGCAAAAGCATAAAGTACAAGACAATTTGTCCAGCAGCTTGGACCCAAATTTAAGAAGGCTCTAACAAGGCCAAAGTCAAATATGCATAACCAGCAAAGTCTGTGCATCACCAAACTGGCACCAATGCAGTGTGTTCCTATTCCTTGCATTTTTTACAATTATTTGTGTTGATATAGGAAAATAATATGCACTATTGCCTCAGAAATTTATATATGCTAGCTATACTCATGGGAAAATAAACTCAGATGCTATCTTCCTACCTAAATTCTAAGTCTATAAGGATTATATTTTATATTTCCCCATTTCCAAAGTCCTCTTCAATTATTTTCCTTTCCTTTTTGTGATCTGCTCTGCCAGAATGTCCAAAAGAAAACGGTTGTCACTACTGAAGTCAGAGTAACAACTGAAAAACACATATCAGTAAAAACATTATTTAATATGTGAGGCCACATGAACCAAACCCAGCTGAAAAGTTCTGAGAAGTTAAATTAAAATAAATAACTGTGAGAGTTAAGTAAACAGTTCCCTTACTGGATTTGCTATAACTGACTAAAACCTTTCTTCCTCTTTCCATATTAAAGGAGAGCCCTAAAACCACATTTTGCATATTTTATTAGTTCAAACCTTTTCTAACCTGGTTCCCAGGTCAGACCAAGTCTAAAAAAACTTTAAAAATTTCTAACTTTAAACTTTACTTAAACTTTACTTTAAAAAGTTCTAATCTAACACTGTTCTAAAATAACAGAATCCAGTGGAGTGTGAACAACAGGACTATCAATAAATGTCTGCTCTTATTCCCAGACCCAGAGTGGAATTCTAAACCATGTTTAGCCCCTAAGATTCACAATTTATTGAATTGAACTTGCACACCATCTTCAGCAATCAATGTTACTCTTCTGATGCCTCTGAATGCTTTCACCAGAGAGAGGAACTGCACATTTGGAGAAAGAAAAACATTTCTGTGATTGTTTTAAAAATCACAGTTGAAAGTTTCTTGAAAGGTCAGAAAGCAAGTTCTCCTGGTAGACACAGATTAGCAGGCAGAGGCCAGGCAAGGTGCTCAGGGTGTATGGGAAGGGTAATCCATCAGATTGATAGCACCACTATGTATATGGTACAATTATATCTTATCTCCCCAGCCCTGCAACCAAAATAAACCCCGTGGAAGCCTTGGAGTCTGCTTCTGTTGTCTTTAAGTACACACCCCTGAGGGTGGCGACCCAGGACACACCACACGCCTTTTACCTCGTGTAAGACAAAAGCAAAACAAATATAATCAGTATTTTTCCTTTTAGGACTCGCACTGAGCCTCTTTGATGTGTTTTCCCTAATCGTTCTCTCTTTTTAATCATCACACTCAGGGGTTTCTCTGAGTTGAATATGGTTTAGGTTTTATGTAACCTCTTCCAGGCGGGCGCCTTCCCCAGCTCCCAACACAGCAACTGCTGTAACAGTACACAGCAACTCTACACCAAGGAATACCTTGGCCAAATGAAACCAAAAGAGAAATTTAGATGAGTACATTCTGCTTAGGTTGGAATTTTGGCTCAGGCACAAGAGTTCACACTCCTGGTCTTGCAAAAAGAAGCTCTAATGGAGATACTGAAAATGAAAGTATCTCTTCTACTTCAAAGCTGAAAATCCCGCTGCTTCTACAAAGTGTTTTTCTGCTCTGGGAAATTTTACTTCTCTACACCCATTCATGAGGGGGAAATCCTTGGTCCTGCAAGTTACCTGTGGGTTTGCCATTCCCTTGACTAGTATGATTTACTGGCATAAAACTAGTTAAATTTCTAATTTCCATGTGGCTGCTTGCCAATATTTCATTGTCTTAGGAGCAATTATTCACATTTACATTTTATCTTGATTCTCTTTAGTAATATTCCTATTTACATAGAGAATCCTTCAACTGATTACCACATTATTTTCAGTTTTACCTTAGAGGTGCATTCGTGTCCTAGAGTTCTAAAATTTTCCTGATCCACTATTAACAAAATGGCTTAATTTTTAACAGGCAGTACATAAAACCCACATAAATTGAATACCTATAAAATGTCCTGTAAACAACTGCCCCCTATCTAAGCTGTCAGTAGATTCATGAGGTTCTAGAGTCAATTTCCATTTCTCAGCTAAGAATTACTGATATCATTGATACTTATTTCTGTTGTTCTCTGTCAGGACACTGCCCATGGAGAGGCAGGAGCTGGGACAAGAAGTGGAAACCTTTCCTTCATGTGGGAAGGTGCCCTGCTAAGAAACTTCTTATTGGACCTGACAGTGGGCGTACAAACAACGTTAGAGGGAGTGCTCACACACGTACTCCCAATAAAGGGGAGGACAAGGTGGTGAAAGTCAGAGTTATTACAAGACAAATGCAAATTAAAGACATTGTTTTTAATCTCCAGGATACTAAAATATTTTTTGAGAGCTCCCAGTGTTTGGGGGAGGAGGAAGAGAGAGAAGGGGGTAGGGGAACCATAAGTTCTGCTGAGACTTTTCTTATGGTTTCTATTACCTTTTGTGGGAAACTCATTCTAGAGAAAAGCAAGAGAGGATTTTGAAACTAAGAGAAAAGGACTTGCTAAAATGTACCTTGCTTTTTGTAAAACTTCCCATGGGGCCTGAAAAAGCACCCTGAGCATGCTCTTCACCACACAGCTTTGCATATGAAATGTTTGTTTCGAGATAGTTGTGTATTTTTACCTGGGGGGTTATTCCTGTCAATTGTCCCCTGATTACTGATCTGTGAGAAATGAGTAAAGGAGTCAGAGCTACCACAAAGATCTAAGCACAACTGTTGAAGTTCATGGGATTTTCAACATTCCTCTTCCTTACCCCAAAACTTTAACCTTTGAGTGAACACTGCCATATATATTTTTCTGTTTGGCTGCCTGGTGGGCCACCTGAAAATCATCAGCACTCTGAGAAGAAAGCTGCTGTGGTTTATTCGGAATTTCCTTAAACCAAAGTCCTGCTGTGCATGACCATTTCCCAGAAAGGTGCATTGTTCTATCAGCACCCCTATCAAATTCAAGAGCAGAGACGCGCTGTCGGGACGTGCAGCAGCTCAGATAGGCCGGGCTGTTGCAATCCTGTTGCAATCCTGCGCAGAAAACAGAACGTTAACACTGGCATGCTGCTCCCACGCCCTCCCCTCTTCAGGCTTCCCATTAACTCCGTGACACCCTGCAGGGCACAGGATTTATTTACACAACACCACTCTTGAGACGAGCCTTTGTTCGGCTGCGATGTTGACAAGGCTTAGGAAGCACTGCCCGCCAGAGTAAAGGTGTATTAAGCATCAAGCGAGGATGAATGAAATGCTTTGAGACTCGCTTGATGGAGTTTCCAGCTGCAGCACAATTCCCTTTCAGCCAGGAGCTGTTGGGACAAACTCGGGAAGCTCCTGGCTTCCACGGAGAACAGCGGCTGGCACTCGCACGGTGGTTCCGCGAGGACTTGAATCTGGGATATGTGGCGACACCCTGAAAAGAAGCAAATTCCTCTCTGCCCAGCCATTCAGGTTTCTGCCGGGCTGATTTGAGCGGGATGTGTTTCCCAACACCCTTCACCTCACGGCTGTGTCAGCGCCAGGGAGGGGACAGCGTGGGAGCCGGAAGAAGGCAGGACTGTCTCTTGTGTCAGCAGCGCCGGCCGAGCGCACGGCGCGCCCCACGTCATTCCGGGCTCTGCTGATTTACATCTGCTCAGGAGCGCTCCTGCTTTTCCTTAAAAAGCATTGCTCCATGGAGAGCAGTTTACAACGTGACATAGGTGCACAAACAGGCAGGGAAGCCCAGGGGCAGATTTATTGGGTGGGAGTATCCAAAGGGGCCCTAAGCTTCAGCTCCCCGCTGCTGCGAGGGGCAGCGGCTGTGGCACCCACCCTCTTCCCTGAGCGGGGCATGAAACAGAATTCCTGTGTTCCACGTTTCATCTTCTTGACAAAGGTTTGGACTAAGAAACAGGGCTATTCCTTAAAGAAACTATCAGTGGGAAGCTGGAGAGGTGCTGGTGGCTGTGCCTCAGCATCCGCCTTCTGGGAAGATGCCATGTGATAATTCCTCCTACATGAACAACCCCAAATCACTGGCAGAGCCCCTCAAAGCACAGACTTTTAATATAAAGAAAACAAAAAAACGCGCCCCCCCCAAAAAAAAAAAAAGAAAAAAAGCAAGCCCATAGCAACTGGAAGATATTTGGTCAAAAATGTCAAAGAGTGACAAGAGAGTTAAACTGGCATAAATCTAAGTGCCAGTACATGCTCCACAAAGTCCTTGGTCAGATTTGAAATGTATTACAAGGCTCATGAACCAATAAAAATGTCAATGATTGATATCCTAAAATCAAATGGGGGCAGTAACAAATATTTTATACCAACAAGTTAATCCTACATCTTTTTCCAGATGAAAATCCATTTCTACTCCATACCTATCCCTTAATGCATTTTTAAAAATAAAAATAGTTCATAGCACTTGTCCAGTGGTTCATACCGCTTTCATTTATTCCCCCCAGATCTGCCTGCTTTACTAGGACTTCAGTCTCATGTCCATTTTACAAGCAGAGAAATCAAGCTACAAAGATGCTGAAGTTGATTAAGGGTCATTCAGCAGGGAGGCAAAAGCAGGTAAGAGTGCAGTTCTCATTTGAATTGACACTATTCTCCTGTTTTTCCTCTTCGGGTGTACAGAAAATAAGATTACTTCTCATTAAACTCACAAGGTTATAGTAAAGACGTGAACAAATATTTTTGCCAAGCTTTTTAAGTTTTCTTAGCTGTCTTGAAGGCACATATATTCCCCACCATTACTGCTAAAGAGTTAGGTAAATACTCTGCTGACCAATAACATAAATGTGAAATATACCCCTGTTCTTATTAATATTTATGTAATAATCCAGGGCTGAAATTGGCTATCATTGAACTGACCTCAGATCTCTGACATAAATGCCTATTTGAAGCACCTGGCAATGGGTTGGGAGCATCCACACCCAGCAGTGCTTTGTCTGGGCTTGCAGCTCTGCCAGCCACACACCTTTTCCTACACTGGCTGCAAGGAACACAGGAACTGGAAAACATCAGCACAAAACGTGCTTATGTAGAGCAAGGCTACGTTGTACCATTAACTCTTACAACACATGTGCTTCACCTCTCTCACACGACTTACCTGAGCCCACAGCCCTCTCCTCACTGAACAGAAACCTCTGGAAATCTGTGCATGCTGCAGCTGGTACCCGGCTCTCTAAATACCACACAGCCACTTCTGGAATGACTTTCCAGTTGTTCCCTATTAAAAAAAAAAATAAAAAAAATTAAACCAATCTGAATTTCAATTCACAGCCATCACAGCCTTTGGGCCTTTGCTTTAGTATTGTCTTTTTATTCTGAAAATTCTCCTTGATCTTATGAACTTGTTTTTAACATATTCAAATGTTATGGCTTTTTATATGTTTCATATGTTCTCAACAGACTGTAAACAGTCCTGTGAGCTGAGCAACCCATCTGCCAAAGGCACTGCCAGCTGCTCATGACTTGCTCTAGCACACATGGGAACAGTGCTCCTGAGCCCATTGTAAAAACACAAGATTTCAGGTGGTGATCCATACTGATTCTAGGCTAAATTTTCCATCTCTGTTTCCATCTGAAACAAGGAAGGGGACATACAGGTGCTGTAGTGTTGGCAACTGCATACAAATGTTACTCAAGAAAATAGGAAAGAACAGCAGTTTTGAGGGGTTGAGAATCCTGGTTCTTCTCCTGTGGAAGTCCTAAGGGTTTGCTGTGGGTAAGACTGGGACATTCCCACCCTGAGAGGGGACAGGGCTGCTCAGACAGGGAGGAGCAGCTACGTCACTGTGTGATAGCTCAGCTGGGATCAGAGATCAGGTTGTTGTTTATTAATCAGGTGAGACTGAGGAAGAGAAGCAGTTCAGCAGCACCTTCTCCAAAACAGAAGCCTTGAACTCTGCTTGTGCTTCCAGGCACTGTCCTTCCCAGGCCATGCCCTTTCCTCCCTACACTGCCTTCCTTGGCTCTTTGGCAACCCTAACTGCTCCCACACCATGACTCCAACACAAATGACTGTCATCCAGAGTGAATGTTTCCATTTGAATTACGTGAGCAGGCACTCTGTAAACTTCCCCACAGGCTCCACCACACTAATCCCTGGGAAGGAGCAACCTGCAGGACCTACTTTCACTGTTGAATGCTTTCTCTGTTTGTCGCTCCTCCTGTCAGAGCCATTACTCGAATTCAGACAGGTGTCCTTACATCTGTCACCCACCAGCCACTGCTGACATTCAGTAACAGGAACTCGCTGTGCGTGTCCAAGCCCGAGCCCACGGCACAGAGCAGGAAAGCTTGATTGCTCCCTGGAAATCCCTGAGCTCTGTGGTGCTTTTCACTGGGCAGTTTTGGTCTCATGCAGACTCGCTTCCTCCCCTTCTCCTGTTGCAAGCACTGCTTTATCCCAGGTTGCCAGGAGCCTACTGTGCCAGCAGCTGCTAAGACAGAGCAAGGTGTCAACTTTGACAGGATGCCAGATTGTTTATTAATTAAAAATTTAAGCACTCTGTATCTGTCCTGAGACCCTAATCAAAACTGAGCTATTTTACCAAGGGCTCTGAAAGGCTAAATCCAGTTATTCTGAGGCTTTCAGTCAAAACTGGCAACCACAAATAAATCCATTTTGTTGACACTACTGCCTGTTTATTGAAATACCCAAACATCACACAGCTAACTTCAGTCGTCCACAGTGAAACCCCACCTCAGTAATATGGGAACAAATGCACGCTTCCAGCAGGATCTTTCCCCCTGAACATGGTAAATATCTTTTCAAAGGCATTCACCTGCCTCCCCAGCACTCAGCATCAATATGCCTCTATTTGTGTGGTACATTTTTCCTGCTGCCAGCTCCCAATGCCAAGCAGAGCCGTCTGCTTCCCATATGCCACCCGTCCTCCAGTGCCTCCTCTCCTGCTTACCTTCCCTCTCTGGGCTCCCACTGCAGATCAGCTGCTACTCTGCCAGCCTTCTTGGGGTGTAGAGGATTTTTCTGACTGCAAGCTCCACGGGATGGGAACTCTGCCCAATTCTCTATTTCCCGGAGCACCAGCTAAGCTGTGGTATAGAAATAATGAGCACAGAGACATTAATGGTGTGACATTTAGATTTGTAATGTCCCAAACATCCTTCTAGAGCAAGGTGTCCCTGCCCAGGGCAAGGGGGTTGGGACAAGATGATCTTTAAGTTCCCTTCCACCCCCAGCCATTCCAGGATTCTAAAAAGCATGGGAAGCAAGGCCCCAGGGTTCCTTTCAGACTCATCTCTAGACAATGTAGTTAACTTCTGCTTGCTCAGGGTTTTGATCAAAAATTACAAAATACATACAAGTGTTCGAGTAAAAAATTATGACGTTTATTACTGATTTGAAAATATACTTCTGAGCACTGACATCTGCTATAAAACCAGCTGGGAATAGGAAGCACAATAGTGAGAAATTTAGTATAACCATTGAGTAAAGAGATCATCCCATCCACTTTAGAGACAATCATATCACATCTTTCGTTCGGATGTTGCTGCCCAAACTTCCAGGGTTTGAATTGCACAGACATCACTCTTAGGAAAACAGAAAATGTTTTTAGTGGTTGCTCCCTCACTTCTGCAGCTTTTCTGTGTTTACAGCACTGCTGTCCTGCCCCAGAGGTAACCCAACAGGTCTTGCAAAGTCTCCTAACTTTGCCCCACCTCCATCATTCACAATCTTGTCTCTCTAACCTACTCATTTTCTCCCATTCCACAAACTATTAGTTTCAAAGAAATTCAGAGATTAATTAAAATGATTGGTGGGATGAGTAGGTGAGGGGGACAGGCTAAAGGGCTTGACAAGAAGAAAGATGAAAAGGACTAAGTGCGTATGGCTTGGTTATGCGATGACTAATGGAGGGTGGAGGAGATGGACACGATATTCATTTACAAGTGCCTGTGGTTCTGAGAAGCATTTTTCATGTGCAAAATGAAGACTCGCTCAAGACTGGCTGGGTTTTTTTAGAGCTTTGGTTCCAGGGTCCTCCACGTCAAGTTGTGAGTCCGACTCTTCCCCCAGCCTCTGCATTCCCACCTTTCCCTTGTGTCCCCAAAGGTGTTGATTTATTTCTGTTTCAGACTCAGTTCCTGCATCTCCAGCTGGCCACAGGAGTCCTGCTGGGAGCAAAGAGCAAAAGGAGAGGCCACGGAAGCCGGGGGTGGATGAGGTGGCAGCTCTGCCACACCTGTGCTGTGCTACAGACTTGGACCCGCTTGAACTGACGATGCAAACACACCCCGAGGATGCAGGAAGGAACCGGGCCCAGGAGAACCTGGGAATTATTTTACTTCCACTTGGCCTAAGGAAACTCTGTTCCTTGTACCCTCTCACTCCCACCTTATTTTATTATGCTTTGATGGAGTAAATAAAAGTGCTTGTGCCTTACTCTTGTCTCCCCCAGTTGGAGAAATCTGCTCTATAGTAATTCCTTAAACAAGTGGAAAGCAGTGTGAGAGGATCCAGTAATTCCCAGTTTTATTTGCTTTAGGCAGAGATGAAGCAGGATATCACATTTTGAAGGCATAAAGTGCTTTTTCTTTAAAAAAAAGGGCAAAAAATATATATAATAATTTTCCATACAATAAAATTGTGGAAACTGAGGAGGAGAAAAAGCAAAATAGTCTAATGTCTAAATAAAATACTATATTTAAATATTTAATACACATGTTAAATACAAATATAAATATATATATAAAATAAAAAACTATATGGAAAAAAAATACAAAAAATACATTTTATTTCTGTGAATACTGTTTCCAATATAAAAAATCAGAAATTGACACTTATTCTTTTTTCTTTACTTTTTTTTCCCCCAAACGATTTTGAAATAAGCCAAAAGGATTTGAGATGCAGGAGTGAAACAAAACAAAAAATCCATTTATGCCTGGACACCAAATGTAATTTAGATGGATGCAGTGTGTATAAGAAATTTTAATTTGTCCCTGAAAAGCCATTTAATTATTCAGATTATCTGATTGCCTCACTCAGGCTTCTATTGATTGATTAGAGAAGTTTATAAATCAAAATCTGCACTACTGCTCCTCAACGCATCGGCCTCTCAGAAATACAGGGCAGGGATTGGCAATTCCTACCCACAAGTTTGTTTATTGAGCCGTGTAAATGGCTATGGTTTGTGCCTGGGTCAGGAAGTGTTCCTTCATCCTACTAAAGGAATATTTTCTTAAGGACGTCAGGAAAGGGGGAAAAAAAGCCCAGAATTAATAGGTCTTTAATAAATCAGGGCACAGCCACCAGAATTCCCAGCTCCTTGGCTACTGGCCATGAAGGATCGCCATCCATGGGTCCCACTTCTGGATCTGCTCCACTCTGAAGGTCTCGGGTGCTGAACTTGGGGCTGAAATCTCAGCCAAGCCCTCCCTAAGGTCCCAAATTTGGCAGAAAATCCCCTGGGAGCAGCCAAAAGCTTTTAAAAGTCTTTGATTTCAGCGCTCTCCTGCTCCCCACAACCTTCATGAGCACCTTGACTCTGTGCTGCAGCCTGGACCAAACAACCTCCCGTGAGCAGCAATTACCATAATGAGTGTCCCCCTCAGCCCAGGGCCTCAGCTCCAACACGTCTCCAGCAAACTGGAATGTCTACTCCTGAAACTCCGCCTCTGCGAGAGCAAGGGGAAGGAAGCAGAGAACTGAAGTGGGTGGAGGGGGAGAAAAATTAAATTAATTTAATCCCTCAAGCCCTGTCCAATCCTGCTGAAGTTAATCAAAACCTTGCATTGATATCAGGGGGCTCTAAAGGCAGTTTTTCAGGTTATACAAATCTGTATTAAATAGTGTGGTTTAAGCTACACTGAGTATGTTCCTTGTAGTCTGAGCTTTGCTTTCTAGGACAAAAGAAACATGTAGAAGAAAACCCCAAAAGATAAAACAAAACAACAAAACTCTTAATTAATTAAATATATCAAGTTAATCAGAATAAATGTTATTAGTACCATTTGTTTACACAGGAAATTAATTGCATTGCTTCCTATGTACCAGAAACCACAAATAATCCCCCATTTTTAGCTTAATTTTGAAATATTAAAAATATTTTATTTCAAAATAAAAAGCTCCACACAATAAACTACTTAGAATTCAAATCTTGCATTTCTCCAGAATGTCTTCCTTGCACAGACGAGCCCTTTATAAACATAAAAACTGCGGGGTGACACAGAGAAGATCAATTGTGAACTATCTCGGGGAGTTGAAACATCAGGCACCGCCACATCAGGTCCGACGAGATACCCATCTCTGACAGGAGGCACACAAAACCAGGGATGCCCCCCCAGGCACAAGTCATTTGCAGCTCTGGGATTTCCAGAGCCAGTGATGTTCTGTGATTCACAGACCTTAAGTGATTTCTCCCCTGTGAATTCATCCAATCACGTTAAAATCCCTCGGTCCACCCTGCAAGGGAGTTCCGCCGCTGAACTACAATTCTGTGAAGGCATTTCTCTGTTTTATTCCGAACCTGCCAGTTTTCATTGATGCCCCTCGGCTCTGGTGCCAGAAGAGTCAGTCACTGGTCCCTATTTATCTCGTATGTAAAAATTAAAAAGGAATTAAACAACGGCTTTGAGTGCTTGCTGCATTAATGGATTTCAGAGATTTTCTTATGCATGTGCAGTAACTTAGTGCTGTTTGGGTGAACTGTTTATGCAGCTGAAGTTTGACTTACCGGCAACCCAGAGAGATGCTGCCTCTGTGAAGGCTGTGTGGACATCAGCAGCGCACAGCAAGCCCCCACATCCAGCCAAAACTTTGTATTTTGTGCCACAAAGTGTTAAAATAAACACTGGGAATAATATTATTCCCACCATTCCAGTTAACACCAGTGCCCACCGTGTGGCCAAACGAAGTCAGGTGGAAACACCAGGGAAAACGCAGAAGAAAAAAAAAAAATCCAACAGCTTCAAAGAGGGGAGCTGGACCTTCACTTTTCTTTCACAGCTGCTGATGTTTCTGTTTGCTTCATTGCTCCTTCCTATACAGTAACTGGTAATTATGTCATTATGTCCAGGAAAAAATAGCACTGGAGAATTTGAAAGTGTGTTTTCAAAACTGGACCCAAGTTTGTCAGCTTCACATATCGTGAGAAGGGATTGAACCTGACAGACCATGTTCTGCACTGACAAAAAAGCTGAGCAGCAGGTAACAGCTTCGTGTTGGAAGCATAAGGAGCACTTGTTGCACTGCTGGCAACCAAACACACAAGTACAGCCCTGCAGTCCCTGTGCCACCCCGTATTGTCACCGTCTGTCCTCAAATACCTGCTGCACTTTATTCCAGAGGCAGCTGCCTGCCAGCATTCCCAAATCCACACCACCCCGAGAGAAGGGTGTGTGCGGGGCAAGGTAAGAAAACCGAATCCCTTTTATCAGAGCTCTGCCCTGGAACGCCGCTCGCAAAGAGAAGCTCCAGCGAACCAGACAGCTCCCATCTGTTGCTCCGAGCGGAACATGCCAGCACAGACTTTTCTCCTCCACCACGATCCTTCGGCTCCAGCCCTTATTTTCCGTCCCGACTAACCTGCACTTCCACACCAATACTAGGGCACTGTCTAAAATTAGGCCGTCGCTGTCCCCTCCCCTTGGAAGACGAGTTCAGAGAAACCCATCCGCAACCCGGCTTTTTCCTGTCGGGTTTTATTTCCCCTCTGTATTCTCCTGGTTATTCCTGAGGCCGGGAATTGACGTCCCGGGTCTCTGTGAAGGCAAAGCCGTGCCGGGGGGGCGGAGGTGCGGGGGCGTACGCGAACACCGCAGCCGAAACCCGCGGCTCCCGCTGGGG
>VZTX01004803.1:0-22740 GCA_013400915.1 Pardalotus punctatus | reverse complement strand
GGCCGAGCGCGGCCCCCCCGCCGTTGGTTCGGCGCCCGCTGAGGAGGCGCCCGGGCGGCCCCGCCAGCCAACGCCGCGCGCGCGGGACGCGGTAACCAGATATTTCAAAAACAAAGACGTCAGCCCACACTGCCCCGCGCGCGCCCCCCCGGCATTACGTCATCCCACAAGGCCCCGCGCGCTCAAGAAGCTTCTGGGGGGGGGGGGTGGCCATGGCGACCCGGGCCGGGTCCGCGCGCCGGGGCCTGGCCCCGCCCCCCCGGGGACGGGGCGGTGGCAGCCAATGGGGAGCGCGCGGGGTGACATCATGCGCTATTTTTAGCGGGCTCGCGGCCGCTGATAAGTGAAGGGCTGCACGGCGGGAGCGGGCGCAGAGCGCGGGGCGGGCGGGAGCGAACGAGCGGCGCGGCTGAGTGCGGGCGCCGGGACGGTGCAGCGGGAATAGCGCGGAGCCGGGCAAGGGAAAGTACTTGTGGCGGCGGAGCGGCGTCCCGGCACCACCGGCAGAAGGAGGAGGAGGGCGGCGAGGCGCCCCGCCAGGCCGGGCGGGCTCTCAGCGCGGCGGCGGCAGCAGCGATCCAGTAAGGCTCCGCGTTTCTCCTTCCCCGGCTCCGCGTTCCCCTTCCCCGGGAGGGTCGGGGTGCCCGCGGGGAGCTGAGCGGCGGCCGGGCAGCTTCCCTTCCCCGGACTGTGTTCTATGAGTGCAAAGATGGAGCCTACTTTCTACGAGGATGCGCTGAGCGCCGGCTTCGCGCCGCCGGAGAGCGGCGGGTACGGATACAATAACGCCAAGGTGCTGAAGCAGAACATGACGCTGAACCTGTCCGACCCCTCCAGCAACCTGAAGCCGCACCTGAGGAACAAGAACGCCGACATCCTCACCTCGCCCGACGTGGGGCTCCTCAAACTGGCCTCGCCCGAGCTGGAGCGGCTCATCATCCAGTCCAGCAACGGGCTGATCACCACCACGCCGACCCCGACGCAGTTCCTGTGCCCCAAGAATGTCACGGACGAGCAGGAGGGCTTCGCGGAGGGCTTCGTGAGAGCTTTGGCCGAGCTGCACAACCAGAACACGCTGCCCAGCGTCACCTCGGCCGCCCAGCCTGTCACCAGCGGGATGGCACCTGTGTCCTCCATGGCCGGCAGCACCAGCTTCAACACCAGTTTGCACAGCGAGCCCCCGGTGTACGCCAACCTCAGCAACTTCAACCCCAACGCGCTCAGCTCCGCGCCCAACTACAACACCAACAGCATGGGATACGCGCCCCAGCATCACATAAACCCCCAGATGCCCGTGCAGCATCCCCGGCTCCAGGCTCTGAAAGAGGAGCCGCAGACTGTACCTGAAATGCCGGGGGAAACTCCTCCCCTGTCCCCCATTGACATGGAGTCACAGGAGAGAATCAAAGCCGAGAGAAAGCGCATGAGGAACAGAATCGCGGCGTCCAAATGCCGGAAAAGGAAGTTGGAAAGGATTGCCCGGTTGGAAGAAAAAGTGAAAACTTTGAAAGCGCAGAACTCAGAGCTGGCATCCACTGCCAACATGCTCAGAGAACAGGTTGCACAGCTTAAGCAGAAGGTCATGAACCACGTCAACAGCGGGTGCCAGCTCATGCTCACACAGCAGTTGCAGACGTTTTGAAGAGACTCTTCAGCGAGAACTGTGTGTTGTGGTACAACTAAAACAGGAAAAATCCAAAGTGGCAGAGGCATAAAGCTAGTGGCAAAAGCTGAGAGGCTGGGTCCTGCCTGTGCTCCGCAAAGCGCATGTGTGGAAAGACTGGCAAAGCCTTCAGCTGGAGCCGGGAGTGGAGCGGCCAGCGCTGCTCCGGGAAGTGCTGTTCCTGCTCGGATGAGATGTCAGATCTTCGTTTAACATTGACCAAGACCTGCATGGACCTAACATTCGATGATCATTCAGTATTAAAGGTTAAACTGCAATAGAAACTGTAGATTGCTTTATGTAGTATTCCTTAAGAAAAAAAAAAAAAAAGTGGGAGGGAGGTTTGTGGGAGGCTGATAAACAAAAAAAGAACTGTTCTGCCTGCCTTCAAGTAAATTGTGTATGTACATATCTTTTTTTATTTTATTTTATGAAAGTTGATTAATGTCAATAAACTACTTCATGACTTTGTAAGTTATTTTTATGTTGTTTATTTGGGCACTGCCCAGTATTGTTTGTAAATAAGAGGCTTTTTTTTAGCACTCTGAGTTTACCATTTGTAATAAAGTATAATTTTTTAATGTTTCTGTTTCTGGAAAAATTCTAGAAGGTTCTATTATATTTAAGAAAAATAAAATGATTAAAATGTATTTTCCCCTCCCTCTTTTTTTTTTTTTTTTTTTTTTTTTTTTTTTTTTTTGCCTAGTACCTGAGTTGGGAAAATGCCCTTTCAGCTGCACTCTGGAGGGTAGGGATTGTATTGAACTTACTCTGTAACTCCAGACATATCCTGGGAAAGTGTGAGGAGGGCAGGGAGCAGCCAGACCATGCTCACTAAACTCATACAACTTTTGGGGTTGTCCTGAAGTTATATTTCCCAGCTGCAGCCTGACTGCTTTGCCTGCCACATTCTTGGGGCCCAGTTTAGATATCTGGCTTCAGGCAGGGTTGTGCAGGGGTAGAAATGCAGGGAAAGAAATTGTTCCATAACTGGAGCAACTGGCTACTTGATCTGACATGCTTGTTATTAAATTAATGCCCTCAAGAAGATAAGGCAGGCAGTTGTATTTTTAAAAAATGCTGTAGACTTCAAAAATAAAAATATTCTTGGGTAGGAGGTGATTCTTGTCTGTTAATATTTATGACAATACTGCTGTCAACAGTAAAATAAGTTTATAACCATTTCCCTGTCTCTAAATCCTTTCCCTTTTGAGTGTTACTCTGGCTTCTAAACTTCTTGGCAATAGAAAAGCTGGGAAAACTGAACCTAGTGGGAAATGAAAATAGCAACTTGTTGAAAAACAGCAACTCCTGTTGCTTGTTTCCAGCAACTTGCTGAAAATAGCAACTTCTCAGGCATGTTCAAGGTATTTCTTACAAAATAATCCTGATTTTTAGTAAAATGACAATATATAGGTATATCTTAGAAACATGCTACTTTACTTAAGGGGGGTGGGAAACAGCTTTATTACCAAGATTTTAAACACTGCACCCAATTAATTTAGTTTAATAAACCCATTTGAAGGAGACCAGATGTTTTCCTGTTTGCTGTTTGGAGCCAAACAGCTAAGAGAGAATAGATGATATCAAAAGACTGCCAGAAAATATTAGAAATTCATTTTTCTCAAGCAGGTAGTCTTGAAAAAGTCTTTTTTTCCTTAAATTGGAATAAGCCTAATTGTAATTGAAGTGACACTGTTGGTTAAGGTCACTTCACAAAATGACTAGAAAATTTTATACATACCTTTACTGTTATCAAAATTATACTCTGGAACTTGCAACTACTGTGGGTCAGTTCCTTACAGGAAGCAGAGAAGTATCTTCCCTCTTTTTTCCTCCCCCACATAAACACATTTTATCACACAAGGGGTAATTTTAATGTTTAAAATATGCTAATTCGGTAGTGTCCTTCCACATCGCAAGCACGTGTCAAGGTAGGCACCGTTTGGAGGGTGTTTGCTGCTGTCAGAGGAATACAACTGTAACAACACCAACCAAACAAAGGGTTACTAGGAGGATTCCCAAGTTTGCCAAGAGTACATTTTGCTGATGTCAGCAACCCGGAAGGTAAGTTGATTTTGACCATATGTAGGAATAGACAGCAGAGGGATAATACACAGCACTGCTGGGTGTGGTTTTACAGGGATTTAGCAAGTGCCAACTAGCAAAATAAGCAGGGCAAGGAGATTAATTACCTGCAAAGGTGCATGTTTAACTCTCAGCAGCGCTGGGCTATGGAAGAGATGTTACTAGCAAACGTTTTGCTTAATCACCTAATTACGTCAAAAATAAATACATTATATAAAATACTATGTTACTTAAACACAGCTGAGTGACAGTCTGCTCCACCCTAGCCTCATGTGCACACACAGACATTTGGCACTGCAGTTGTGTGTTTTCTCTCAGGGTGGCATTCTGTGGCATGGGCGAAAGTTCCTGAGCAATGGCATTGAGGGGTCAGTGGGCACCATGTGAAGGGTTGTTCCTGTCACACCAATATCGCACTGATGTCCAGTCACAGAATCTGCCAAGCAAGGTGGGGTTTAGTGCCACCTAGGCAGCTTCACAAGGAGATGAGGAGTACTTTCAGATGAATGTTTTCACTGATCCCTCATCACATTTGACGATTAGGCCTGAAAGAGGGCAAAGTAAGTATATTCTTTCCACCTCCATCTGTTTTGTAAACAGTGTGGTGGGCTGGGAGCCTGTTGCTATCTGGTCCACCTCAGCCTAGATTAAAATTCAGCACTCTCAGTATATTTATTAGTAGATCACTGTGTGATCAATACACACAAGGGTAATGAAAGATGTGCATGCACTTATATGTGGTGAAATGCAAAGTTTTAACACTTACTTAACTGCCAAGACTAAAATTGCCTAATGCACCATGGGCCTTACTTCTACAAGGAATAGCCAGTTGTCTCTGAGATTCAGAGAGAAACTCTTTTTGTTGCCCCAGCTGTACTCACAAGGGAATATTTTGCAAATAACAGCATTGTGAACATGTATTTTGTTTGGCTGTGAGTGTTGTCAACGGATTCAGGAAGTGAAGTCAGAAAAAGGCAGGGTTTCAAACAGGGCAGGCTACGCAGAAATGCCTGGGCAAAGAGCCTCTAATCAGAACAACATGTTTGGGACACAGGAATATCAATTAGAATTTGGGTCTCTATTGAAACCAGCAAAAGCCTCACACTTCTATTCCATGAACAGAAGTGAGCTACAAAGAGGGGTTTGACCATCATTACTCACTGAATAATTTTAAATCCAAAGTACTGTTCATTATAGGAAGCACAGTAACAATCTAACGTATTCTGCAGTGGGACAGAGTTACAGAGTTACCAGCCACTTTCAACCTGAGAACAGCCCGGCAGTTACATGTAGACTCCTCTGTATCTGTAGGTCTGAAAAATACCAACCTCAAAACAGAGGACTTTAAACACCAGCCTAAGGCAGCACATACCCATTTAACAATGAAGTTTAATGACCAGAAGATGCCTTAGCTATCTCTATTTTATATGCAGGTGTCAGGAAATCCAGACAATATCCCTCCAATCTATGTGAAAAACGGCTGACAGTTCTGTCCCATGCAGAAGTCTAAGGAATCCATTACAATAATTACTTTCTGAAAATCAGCTCAGGCTGGAACAAGCTCAGGCACCACTGGAGAACACCATGGCGTGGGCTGTGCCATGTCCAGGAGAAGCACAAGGCAGAACTGAAAAAAATCCACTTATCTTTAACATCAAGCCTAGCACTTTCTCTGTTCTCCACCTCTTCTTCCCTCCCCTTATTCCCAAGACTCCAGTATAACAACATGGAGTTACCCACATCAAGAACTAAAACCAGTTCAGGCAAAGTTGTCTGTGTAGAAAAAGAAGTTGCAAACATCTTGAGTGAACACAAAATACTGCTAACAGGCAGATGGACAGCAAGGAAATATTTGAAATTACCGTATACACAAACCCATTATGAAACAGAATATACCTTGGGAACATCTGGCACTAGCTGAGGGACAGGGGAAGGAAGGTGGTATTAGCCTTACAAGTAAAGAAAAGGAAACTTCAAAATGCAGATGGTTTCCTTTTTGGGAAGGTAGTTCTTCCAGAGAAGTGCTTGTTCCTTGGAATTACATGCGCTGCCAACACCAGAGCCTGCACCCAAGGACTGGTGGCCATCCTAATTCTACACATATCCATTACTGTTGACATGACAGGATAATGTGTCCTCTGAGCAGAGAACATGCTCCTTACAAAGGAAACTTGTAGAAAGTCATCATATAATTTACCGTGAAAGCCTCTGACTACTGAAACACTTTTAGAGTGGTTTTGCACAGCAGGGCCCTTTTTTCCAATTCTGCACATTATTCTTTGCAGTACATTTTTGTTAAGAAACAATGGAACTACAAAAATCAAATTAGACTTTCATCACGGTCCCTTCTGTCCTTAAATATTCCGAAACACAAGAAGCACAGTTACAATGGGGAAGAATGGCTTTTTAAAAAGTTAATTAAATACTGAAAACACTGCTAATTTTCTTAGTTATAGAGTAACAACAGACATCAGGGGAAAACCAAACAAAAACCTAATTCAGAAAAATGACCAAGTAATCTATTTTTGAAATCTCATACAGAACTTGATAGGTCATGATTGACCTGATTAATCCAAATCTATATAAAATACCTAGAAACTAAAAACCTGTAGACAAAAGCAGAGGAAAACCTAGCACTTGTTTTCCTCAGTCTCACAATTATTTTCTGATTTTGAGTCTTGTATTCTCCAAGCAGTCTTTAAGTTGAACGCCTAAACAAAAGGACCAGCAAATTGCTGGGAAAAAAATCCTCTGAACTGTGAACTTTATACCTTACTCTCTTTTTAATTAAAACCAATTCCTGTGAAACTTGGCAGCATAATAACACGAAAGATGTGGGAAACAGGACAGGATTCCAGCAGATGGAGCTCAAAAGCAAATAGTCCTGGAACCAGCTGCACAGATGCCTGGAACAGAAGCCTCTGCTTAGGTGATGTAGTAGCCAAAAAAGATTTCAGATGAAACCTGTTATGATACAACTGTGCTAAAACCAGAATAATTTTAACAGCTTCCCTGAATTCTTAAAATAATCACTGCAATGAGGAGGCAGATCCTGCACGATTTTAGTAATAGAATAACCACAGTTATTTCAGAGGACACCATGGGTTCAAACTGAGTGTCCACAGCTGTTTTTCTGAATTCTGATCCCCAGGGATGATTTAGCTGGCATGGCTTGTTATCACTGCTGTTATCACACCTTTCTGTCTCAGATAACAAGTCATGAAAACACACAGGACACAGGGACCATCCAATATGCATTGCTATCCAAACTCACAAAGCCTCTCTCTCACCCTGCACTGTATTGAAAAGAGAAAACTGAAGAAGTTTTGAATCTCCACTGAACTGGTAAATTTAAATGCATGGCCAAGCACTACCAAAATTGGGGCCTACCTGTTTCAGGTGAAGTGATTCTCAAAGTTGCTGACCTCTGTGTGAATGCAAATAAAAGCACCTTGGCAGCTATGAAAAGTTCACTTTCATTTGTGTCCAAAAGCAGTTTTAGAACTTTTAACAGCAGCAAAAAACTGTGAGCTGCTGCACACGCCTTGCAAACTCTGGTGGCTGTTTTATTTTCACCTTGAGAAGTCAGACACAAAAATCCGTAACACTTCAGAGGTATGGCTCAGGATTTATTCAGTTTAAGTTCTGACACTTAACAAAGCTGGGGTAGGAGGCACCACAGGTTCTCCTTATGGTCGTCAGAAAAGCACAGGCCCCTTCAGAGTGATCTGGATAAATTAAATTGCTGGTTGAAGTGCCTGTGCCTCAGCAATCAGGTGGTTTTTTTTTAACTTAGGAGCCTCCAGTCAGATAGGATGAAACCAGGGAGCAACAATTACCTGATTAGAATCAGGAGACATTCACTACACAGCACATTTCTGCAAACATCCACCACGTGTTCGTGATGAACAAATTTCCATATGCAAAGCTTTACTCTGCTGCATCCCATACATAATGTACACCTTTTTTTTCCCTATCCAAATACTATCCCCAAATATTAACTGTGCAAAACTCCTTGCAAGAAGTAATTAAAAGCAAGACTTCCAATGAACCCTCCAGTGGTGTCTCAAGGCCCCAGTCAAGATATGATCTTTATCATATTAATAACCACCAAGTGTCTGACCCAAATACCTGAAGGGGAAAAAAAGAACCTAAACTCTCCAGGCAAAATCCATCTCCAATTTTCTTGTTTGGCTCTGCTATCATACAGATTGTCTGTTCTCCCTGCTTCCTGACTGAACAAGATAAAGTATTTATAAGTACATAATTAGTTAAGAAAGTGCTTTAATACGCCAAATTACATTAAAACTATGTAAAAATATACAATAAGTACAGCTGACTTTGGAACTGACAGTACAAGAGTTTGCATTTAGTCTCCAAAAACTGACCAAAGCCAACCCCTGGAAAGTTAACAACAAATTTCCTTCTTTAAATAATGACTTGTAAGCAGAATTTAGTGTTCATTGCCCAGGTCCCTTATCCTTGAAGCAGAGATTTCTTTCTTTCTGGTGCAGTGCTGCAGGTAGCAGCACAATTTCCAGTTTTCAGGAGTGTGACCTATGGAAAATCAGGCAGCTTTTCTCCAGGCAGATGTATCTATGCTTTTAATACATCAGCATGATTAAAGACTTCTGGATTTTATTTCCCACTTCTGCACTCCAAAAACCACCTAAGCTTTTTATTTAGGGAAGTGCCCCTCACTACATTTCACAACTACTGACAGTTTGGGTTCTGTGTAATTTTGGAGAAGTAACAATAAAGTTGACCGATTTGGTTGATTCTCAAAATACTGACAGTTACCAAAAAGGTAGTGCAAATCCTAAGTACACCTAATATCCCAGTTTTGGAAATCAAGCCACTGATAAATATGGTAAATATGGGAAAGAAAACATGGTTTAATATCATAGGGTTTTTTTATGTTGGGAAATAGGGATGTCAGAATTTCCAAGGAAGGAAGGAAGGAAGGGAGGAAGGAAGGAAGGAAGGAAGGAAGGAAGGAAGGAAGGAAGAGGAAGTGAGCAAGGGCAAACTACTTTGTACCAGGAGCTGGATTTTTTTTCTTATCTTAACCTCAGACTAAACTTTTATCTTTGCAAGAAGGTTACACAGCTCCAGCTCTTTCAAAGGGATGGTCCCCCACTGGTCCAAGTGTGCACATCTGTCTTTTTGTAGAACCTGGGGCCTCACTGCATGACCTTGGGTACTTTAGCTGGTGTTTGATGAAGGTACCAAGGAAGCATTTTAGTTCAGGTCTCTGTGCCAGTTTGTGGACTGCAGTCACAAAGCACTCGGCCCCTACTGCTGCAAGGGTTGCTGCTGCTGCCAGGCCAACACTGACAGATCCACCTCCTGCCCTTAGGGAGCTCAGCTTTGATGTGTATGAGCATTTTTTCTTCCTCTGTGTCAGCCTGAGCAGCCACCTTCTCCCTTCTCCTTTACCTTTTCTTTTCCACTCCCTCCTTTGTGCTGGTAGTGCTTTGGGAATATTTTAACCTCCACTGCTTCCCTCATTCTGTTACCCACAGAGCTCTACAAACACCTGAAATGACAGGGGGCAACAGGGGAGGTGGAACATAAATGCAGGTACAGGCAGTGAGGATGTGGCATCTCCTGAAAGAAGTGCTCACAGCAATTTCCAGATTGCCACAGGTCGATCCAGATCTCCTAAATTCATTCTTCCCGATGGAATTTACAGTACAAGAAATGCCCAGACAGATTTTGCACCAGTTTTACTAACTTAATTTGAATTCACACTTTTGGTTAAACAAGCTCAGCTTCCCATATGGACAAACCTATAAAACATAGTTTGACTTTCACAGGGAACATTTTTCATGCAGCCATTAACTTGAACAAGAACTGTGAGACATTACTATACCTGCTTATGAAACTGTTTTTGTTAGATGACTAACTTTATGCATATATGTTTAAAATTATTTAAGAGGGCAGTGAGGTTATTATTCCAAGTCTTATAAATGGAATTTCTTGCACATGTTCCTGATATTGGCTTCCAAGTCTGTTTTGGATTTACTTACAAAGTACATTACCACACCCACAATTAATTTCAAGCTATTTCCTTGGCCCCCTCTGTTTGCTGCATTATCATCCTTACGTGCAGAAACTGCTTCTGTGTTTTTCACTGCACAGGAAATGCCAGGCTGGCAACATGAGAAAGGCTTGGATTTTAACTAAATTAATGGTTCTCGCTGTGGCTTGAATGTGGCGCCCACGAAAAAAAGCTCTCCCATTCAGGATCTACAACACCTCTGCTCCCGGCAAAGCCAGTTACTGTTCCAATCAAACTCTAAAGGTAACAATGACAAAACGGACAAAAGAAACAAAGTAAGGAGTTCAGCGAAGGAAAGATCTTACGAAATTACTCTTTTTTTCTGTTACAAACAGCCCCATTCACTAACCTGTTGCAAATGAGGAACACTAGCAGCTCAGTGACACTTGATTTTCTGTAGCCTTTCTAAAGGCGCTCCCTCCTGAATTTTAGTTCTACGTGTTTTGACACTTGCACAGCCCAATCTAAGAAAGAAAAGCTCCCATTATCCCCTTTTTAACACACTGCCCATCCCAGCACAGGAAAACACCGCCAACCATCCCACCCTGTCCTGCCTCTTCAGGAGGGTCTCACTTCTATGCTGGCAGTCGTGATCTAAGGAAATTAAGAAATAAAACTCCTTGTCTTTACAACCGTGCAGAAACAGGAACAAGCAAGACCTCGCCATTAACACACAAAAATAAACCCAGATTCCTCAGCGTTTCTGGGGTTCAGCTGATACCACATCAGCCAAGAGCACAAACAGTAATGAAAACAGATCCAGCTTTTACATGAGGAGCTGCTTCGTAGTCCCACACACAGTTTTCCATAACTGCTGGTTGAGGTCTGCAGTGCAGAAGTACCCAACTTAATTCTCCTTTTTCCAGGCAGTCCAGGTCGTGGCTTAAAAAAAACCGAAAAGCCCCAGCCTTACAACCAAAAATGATCGTTTATAATGCTGATGCTCCAAAAATCTATGAAAGGCTCTTGAAACTCATGAGAAGAGTCAGAATAAAAGCAGAGCTCTCAAATACTGAGAATTTTTAATGGCTTTCTATTTCTTTGGTCAACATCCATCAGTACTTTTACAGTCTAAAGCCTCTCCCATATGAACAAAGATATATTAAAATGTATTTTGATTCATTTATCAAACTATATTAAACTATGTTTAAACATTGCTGGGTTTAGATCTAAAACTGGAGTATTAAGATTCACCACATTACAAAAAACCTAAGATTCTTCAAGTCCATTTGCCTAATATATGCTTGCCATGCCTAACATTACAAGCCTCATCCTAATCTGGAATTTAGCTATTATTTGATACTTAATGCTCTAAGATTCCTTCCTTAAGTCTGAAGCTTTAATTTAAACCAGCTGTTCCACAATAACTCAACATGTGTGGGATTTTCCTGCTAGATGAAAATGATAAGTAGGATTGTTTTATTTTTAAAGCTATATTATGCCCATTGAGAGATGGCTCCTTTTAAATAAAGGCAATGAAATTGTCACAATTGGTTCAGCCATATAATGTGAAAATGATCATGTGCAACACACCTGGGTTTGTTACTGGTATTGCCTTGGCCACGTTATGGGTTAATGTACAAAGTTATGTTGGTTTTTTTAGCTTTCCATTTTTACTGACCTCTACACTTTGTTTCATGCTGATAATTAATATATTAATATTAATATAACAATATAATATTCCAAACCAGTATCTTTTATTCCAGTTAATTTTCTTCTGAACAGCATACACTGAAGACTATTTGTGCTCATGTGGGATTGTGTATAAGTGCACATCTGTACTATAGAATGCTGCTGGTGTATTATTAAAATACAGACAATTTTAGCATGGAAATCAATAATTTTTCAATATGATTTTGATCACAAGAAAATGGCAAATGCCGTCTAGAAAAAAAAAGCACTGTCATATCAGAGGCAATGGCAGGTAAATGGTTAAAATCAACACAGGATTTGAGAGTAACAGAACGTTTTCCTGCAAACTCCTTCTATGGTGTGATCCAGGGGAAGGTCCAACTCAAGTGCTGGATGTTCATACAGGATTTCCTATGACTAATGCTGTCAGCATTCAAGACTTTTGATTTAAAATGTGGGCGTTGTACACAGATAGGAAATTTACCATTTACAATTTCTTATTAGAAAATGAATGAAAATTACTCTGATTTTCAGATTCATTTGCTGTACGTGGAATGATAGCATAAAATAAGGAAGTCACTAAGTGGCATATGCTGGGATTGCCTGCCAAGCTTTTACACAAGTCTTTTATATTTGGATGGGATTCACAGGAAGCTTGTACAGGAAGGCCTTTTCCTTCCTTATTTTTCAAAAGCTTTGCTGGATGGAAATTATGCCAGTGAGTAAAAGAGGGGAAGGGGGAACAAACCATCATCCTGGTGATTTTGGTGTCAATTCAAGCAAAACTGGAAGTCACATCTAGATGACATTGATGCAACCTGTTGTAAAATAAACTAACACACCAAGCCTAAGGAGCACAAAAGATGTTTCTGATTTAAAAGATTCAAAAAGAAAGTAATACAGAAACCAAACAGTATGGAAAATGTAAATCTGAGATGCAATTTGTTACAATTAAGTTAGATTGGCCAATATTTCTAGCAAACCTGCCTTGGCCATGTACATTCTCTAGTAGGTTTGCTCTGAATTCTATTGCAAGCCCTGGCTGCTTCTGATAATGTTGAAAAAGAGATATTTTATTGAATTAAACATAAAGTTACTAATAGCACTAGAACTGTCATTACAATATCCCTTCTATTCACTTCTTAATGTCAAGTCTATCCCATTTTCATGATGCAATATTAACTTTCAATTGAAACTGAGATTTCCCTATGTATTGTGACACAAGAGAAAAAGAAGGTTGATTCCAGCTATTAAAAATCACTATTCTTTCCTTAATCTGGGTCTTCTAAAATCCCTAGTGGGCATGTTACTGTTCTATTATTGAGCCAAGGATTTTGCTTCACTGGGAACCTTATGACATAAAAATACATTTACAGGTAAATGACAGTGGGTCTAGATGCCTCTTCAGCATTGACCACATCACCTGACAGGAGTCCCACAAGTGTCAGAGAACTCAATTTAAACCTCAGAATCTCGGAAACACAGAATGGCTATTTAGGCAAAGAGAGGGGGGAAAAAACCATCCAAAAAATAAAATTAAGAAAAGTACAAACCGAAAAAATTTGAAAAACTTTCTCAAGCAAAGGAAACTGAATTTACAAATGAGTGGATTGAGGTTAGAGGGATAGTGTGGAAGAGACTCACAAAGGCATAAGGTAGCAATATTCAAAGGATGAAGAGGAAAGTAGTGCAGGGAAAATGGAAGACATCGATAGCATTAGGAAGGATGACTGAAGAAATGCAGCTCTTGTAAAGACTGCTGGTGAAGGTGTGCAGTTCTCTTCAGATGGACATCAGAACCAAACATTCAAGTTATGAAAGCTATTATTAAAAAAAAAAAAAAAAAAAGAAGATGCTGAAATACTGAGTCAAACTTGTGATTTGTTCACAGAGCAGCTGTGGCACAGGTACCAACCCTGTGTGCTGTGAGAAAAGGCACTCCTAGGGAAAAGAAAATCCATGTTGGTGTTTGCATTACTCCTGTGACCAAAACTACCTTTTTTTTTTTTTTTCCCAAAAGCCTCTTTATGCAGTAAATAATTCTCTGCTCCCAGTGCAGACTAGAGGAGCAAGGAATAAAAGACTTAGTTCCAGGCATGGGAATAGAGAAGTCTGAAATGAAAGCTCCAGTTCAGATGGGACTGCACATGATCTGCACAGCGATGGAAACTGAGGGGGCAGCCAGGTCATGCCTTTCCCCTGCTGCATGAATCACTCTTTGAATGGAAATTTGAGTAGGAAGACATAATGGCTTGGGAACAAAGAGAGCTGCTGGAATATCACAGGTGCAGCCCAACACAGAAGGGTGTTTTGGGACATGCCAAGGAAAGCAAACACCATGTATCTGGAGGAGCTGTCAGGACTTTGTGATTTAGGGAGCTCTCCAAATCAACAAGGGTGTTTCTCACGGAGTCAAACAGGCAGGAGGACAGCTGAGGTCCTGAGCCAGTGCTCCAGTTAATCAGGTTCTCAATGCTAGAAATCGATTCAGAATTCAGAAAAAATAGGAGTTGCTAATGTCCTACTGATGTTTCTGGGAGTCAAACTTGCACTCCTCTGAGGAACCTCTCTGGAGTTAGTGTGTAATCATATCCTTTGCTGGACTGGAACTGGGGTGAAGTGCAGGAATCCAGACCCTGACATACAAGAAGACATTTTCTGGGGGAACCAAAATAGTCAATTAAAGGCAGAGGATCCAACAGAAGACAGGGGAAGTTGCCAGAACTGGGAAGAGGAGATAACATGAAAGAATCAACTCTATATGCCTCAGACAACCCTCTACATGAGAAATACTGTGAGACTGAGGAAAAGACACCGAATTACAGAACTGAGAACAAACTAAAACATTAATAAGAAAGAAACAATTACACGACTGATTTTCTGCTACAGCAGGAAAGTTAAACTTCATTTTGATGTATAACAAACATAAACTGAAAGTAAGTAAAAATCCAATATGATTTTAACCAATTGATCAGGTCGGAGTACAACTAAATTATAATAAAGACAACAGAATAAATAAATTAACAAGCAATTGCTTCCATTTACTTTTTCCAGAAGAAGGAAGGAAAAGAATACCTTTTTTTTTTTTAATGTGGTTACAAGTAAGCCCCTTGACTAATTTGAATTGTCTAAAGACTAGAAAAGTGCTATAGATACAGAGATTTAGACAGAACAGTGAAGATGTATCTTTGATAGATTTTTATAATCTCTAAGAACAAAATTCTGCTTGGCACTGATGTAAATTCAGAATAGTTTTTCATTAAGTACTCTACCTCTACAAAGCAAATTTGACCAGAAGGCTTCTGGGGGAGCTGCAGTGACAGCACCAGACCCTCCTGGGAGCGATGGTGCCAGCAAGGTGAGCCCGATGGCTACAGGGGGTGTGGGGAGGATCCTCACTGCCTTCAACAGTTATAGAATTTCTACAAAGTATTTTCTTCTGTAAGATTTCACTGACAAAGTGCACATTCCTGACTCAAGACCACAAGGGCTTGTTTGGTTTAAAATGGAAAAAAAATCTGCCAGTTTTGGAGAAAAACCCTGTCCCTCTCTCCATTTGGTATTGCTGATCCTTGAAGCTGCCTCAGCATTTAGTAACTCAATACTTCTACCTCATTTACATTTTATCCTAATGATAGGAGGGCTCGTGCTTTTCCATAGCTGTTTTCTGTTAGCCTTGGTGTGAAAGGACACATTTAAAGCTCTAAAATTATAAGATAAAATGATGACACTGATGCAGCTTTCAGCCAATGAACTGGAAAATGGTAACTCCTCATTAGCAAAGTCAGGATTAGTGCCCAGGTTTAGACAATAAATTAACAGGCAAAATAGTTCTTAAATTTAAATTAAACTTGTAACAGCAAATATGTCTGCAGAATAAATATGTATAGAAACAAATAACCAGTAATACTCATCACTTAGACACAAAAATTGTAACATATTTTTAAACTTTGCGTTATGAAAGTTTCAGCAGCTAAATACATCATTCATCATATCACAACTAACATTTTTTCTGTTTCTTTCAAACCAACTTTTATTTTATTTATTATGTTCTGAAACAAGAATGTTGCTTTTCTTTATCTCTGTGAAGTTAAACTAAAAAGTTTTTTTCCTTCAACCTCTACCATGTAGCTTTTTAGAAAACAACCTGGCAAGTAATTACATGAAGAACTTTGGAAAAATATTTAAACCTAATTATTCAAAACCTGAATAGCAAAAGAAAAAAAAAAAGCTTCCTAAGTAGTTTGGTCACTCTTCTTAAATTCATTTATAAGTGCATGATAAACTGGAAAATAATCCTAATCCTCACTTTAGCTGAGTTATTGACATTAAGCCTCATTCCTACAGTTGGATGCAGCCAGCCAACCTGCTCTGTTGGCATTAACAGCCATCAGTGGCACTTTGCAGATGTGCACTGCTCACCCACAGTTACCCCAGGTTGGGACCTTCATAAAAGTACACATTAATCTTCTGGAAAAAGAACAGTTTGCATTGCACGGGTGCAGTGCTGAATGTAACCTTCATTTGTTTATGCCTGTGGAAACAGCCTCACAGTGCTGAGAAAAGACTGTGGCTTGTTTTGGAAATAGAATAAAATACCTGGGTTATTATACCAGCTTTATTGCTATTTTGAAAGTATCCACGAGTGGGTAAATCTGGGAAGTTTTGCTTTCTGAAGGTTCCTCTTTCAAGCATTCAAGCACCCTGCCTGGCACAGGTACCACAGGGGGCAGCTCTGTGCTGCCCACGAGCACAGGAGGATGGGATGGGATGGGATGGGATGGGATGGGATGGGATGGGATGGGATGGGATGGGATGGGATGGGATGGGATGGGAGCCCAGCTGTGAGTCAGGCACAGAACACGAGACTGCCCAGATCAGCTTTCCCTGCCCTCAGTGAGCCCGAGCCCTGCTCAGGCCCCCGAGCAGAATGTTCTGCATGTGCCCCTGGGGATGGCTCTTCCCTAGGGAAGGCCTCCCATCTAAATACCAGCCAGAAAGGCCCCGAGCCTGCTCTCCACAGAAATATGAGTGACACAAACTCATCACTCAGCACCAAAGCTCCCCTTTGCACTTCCCTCACTAACTGCAGTTCGTCTTTAGGCAAACCAAGCACTACATTCTGCCTCTTGCAGACATCCTGACGGCTCAGCTCTCCAGTAAGTGCAGCTCACTCTGATCATCACCATGAACACTTCTAGCACTGCTGTTTCTCAGTCCAGCTCTACCTAAATATAGCTCCACCTCAACCAGCTCAGCCACGCTTAGATTACTGGTTATCCAAAACAAAGCTCTATTCATAAGCCATGTTTATTAAGGAAAATGCCTTGATTACCCAGAGATATTTCTCCATCCCTCACGATGTTTAGACAACGATGTTGGCTGCGTTGTCTCTTACAGGCTGGTTATTCCAGAGCGAGGTAAATTCCCAAACCAGCCGGCAAGAGCCTCGGTGGAGGAATGGTGACCTCTGCAGGTGCCTCACTCCCACAGCCACATCCCCTCACGGGCTCCTTTCACCACACTGAAGGTGTACTTTGGGTTGCTTTCATCTTTAAGAAATTAAAATAGAGAAAATTAAACGTATATTTGATGATGACATGGCAGCATAAAATCGGCTAGAGAACACGGGCATGCGTTAATTTAAGAAATAAATGTTCATCGCTGAGAAGGCTGAAAACAATACTTCAAAGGACAAAAACTTCAAAGCACTCTATAACTTCAAAGCACTGCACCAACAGTAATAAACACTTAGGACGTGTCTGTGAGGTAGAAAAAAATTTCCTTTTTTAATGCTTGTGTAAACAGGGAGTAAGGATTAAGGGATTTGCCCAAGGACACAAGTTAGGAGAAAAACTGAGATTGCACGTCAGAAATAACTGACGCAAGTGTCCCAGCTACAGCTGGATTTAAACAGTTCCCTGCACAGACACTTATTCAGCAAAGGCAAAAATTTATATCTTTCCTATCAAGAACATCACCTGCCCTTCAAATCTACGAATTTAGCAAAGACCATAATTTTCTTTTTAAAACACCTTAATAAACAGCTTTTTAAAATAACTTAATAATCCAGTCCTTGGACACATGGAGCTAAAGAAGCCAGCAGAATTAAAAGGGGTCTGTGAAGCACCTTATGCCCCTCTGACAACAAATAAATATAAAAGATAACAAAGAAGGCCAAAGATTTGCTTCTTCTTCTCTCCAACTTACTTAGTTTCTTAGATCTCCAGCAATATTAAATACTGCCATTTTTATTTTTAATGCAGGGTTTCCTGCTGATCCAACATATTTGTGGTCTCAAACACTTAATTAAAAGAGAGGACGTGTTGAGCCTTAATATCTTCCTCTTCTCTAAAACATTTACATTTCAAATAAAGCAAGTTAGTAAGTGAAAAAGATATAAACAAAAAAGCACACTTCAAATAGCCAATTCTGAATCTCTTTGTGAAGTCATTGTTGGAACAAAGGCTTAATTCTAAAAGTGGTTAAAATAATAATAAAAAAATAAAGGCTTTTAAAACATAATTTCTAAAAACAAATCCATACAACAAGCTTCCAAAATTTTATTGCCAAATGTGATTCTTGTTTTAAGACAGAATTTCCTCATAAGTAACATATTTATAACGAGAAACTTTTTTTAAAAAAAGCAAAATTATATTTTGACGACTGTGATTTGCATCTCATAACACGTTATTTGCTGCTTCTTACTTTCCAAAATAAAGTGAAGTGGCTCTGAAAGAGATGCTGCCTGCAAATACTGTTCAAATGTTCCTCCTCAAGGCCAGTGAGGAGAACTGCACCCTTCCATCTCTACCAGTACCTGCTTACTAGGGAAATTCCTGTTGGCAGAACACTGGGAAATTACTGTCATATTAATGGAATCTTAAAGAATATCACTACTTCTTTTTAAAAATTTTTCACTTTTAAAAATTCCCGTGCTGTCTATATTAACAACTCTGCTCAGCACCCACCTAACATTTCCCATCGCCACAACTCACAACTTTCCTGTGAAGGTGATCAAGGATTGTTATCTCTATTTTGCATGGGAAGAATAATAATGACAACATAAAGATCCCATTTCCCCAAACTAAGGATCATTTACTTAAGGCACAGATAGATCTTCAGGCCTCAAGTTAAATCTGAAAACTAAATAATTTGCAGCCCACAGACCGAGTCAGTGGCAGATTTGGGATCATCATTCAGTGCTCCAGACTCCCTACATTAAACCATGGTTTTCTGTGCTATGAATTAACAATCATTAACTAAATGACAAAGGTTTTGCTATTCTTGGTGTAGTGCCCTTCTTTGCATTTCAGAGGAATTACTGGCCTCTTAAATTGGCTGTCAAATTCGCTGACTTGGTAACTGGCCTGCTTTCAAAATATATATTAAAAGTCTTGCCTTTCCCAGCTATTTCTTCAATAAAACTTTTTTTTTTTAATAGAATAAATTTTGCAATCTTACATATAAACTTAAAGTCAACAGCAAAAAATTAAAAATCTTATCAGTCACCTTGTACATACTATTAAAGAAAATACATGCAAAGGGAGCAGGACCCAGCAGAAAGGGCACTGAACTGAGAAACTGATGGTAAAATTTCTCATTTGCTTAAATAAGGTCAAGGTTTCAGCTTTTCAGCTCATTTTACCTCCAGCTTTTCCCGAACTCTGTAATCTCAATTTCTCTCTCAATTGGTTTCAAAATGTGTGGATAATTATTATTTTATTTCCTTCTCTTCCACAGGGAATTTAAACACCAATAAGCTAAATTAATTACAGCTAGGTTCCAAGGTCCTACAACCATATGGAATAGTACACAGATTTGAAGCTCTAATTATACCTTGAATATTGCACACTGAATCACATGCCTTGATCCACCTCATGTAAAAGAACTAACTTCCAGACAGACTCTGGGTTAGAGCAGGAATGACAAGGTAAATGGCCTTAAATATACCCCTGGCTGGAGTTGTAGCTCATATTAGAAAGGCTGGATCACTTTTTATAACCAGGTGCTTATACAGTTTATTTTCATCTAGGTCTTTATGCTTTTATTTCATTGTATTATAGGGTTTTCACCTGCATAGCTGGCAGTGTGCACTCTTTCATTTCAGATTATACAAGGTGTGTGATCATGGCAGCAGTAACTATCCTGTGAATTTTCTTTTGTCATGTTTAATTGACTGGTCATTTAGGAACCAGCTTGGCCAGAGGAACAGAGAAACTTGACTAACAACTATCTTCTCTTCAAATATCAGATTTACAAAAGCATTTTTTAAATGCCTAATTATGCATTAAAAATCTGGAAGAAGGATTCCAAGTGAAATATCTTTACATATCACAGACTTTTGTTTTGTTATTAAGCTGTACTCGTTGCTATGGAAGAACAGAAAAGATCAAAGGACTTCTAACAAATAGAAACTCAAAGGTGAGGGAGTTTTGATTTCTTTAAAGATTTATCACTGATCTACAATGGCCGTTGATTCATAGTTCTATTAAAAGACTGAAATTATGTGAGCCTGCTTTGCTATTTCCTATTTACCTTCAAACAATACCTCAATTCACTTTTTGATTAGCAACATGATCATGCATTCAAGCAGCCTGTTTATAAATCCATACACAATTGAAGTCCTAAGGACTAAAAAAGAAGAGCTCATACAAGGCATAAATGACCCAGACCAGCTCCTGCACTGGCTTATAGAAAATGGTATTTTTACCCCAGAAAAAAGCTGGTCCTGAGTTTCTACAGGACACGAACAGAAAAGAACTCTTGGGTTTTAGACATACTCATTTCTCAAGATTAAAAAGTCTGCAAGCTCTTTTTTTATCCGTGTTTAAGGCAAGTGGAGCCAAAACTTTACAGCAAGATATGAAAATACGTCGGTGAAGTAAACAAAAGCGTTGGAGATGCCAGAAGACGGTTGGGTATTTACTTGAAAAGGATAAAGTTTGGTTTGAAAATAGCAGTCAACAGCACCAGGGGAAAAAAGACAGACATAGGAAAAAAATAAAAGGGGGGGTTATTAAATAGAAAGGAAAGTCACTCCACTTTCAAGGTCAACAAAGCCTAGAAAACTTCATGCTGCTGTCAACATCTTTGCTGCAGTCGCTAAAGGCTCCCTTCCTGAGTTGGAGAAAACACTGAAAAATAATGGCCTCAGTGTGCTAAACTCTGCCAGCGAAACACTTCTGCATGTTGCTGCTGCTCGTGGCCATCTATCCATCATGGAATATTTGCTCAGCAAAGGCAGAAAGATGGGTGTGAAGGACAGGAAAGGGAGACAGCCCTGCACAGGGCTGCTGAGAAAGGCCACAGAGGTGCAAAGTGCTTCTCCGAGGTGGTGCTTCCGTGCATGGTCTGGACATGGAAGGCAAGACAGCACTTCATTGTGCTGCAGAGAATAACCACAGTCACTGAAGATGCTCCTGAAAGAAGGGGCAAGGAGCTTTAGGGACCAGCACAACTTTTTGCACATGGCAGCTCTTAAAGACGAGAGCAGCCTGGCCAAAATGCTTCCGGAGGCCAGTGCCTCCACTGAAGGAAAGGATGAGAGAGGACAGACTGCTCTCAGTTATGCTGTTTCTCGGGGATCTGAAAACACTGCAAAAGTACTTCTAGAAGCCAGAGCCACTGTTGATTCCAACATGGTTGAAAGAGTCTTCAACAGCAACCACCAATCCATCTTCAAAATACTACTGGAATATTCTGAAGATCTGTCTTCTGACATAATGAAGTCAGCTCTTTTTAGAGCTGTACAGAAGAATCTGCATGGAACTGTAGCAGCTTTAATTGACAGAGGCACAGATATCAATGCCCACAATGAAATGCATTACACTCCTTTGCTGCTGGTCTGTGAAATGGGCAAAGCAGAGCCAGCACAAGTTCTAAAGGAAAAAGCAGCAAACCTGGGAACAAGGACTCCTGCTGCAGACACAGCTTTGCACTTGGCAGCTCGGGCTGGGGCTGCTCCCATCGCACATCTGCTCCTGAGCAGAGGGACGGACACGAACCTCAGCAGCCAGGCTGGGGAAACCCCGCTCCACGCTGCTGAGCTCCATAATAAGGGAGCACTGGTTGGCCTTTTAGTCAATGCTGGGGCCAAAATTAACGCTGTCATTAAAGACTTTGTTACTTTCCTGCACACCACAAGTCAGAGAAGTAACCCTGATGTTGCCCAGCAGCTGCTACACCACAACGCCCATGTTAATGCTCAGGACAAGCAGTCAAAGTGCCCCCTGCATCTGGCTCCTGAGCAGGGACACAAAACAATGGCAGAGATGCTCCTGAAGGCTAGAGCTGATCCCAACATGCAGGAGAAAGAGAAGAAGACTCCNCTCTATGGGTTTTGGCTGTATAAAGTTTGGGGGAAAATCCTGTAAAATATGTGTCATCGAATGATTCTCTCTGCAAACCCGGGCTATGTGTGGATGAGATGATTTCTGTGGCACATCCTAGCCAGAACAACATCCTGGCCAGAAAATAAAGTAATGCCTTGACTCTCTAACATTAAAAACGTTGTTGGAGGGTTTTTGTTATTCCTGCAGTTTCGGTAACATTATCAACAAATAGCACTTTAATTTGACCCTCATAACGCCCTGGTGAAGGAACAGATGTGACATGCTTGAAGGACACAGAGGCACACAGCCTGTGTGGGCTCCAGGATCACAGAACCATTTAGATTGGAAAAGACCTCTGAGATCATCGAGTCCAACCTTCGACTGATCACCACCTTGTCAACCAGAGCCCTGAGTGCCACATACAGTCTTTTCTAAGACACCTCCAGGGATGGTGACTCCATCACCAACCTGGGCAGGGTGTTCGAATGTTTAATCACCTCTACTGTGAAGAAATTTTCCTTAATAGCCAATCTAAACCTCCCCTGGTGCAACTTGAGGCAGTTCCTTCTCATCCTGTCCCTTGTTCCCTTGGAACAGAGCCCGATCCCCGCCTGGCTGCCCCCTCCTGTCAGGGAGTTGCACAGAGCCAGAAGATTCTCCCTGAGCATCCTTTTCTCCAGGCTGAGCCCTTTCCCAGCTCCCTCAGCCACTCATGACACTTGTGCTCCAGCCCCTCCATGTCCTTCTGGCAGCAGGGCCCACACCCGCGCACATCTCTGAGGGCGCCCCTCAGCAGGGCGGGCTCCAGGCTCCCATCGATGCATCCCGCACTCCCCCTCAGCCCCCGCCTGTCACCCCTTGGCTCTCAGCCCGGCCATGTCCTCCCAGAGCCCCACCATGTCCCCTCAGCGGCCGGCCATGTCCCCTCACAACCGGGCCATGACCCCTCAGCTCCCGAC
>VZTX01004802.1:943349-969414 GCA_013400915.1 Pardalotus punctatus | reverse complement strand
GGGGTGGGGGAGAGGGATTTTCTTTTCCTGTTGCTTAACTGTTGTGTTTGAAAGTCATGTGCAAATTCACATTTACAATCAGTTTACTCACAAACCAGTCTTATGTGAGTAAGGTGGCAAAGCTGTAATTCATTTAGGAAAAGTATAGTATACCAAATTTTAGAAGAATGCTTTTTAAAAAGCTGTTTTTTCTTAGAGATGATGGGAAGCAGAATTTGTTACTTTGTGGGAAAAAATGTGAGTGGGCAGTCTTCACAGGTCAAGGTTGAGGTCAGTAGAAAGAACTGAGTGACTGAATCTGTACAGTGCTGGCAGCAGGATTAAAAAAGGAAAAAAGTATTAAAAAAAGAGAATAGGTGCCAGTGGTACTTATCCTTCAACCTTCACAGCTGAAAAAAAAGTAGCTGATTTTATTTGTCTGACTATAGTTAGATGTAGGATTGGCATGTTTGCTTCACCTTTGCATAAATTGCTAACAGTATGGACACGAGGGTCTCGAAAAGAACTGCATTTTAAAAAACAAACCTGTGTTCTCTTGCTAAGTAACAAATAGATGGTGAACATAAAAGGAGAAACAAATACTTTGGGCTAATTTATTTATTTATTCTTTCTGAGCTGCAGTTAAGTTTTACAACAAAACTTGCATTTCTTGTGAAAAATCAAAAGTACAGTAATTTCGTTTCATTGGCTGAATGAGCTAGATAAATGGTACTCAAGTAGTTGTTTGCAGGATCCAAGTAGTTCACTAAAGTATCTTAATTAATTGGATGTTCACTCTAATAGTGAGGTTTCCTGTTTGTAGGCAGTGCTCTGTAACAAGAACATATATTTGATACGTAAATGATACATATGATTTCAGAAGGCCCATTTTCATTCAAGATCTATTTTTACTAAACAACTGTTTCGGATTAACAAACAACAGGAAATAAATGGAGGTGACATAAAATAGACTTCAGATGAAAAGCATGATAGGAAAGATAGAGCTGATTCCAGATCTGTCTAACATATATGCTGTTTCTTTTATCAATCACTGTACTTACACTCGAATTTCCAAACTAAGAGATACTGTCTTTCCTTTTATTCTTTTTTTAATAGGCAGAAAAATGCTTCTCTACAGAACTGCAATTTTGAAACTGTTATTCCTTGCTTTTAAAGGGCAGTATTTCAAATTTTGTTTTTGTATCACTTCCAGAAACTAGAACAGGATGTAGCAGACATTGCAAGTCTCCTTTCCCCCCAGATTATTTGACATACTGAATGTGTATCTTTAGGAGCAAGTATTTAGATTATGGATTTAGAATTCCTTTAGGAGTGATTTTTAAAAAAATGTTTATTATGATACTACTGTTAAAAAAAAATTATGTCCTATTCATGACTTATTTGTTTCTTGTGGCAATTATAATATATGACAATATTTGTTCAATGCAAATAGGAAAAAACCCCAAAGTGATTAAAGGAAAAAGTGTGTTTTAACTGACAGAGAATGGAAAGATACTTCACCTGAAAAGCAAAATTAGAATTCTTCAATATTTATTCTGCTTCTTCACAATTATGAGGAAAACTTTAAAGGATTTACCACTGACTTATATACATGCATACTGCAAAGTGCGGGCATATGTTTTATGTTAGATAGGCACAGTGTATGTATTTGCTTGAAAGGAAAAAATGCTCATCTTCAGTGAGCTATGTCTTACTTTAGATAAAGTTAAATGTAAATACATGTACTGGAATGGAGAATTTCTTTCCCTCTAATGCTGTGAGGGAAAAGTAGGCTCATCCTTTTTTTTTTTCCCCTTTTTTTTTCTCTTTTTTTCCCCATCCCTCCCCCCCCAACATTTTTATTGTTCTGTGTAAATGTAATTTGTTAATCCTGTGAAATTTGTCATAGATAAATTTGCTTGGATTATCTTGTCACCACCGTATCTGCATTCTTTTGTTCATTGCTTATTCATAATTTAACAGTCTGGCAGTGAGCCTTTTTGGGATGCTCACAAAAGATATATGACCTCTACCAGCTGCTACTATAACCTGCAGAATGCACAGCAAGACATTAGAAACGTGAGGATTCCTCTACTGATTAAAGTGCTCTTCATTTAAACAGTCTGTTCATAAGAATCTCAGGAATCTTTGTGGATAGCGGTTTTGATTTTTCTTTTCTCACAAAATTATTTCTAACATTTTCTTCCCCTGAACAGGAAAACTAACATTGAATTTTAAGATGGTGGCACTTAGCTTTCAAATGGACTAATGGAAATTAAGCCCCTCATTATATATGCATGTGTATACATAAGTGTGCATGTGCATATACACATTTGCATATACCTGTGCCAGTCTCTACCTATGCATGTGTATATATATGTATTTCCTACAGTTTTACAGAGGGAGAAATTAGTGCCCATAAGTGCTGTTTTAAAACTAAGTCATCTATTAGGATATTTTTCAGCACATGTTATTATGCAGTACTAATTTACAGAAGAGTTACCCAATTTAACCCTGCTTTAGCCCTAGTGTGTTACAGACTCTATTGTCTATATGCTCAATATTATACAGTACATGAAAGACATTAAATATAATGTTACTTGAAGTGTAACAACATTTTAGATTTTCATTATTCTCCCGACTCAGTTCAGCATATAAATTTTTCCCCTTTTCACTTTTTTTTCTCTCTTATCTGCAGATCAGCTTGTGAGTAATGGCTAGTTTTTACTTCCCCTTTGTGCTGGCACATGATTATAGTTCAAAATAATTCATTGCTAATCCATGCAGTATTGGTTCATCTCCATCACTTTGTTTTGTGATTAGAGCCTCGGGCCTGTAAGAACATCCTTCTGCGCAGTTTTCTATCCTGTTTTTCTTTGACTGCAACCCATATTTTAAATAGTTCTATCATTACCATTCACCTACCAATCCTATTTAATTTTTAAAAATGTGTCTGTTGCAAGAAATTAATATTTTGTGCATTATTTTTCAAGGGTGTATGAAAAATATTTGTTTTCCACTGCAGTAAGTCTCCAGCAGTGGTGTGTGTATAGGTCTTGGTTCATCTCAGCTGATGATGGAAATCTGACTTGAGTTTCTCATTTTTCCTTAGCAGTCTGAATTTCCTCTCTACTTATTTACATTAGGTACCTCAAGAAGTCCAGAATCTTAAAAAGAAACACTGTTTCTTCTTTGAAACAGACTACTATAGAATAGTAATTACTGTCTTGTCATTTTTAACACAACATTTCAAACAGAGCTGGTGTAAAATAAAGCTGACAGAGGAACTTTTAAAATATATAGGGCCTGATCCCACTGTGATCACTCTGGTTGAAGTTACTGTTTATTGGGTCAGATATGAACTGATCTGACGTTAGAACTGGGCTTATGTGATATAATGATACTGTACCTTGATCAGATTTAAATTGAATATTCCCAGATTATGAAGCAAATCCATAACTTTATTTCACATCAAAAGATGCTAATTTTATGAGAAGGTCATCTAAAAGATTTTTCAAGACTTTGTTTCAGCATTGAGCAGTCCTGTGTTCCTTTTAATAATTACTTTCATCTCATTGTAGCCGTGTGTTTGAAAGTGTAGGTCAATAAGGATGATCGCATTCAGAATTTCATGATCTGTGTAGTGGAACAAATTGAAAGCAAAGCCTGTATCAATCACTGTGAAGGGAGGGTTAATTGTTACTGCTTCTCAAGCCTCTGGACAGATAAACCAGTAATGAAATACTTATTGCTCTGATATGTGAATGGTTAAGGATGAAACAATGGAAACAGAAGCAGTCTTCAAAGATAACAAAAAAAAGGCAAAGAAAAAGAATAATCTGGACTGAAGTACGATACTGTATATGCTGTGTATTAACATTTTGAAAGTAATTTTGTTTTCACCTAATATAGCCTTCTAGGAATGGTGTAAGACAGTAGAATGTATAAGGTTTCTAAAGCAAAAATAAATTACAAATTTAAAAGCTTTTATTATGCAAACAATTTGAAAGGTTTTGCATTAAGCTTGGACCTTAGGTAAAAGTAACATTTCTAACATTTAGTGTTTTCTTTTCTTTTCTTTGTTTTTAATTTGTGGTACCTTTTAGTGTTTTTTTTTTCTTTAAAATCGCAGCTGTATGTACAAAATCGAGTATGTTTTGTTTTCATGTGATGTTGTTTTAAAGCATTCTGCCTGCAGTCAAGCAGGACTCTAAAAGGGTGTTTAAAGATAGAAGCAGAAAAATAAAAATGAGTGCAAAACCCAATTACGATATTACAGTAAATATTTAACTATTTCTAGATTGTGAACTTAACATTTTAAACATCTGTTAGTTACTTATATGTTGAAATATATGCAAAAATATTTAGCCAAATTGAAGTCTTAGGCCCATGACAATCATCTCAACACAGTGGGTAGTTCTGAAAATTAATGAGAATGATAATACTGTAAAGACTGTTCCAGAGTTTGCCCAAATTCATTATCTAAGACTCTTGTTAAGAACATCTCAAAGAATTTTAACCAGGAAAATATATTAATGGTTCAAAAGCATTTTTCAAAATGGTGATTTATAAAAGTATAATGGAATTATATATGCAAGAGCTATAGTTGGAAACACAAATAACACAGGAACAGCACATTGTGAAGGAACATTTTCTAATAGCAAGAATACTTGGCTTTGATTTTGTCCATAGGTGTCAAGGGTTCCTTATCAATCTATATTTTGGGATGAAGGAAATGAAAAAGTGAAGGCAACTTATAAAAAAAAAAAACCACCAACTCCTTGTTAACTACTTAATGAGGCCTATGGCTGCCTAAAATCTAAGCAAAGTAATTAATAATTTTAGAACTAGTATAAACATCTTTTAGACAATTGAAAAGCACTTTCAGGAGGAAGGGTGATGAGACACATCTTTAGATTTCTCTTCAGAATGTTAAGAATTTCCTGTTGCCTGTTTCCTGATGGGATTGACGCAGCTGCGTATCATATGGAATGAAAGAGGAACCAAGTGCCTGACTTTGTTTTATTCGAGTCTTTACTTAAGAAAATGTATGTGTTGATTTTGGCTCTTTTTTCAACACATCGCTGAAATGAATTCTATATGTGAAATTGTCCAAATGGGAGCTAATTATAATTAATTTATCTTTTTTCTAAGGGACAGAAAATGTTAATAACTGAAGTATATCAGTAAGAATGGTGGTAGGTTTCGGTTTTTTTTTTTCCTTTTTCTTTGCTGTGTGCAATGACAAAGTGAGGGCTTGGAAGATTGCTGCTATTTCCATTTGTATTTTCATATGGGATTGGTATATAGAAGTATCTGAGAGTAGATGCGTGTGCCCATGGAATTGTTGGAAAACAAGTCAGTTTGTAGAGATTCTTACTCATTTTGCCTCTTGTGCAAACACATAGCCCATCTAGAAAAAAGTTTGGAGATTAAAATAAAGAGGAGTAGGAGGATCAAATACATTTTTTAAGTAATAATTTTGTTCTGGACTGTCCCACCTCATGGACCAATTATTTGAAGAGAATTCAGGGTGGGAAACTGTATTTATTAAATTTTGGGGTAATTTCCTAAGCTTCCTCTAAGCTTTCTCCATCTTAGCAGACGGCAAACCTGGCTAACTGATCTGGGAATGGGTAACAAAAGGTGATGCAGATCCATAGCGTGGAAGGGCCCCCCTTCCACTTGTGTCCCAGTTCCTGGTAGAGCCTCGTAAATTTGTGTGATCCTCAGTTCCAGTTGGAATTCATACTACCTCAGGTCAACATTATCTTCTTAGAGGGCTGTACAAGGGAAATTCAGTTGCTATAAGAAGAGCCCTGGGTACGGCAGTCCCATGAATAAAGCAGCCTCTTAGCATCATGCTAAGGCCCAGTGCTGCTGCATCAGGAGCAGGCACAGTGCAGAGAGCACTGCAGAAACAGGCACGGATGGGCAGCAGCGCTAAGGGCGTGCTCAAAGCCACAGCCGAGGCACACATGACTAAGTGGGGTGATTCCACTGGATTACTTCTGAGACTGTCTCTCCAAGCAACATACAGACTTGTAAAAATCACTTTAATCATTGTGAATTGCACTTTAAATCTTAAGCTTTGATTCTCTCAACCTGCCAGTCAGCTGTGAAAACAGTTGACCATGTCCCTGCTCTTTTTGCCCTGTGACTTCTTGGCAAATGTCGTCTTTCTCCTGCCTTCAGATACTTTGATCACTTCTTCAGTGCATCCTTTGGAGGATCTTTCTCATTCATTACCCAGCTTTGTGTGGGAGTTCTGCAACATGCTGTCTCTCAACCGCCCCCTTTTTTCCCCCCTTATTCTGCTCTTCATCTTTGCATAATCTTATGTGGAAAGACAATTTAAGTATCATCTCTTTGCAGATGATTCATAGGCTTATGGTATTTCTATCTCAATGAAAATGTAGTCTTGCTTCTCTGTCACCTCCTTATTGCCTAGCTTAGATTTCCTTAGTCAAAACAGATCTCCTAGAGTTCTTCACAAGCCCTCCATCTACTTTTCAAGTTAACTGCTTATAGCTGCTATATTTCCTGTTAGGACAGGTCTGTAATTTGGTGGCCTCACTGACACAGACCTCACCCTCACAGCTTAGCAATTACAAAGGCAAATACATTATTTGGTGGGAGTAGGAAAGAAATAGAAAAATAAACAGAAAACATGAATGCCAATCCATAAATCCAGTGTGTGAAATCTATCTATTGTGTGTACTTTTGTAATCATAATTTCAAAAAGATACTGTAGTTTGAGATAAGGCCACAAAGGCTGATGAGATATATGGAAGGAGTTTTGTCAGAGGAAAAGTTAAATAAAGTAAAATACTTCATCTTGGAAAAGAGATGACTGAGCAAGGCCTCAAGAAGGTAATTTGGGAACAAGTATTCATTAACCTTAATATTATGAGAACAAGGAAACATCCTGTATAATTCTCAAGAAGCAGTTTTAAAACACTTAACAGAAGTTGCTTTTTTTTTTGTTTTGTTTTGTTGTTTTCATGGCTTTTCTGTGTGCCTCCCTTCCATCCTCCCAGGTAGCATGCAAGTGAAGAGTGGAATTCCTTGCCAAAGGATGTTTTAGAGGTCAAAATATGAACAGGCTCAAAACTGCATCAGGCATTACTCTGTTATGTCTCTGAGGAGCTGTTAAGTGTTAAGTGAAAACTGAACTTCAGAAAGTTTTTACACCGGTGACTGCTGGATGCTGGCGTGGGATATCATGGAAAGGGATGCTCTTTCTCGGCTATATTTTTTTTTTTTACTGACCTAGTGTAACTTGTTTTTTCTATTCTTAAGTTCTATGCATTCACACTGCATCAAAGTCTTACAGGCTTTTTCTGCCTAACATCCCTGCTGTATGTGTTTTCCTGCCTACTCTTTAGTTAAATGTACATCCTCACTACCATTGAGAATTATTCTTTCTCCAGTCATATCTACTCAGAATCCTCTTACAAAGATAATTTTCAGAGTGACAGATTGTCACACTGACCATACCATTTTATATCCCCCCAGTGTGTGAAATATTAGTCTCTCACCCTAAGTCTCAAGTCCTTCTTCACCCAGCTCTATCATACTGTTTCTCTTTGTCAAGATTTTCCTTCAAGTTGTAACACCAGCCCTGTTGCCCATTTACTATTTTGCAATGCAAACACGTATTTGTTTAATACCTTACGCTTGGACTAAGATTCCTTTGTAACATCACCTTTTGGATTTATCTCTCCTCCCAAGATGTTCCTTACCTGAAATGCCTACAAAAGCACGACAACATCAAGCTACTTCTAACAAGATATCACTTCTTGTGATGTTACCTGCTTGTAGCATTGTCTTACTGCTTCCATATAGTTTCCTATCTCTTATTTGATACTTGCTCTCTCAGATTTTGGGGGCTGGGGCAGGGGTTTTGTCCTGTGGTACTCGGTTAGAGGATGGATGTGTTAGTGCTACTGTTACTGCTGCTAATACGAGTATTTTATTGAAGTTTTTGGTTGATCTGGGATGCTCAGTTCCTGTAAGAGGAAGTGATGTCTTTTAAATGTGCTAATGTGTGAAAAGCTTTTATGAAATTCAGAGGAGATTGGACAAATTAATGTCAGTGTAATCCACTGAATGTTACTAAATACACATCCATTTGAGGAAATTCCTGCAATGAAAATGATTGCAGACTTTGGGTGCACATTATGTATGCTGTCACCTTTGTTATGTTGTTCCTTGCAGCTACTTTTGAGGATTGCTGGAGATGGGATACAGGAAACACTGGTCTGACCCAGTACTCCTGTTCTTGCATTGTTGTGTGGAATGTTTCTGGAAGCTGTAGCAAGTCTCCTTGGTGATTCTCTTGCTTAGAAAATTGTTGGAGAAAATGGTCTCAGTTAAATAGTTTTGGCTACTATCTCTTTCAGTGCATTTCATGAATGGATATGAGATGTGTCACGGCTTAATTACACTGTTTTATAATGTGTTTTTTATCTTGATATGATTAAGGAAGACCTTATTCGGACTGTTTGGACAAGGCATCATACCATACAATGCCTAGGGAAAAAAAAAAAAAAGAGTGCCTGCTTTGAAGAGTTCGTAGTTTTAATTGCTGTTTATTCTTCATTTGTTGGAAAGGGTTTTCTGTAACACAGTTAATTTTACACTCATATTTGAAGTTTTATTTTTTTAATGATCAAGTAAAGTGCATATTAAACAGACTGAATTCAGCAAAATTAAATGCTTGGATATTATTTTTGCTTGGTGAAATCCCAATGGCATAAAATTAATTGCAGTGATGACTTGAACATTGCAATGAACATGTGTGAACTTCAATGTGTATTAAACTTTTAGACCAAGGATGCAGTCTATTTTAAACATGATAAAAGTAAACAAAGTTGATTAGTAGTGATATGGGCATTAACTTAAAGGGCATGTAATCAAAATATGCATTGATAACTTTTGTCAAAGGTGTGCAATATAGGACCTATATAATTTCTCTATGTCATTTTTTGAGAAAGAGCTGATTTGTAATAACTGTTTTCATAAATATCTAAGTTTGCATGTTAGCAGAGATGAGTATATAATTAATTAAATTTACATACATGATAACCTAAGTAGTTGAAGTAATGTATTTCAGTTGTATCAATGTATCTGTGCACTATTAGAAAGGCTTCAGGTTTATCTAGGTAGCTGCAGGTATACAATTTGCTGTTCCTCAAGTTCTAGCTTGACATAATTCGTCATATGTTGATTTGTTTAAGGAAAGGGAGGTGAAAGACAAATTGTGGAATGCTGCTCATCAGGAGGTTGGTATCAATAAGTAATTGTATAGTAGTGGTCTGATAATCAGGTGTTTAATCAGGAGGAGAGATTTGGAGAGTTACAGGAGGGGGAATTGAAACTTGGGTGGCCACATTTCCTGTCGCCTTGAGAGGGAAAATGGTAATTGTATTTTAGAAAATCATTGTGTAGAGTAGACTTTTGCGGAAGCTAAATACAGCTCAGAAGCCTACAGAAATATTTTGGAAGGAGAGTGGAAGGAAACTGGATTTTTTCCACAGCTAATTTGGAAGTGTAGGAAACAGTCTGATTTCTTTTCAGGTTAGAACATCTATCACCAGTCTTGACCAGGGCCTGATTTTACTGTATGATGTCATGAGAGGCTTAGGCTGTGACTTACTTCAAATCACAGAGTAGCTGAGGTTGTCGGGAACCTCTGGAGACCATCTAGTCCAACCCCCACTGCAGAAGCAGGGTCATCTGGATCAGGTGTCCACGTCTGTGTCCAGTTAGGTTTTGAGTATCTCATGGATGAAGATTCTACAGCTTGTGGAATCAGCTGACCAACTTGTAGTGTTTGACCACCTCATGACAAAAGAGGTTTTCCTAATATTCAATTGAGTTACCTCTATTCCAGCTTCTGGTCTTCATCTCTTGTCTTAAAACTGTAGACTTCTGCAAAGGGTCTGGCTCCATCTTTTCTGTAGCATTCCACTAGACATCTGTAGACAGATGTGAGAACTTAATTTCCCCTCCTGTGCTCATGGATGAACAAACCTTGTTCTCTCAGCCTCCCATAGTACATTATGTGGTGCGGTCCTCTTTGCGTCTGGGTGGCTTTCTGCAGTGGCTTGCTCCAATATGTCCCTGTATTTCCTGTCCTGGAGAGCCCAAAACTGGACCGGTACTCCTGGTGCAATGTCAGAGGTGTTGGAAAGAGAGGGTCACCTGCTGCTTACATTCTAGGTCATACAGCTCAGTGTGCCATTGCCCTTTCTTGCTGCAAGGCTGCACACTAATGAGGCCCAGCACAGTCCTGAGATCTGACATTTTCTGTGGAGTAGACCAGCTCTGAAATTTTAGAGTTTTCCAATAGGAAACACTAATTTTTTGCATGTTATTGCAGTATAGCGAATGCAAACTTTGCAACAAAAATGTTAGGGATGGGTCAAGAACAGCAGTGATTTTGAGCGGCTGAACAAACCCTGATTAAAAGATACACCACAGCAGATGGTCAGTCTTCAACTGTGATCAAGTTTGTTAAATGTGATACTAAATATTGTGTAATTGAATACATTGAGTTGAAGGGATAGAAATTCACCTGCAATGAAACAGTGGGAGTCTAGAAAAGAAAGATTGACTCAGAATCTTTCAAAATGTAGGGGATCATAATAGATACTAAAATTATGGCTGTAGAACAAGCCATAGGTAATTAGTATCTGTTATTTTCTAGAGGGAAAAATCACAGGAAGTTACTAATCAGAAGCATTTTTTTTAATATCTAAAATTATGCAAAACTCTTCTGGGAACTATGGAATTTTGTTTGTTCCTCCAATACTTAACATTGTGGACAGGATTAGTCAGTAATGGAAGCATGCTACAGACATCCTTTAGCACCAGTGATTTATGCTGAATTTAGTGTCTTCATATTTTTTTATTTTTGGTTGTTTGTAAGCTGTGCGTTGGGCATCAATAGGGCTCCTGCCACTTGGGATTTTTTTCTGGTTACTACATGTATATCCCTAAGTATTCTGGAAGAAACCAAGGAAGTCAGTTCTGTATTGCAGGTGATAGGTAATATGAAATAAGTGAGAATTTTTCAGAGGTCCACTGACACTGGATCTTTAAAAAGAAGTCACTGGAAATGGACATTTAGCAGGAAGAAAATAGGAAGAAAAGTTTGTTTCTGGATAAGAAATGGGTGCACGAGAAAATGGCAAGTAACTTTTAAAAACTCATGAAAGTTAAAGCTAGTGACATTTGGTTAACATTGTCTGATGTGTGTCTAAGAGATATGAGGGTCTTCAAGAGTGGAAAAAAACCAGGATTAAATATTAAAATTTCCCTTTATGGTGCAGGAATGTTTTGCATCAAGTTGGCCATATAGAAATGCACAAAATAAAGTGGATAGATAATTTTTAACAACTGCTCTGGACATTAAAAAAGAGCTCCTGTGATCATTCAGCACTTCAAAGCCTGATTTTTCAAGCACTGTTACGTGTCATGTTGATGCCTATTATTTACGCAGAAACAGAACTATTACAGGAAAGAAATTCTTGTTCTGTGGGAGCATCAAGCTGCTGGAGAAATGTTTACTGTTCAAATGGGTAACACACCATCTTAAACATTATTTTTAAGGGCAGTTTTTTGTTCTTGAAGTGAATCATAAAGGATTGTACTGGCTGCAGAACATGAAAGTCCACTACGAATATAATTAGGTGCTGTTTTACTCTGCAAGTCATATGATTTCACTGTTCAGCATAAAACACGTTAAAAAGCTTGCATGTCTGGTGCTTGTTTCTGTCCTTACAGTTGAAACGTCGTGCTTGTTTGTGGGAGGGCAGAGGGCTCAAAAGAAATGAAGAAATTCTCAGGGAAAGCTGACCTTGATAAATAAGGAAATGTCTTCACATCCCTAAGGGACTGGCTTCATTTGTGAAACAGAGGATCTCAGGTGGAATCTCTTAGGTGAAAAGTTACCTTCTAAGTAAAAATATTATGGAGTCCTACATAGCTGTACAGAGCTGCACAGCTTTTTCTAGAAGGACCAGATCAGGAGTACTAAGAATTTGTCCCTGTAACCTGATGGCTGGATTGAGGGTAGAAAGGGTCTTTTGATATGCAGGAGGAAGAAGGGAATGTTAGTCAGTGGAGGCAACATTTTTCTGGAAAACTCTTTAGTTTCCATTTGGAATTATTTGGGGCTGTAAGTGATGTGGACAATTCTTTCTTCTTCTCTTGATCCCATGGGCCAAAATATCACGATGAAGGTGTGTCTGGCCATGCAGTGGGAGCACACCTGTGTTGCAGATCCAAGCCCAGAGGTGTCTGCCTATCCTCGTGTGATAAGATGGGGCGCTCCCTGTTCTTAAAGAACCCAAGACATGGGCAAGGATGACATCCTACGCCCAGAATGGTTTGGTGAACTTGATTGCTGTCCAAACTCTCTAAGCTCTTTGAGTGAAGGTGAAGGCAGGAGGCAAGACCAGATTTGCTATGCTTTATCACAAAAGTATTCACTTGTAGAGAAATGAGAACAAGGATTTGTAAAGCGCTTTGAGCTTCTCTGTCAAAGCAGTGGGATGGAGGAAGGTGGGAAGGCTGCCCAGGTGTTGCTCGAGGCAGCATGGCAGGACACAGAACAAACAGGAGACCAGGCCTTGAACACACACTGGCAGCTGCTGCTTTAAGGATCATACTCTCACTTTGAAAGGTAAAATATACTACAATCAAAGTCTGCAGTAAGCACCTTTAAAAAGGAAAGAAAATTGGCATGCTTTCTTGCTTTTTATGACTTCATGATTTTTATGCTTTCCATGACTTCTAAATTAGAGGGAGAAACCTGAGCTCTCTTACAGGTGGACATTATAGGCACAGCTCCCTGTTTGTAAACAGATGCCATTGTGGTATGCAGCATGCAACAAGTTTTATTTAATTTGTAGAATTGTTTCACAACAGAGTGAACTAAAATGATCATGATCACCTCTGTAGATAATGACTCGGGACAGCTATTCTTAATTGATTTCCTTATTTGAGTACTAATGATGGCTTCTTAAACTGAGGCCCAATGGAATAGGTTCTTTAAAAAATCTTGGTATGCATTTAGAGAACTGTGAGAATGCTTCACAGGATTTAAAAGATGTGGAAGTTATCAAGATGCAGAAAACTTTCTGCGAGTAAGATTCATCATTAAAATAGCACCACATAAACTTCTTAATAAAGTGCTAATAAGATATTTAAAAGTGTGACTTGTAATAATACCTGAGATATACCTCTCTTAATGAGATTGTTTTAAGATCAAATATTGACAGACATGTTTTTAGCAGTGTTTGACAGTATGCCAAACTTGAAATTTTTTGCCATTGAAGAGCACGTAAAACTTTTTCTAACAAACTCCTTGTTAACATAGTTATGGATTCCAACAGATGAAATTTGACTATTTAATCAAGAGAAAATCTCAGTTTTGCATAAGACCAGCAGCATTTAAACCACAGAATTCTGAGGTTTTATCTCTATGGTCAGATTCACTAAAAAAAGTAACTGTCAATATACATTTCTCCACATCAGATTTTTTAAGATAGTGTGATCAGCTGCTTTGCTGACACAGTAAGGTGTTCATTGATTTTATTTACTTGAGTTCTTGTTGAGGTATGGATTGTTATATGTCCATAGAGATAGCAAAACAGTTAATCAAAATAATATAGAGTTAACTTTTCATAAAATATCACTTCTTGTGTAAAACTCAACTAGAAATATAATAATAAGAAACAATGATCACCCTTGATCAAAAATAAATTGTTAAAAATAATTCACAGACTGCCTTTTTACAAATTAAAGGTGATGAAATTTATGAAGCAGACTGAAGTTCTATATTCTCAAAAATATGGCTGTAATATACATAAACAAATCCTGTCAATTGCTTTGTGTTTACCATGACGTTTTTAATTTCTCAAGTAACTTGCCACTCAGATACAGGTTCACATATTCAGGTTTTCTGGTTGAGGCTAAATAAGTTGAGGTGGTTAAATAAGTATATATATTATGCATACAAACTATACATATTTAAATAAAAGTGATTCTTGTGTAAGAGATCCAGCTATTAACAAGGGCAAAGAAAAGCAGTAGTAGCAGCAAGTCCATCACAAAAAAATTCCCTGCCCAGGAAGCACAAAACTTCTCTTAGGGGATGTGACTGTGAGTGGGGAAGTGATGTGTGGCAGAATGTGCTATAATGAAGTTGTCAGTGTTTGCACTTTTCTTATTGGAAGGGTGTTCATTACTGCTCTAGTGATGAATTTACTACTGCGTGATGTAAAATAATTTGGCAGATGTATTTTATTTAGGTAAATGAATATAAATCAATCCTCCTTTTATTTTGAGAACTTAGCTGTGCAGCAGAAATAACTAAAGATTTTTAAAGCTTTCAGTGGAAAATATTAGTTTACAGATTAGAAGAAGAAATTTCAGGCTGTCTGTTGATGGACAGCATTTTGACTGTGCAGAAATAAAGGGATTGCTGCAGTTAAGTGAGTTAATTTATCTGAACTGATTAAGAGAGTGGAAATAATTAAATAATTTTTTTAGAAAAGGGGTTAATATTGTAATAATTATTCTAGAAATCAAAATTAACTCCTGGAATACTTGGATTTCTTATCTGCAACAGTACCTTAAAAAATCTAATGACAGTTCTAATGTAAATGAGGTCAAATACATTGTCAGAGGAGTTTATATATATTCACAGAAATAATTGGAGTAGGAAGGCCAACTTGTCAGATATACTGAGAATTCTTAGAAACCAAGGGGTTTGAATGAAAGTCTGGGTGACTCTTAACTAATCTTGCACATAGATCAAAATCCAAGCCTATCCAGAGTGATTTGATTTGATCCACTGATATTAAAATGTTGAAGAGAGCAGCAGTATCTAATGTTCTTCCATTTAAAGTGGATTTAACAGCAACAACAATGTCAAAATGATTGAAATTTACATTTTCCAGGCTTTAGGATCATACTGGGAATATCAATGTGGATTAGTCATGAGCTTTCTTTTCTCTAATAGAAAGTAGTCAGAAAAAAAAGGTGTAAACTGTGAGTAATTTTTTGCCATTACTTATATCAGAATAATTCCACTGGTGTTAATGAAGTTGCAGAGTGTAATTGAAAAGAGAAATTGGCCCTCTGCTATTGAACTTTAATATACACTCTGAAAATGTTTTTGAGGAAAAATAAATGAGCTAATAATTCCAATAAAAGAATAATAATTCAAATAATTCAAATAAAAGATGGGATTTGCTTAGCTTTAGGTTAAAATCCTGATGGGGTAAACACTTTTTTGCCTCAAAGTTTTGTGATTATTTGATTAATACGCTGGTGTTGATTTTCGCTTTATCAGTAAGATGCCCCCAAGAAGAAGTGAAATTGAAAAAAATTGATTAATTGCTGCTTATAATTAAACACATAGAAATTTTAAAAAGGATAGTATTGATATTCTATTCTATTCTATTCTATTCTATTCTATTCTATTCTATTCTATTCTATCCTATTCTATTTTAATGCAGGACTCCTTGGAGACAAGATTATCTGAAAGGAGAAAGAGAAGCAAGCCCTTAAGGCTGGATAATATACTGTTTTAAATTTCACTTGCTAGTATAAACAAAGCAGATGCTGAAGATATCCAAGAAATTGAAACTTGGATTTCCAGATTTGTTTAAGTGAAAATTTTCAGTAAATCCTAGTAAATGATATTTAAATTTCTAGCTTTAGAGAAAGGCCACTTTAAAGCAAACAAATAAAAAATGTTCTCTATTGAACAATTATTTGAAGTTACAGGGTAATATTTTCAAAACAGGCAAAGTGGTTCAGAATCTTAAATTTCACTTTCAGATATGTTTTATCGACAGAAAATTTAACTTCATTGAAAAGCACAAAGATGTGTTGGTGCCTAAGGGCCTGTTTTGAAAAATGTGACTTTGGTTTCCCAATCACTCCTATTTTTTAAATTTTTTCCCACTAGCAATAAAATGCTATTTGTATTGTGGTGTTCATAGAAGAGAATATTGATATGACAGAACCTCATCCACTTTTCAGTAGAAGCTAGACTGGGTTTTTTATTTCTGCCAGAAAGAAATACTTTTGAAAGAAATGGGTAAATTCTTTGATGGTGTGAAAACGTAATACCTAGCAGTAGATAGTGAAGGGTGTCAGGATTTCACATGCGAAACCTAATAACAATATATGAAGTATGAAGATACTTCAGGTTGAATTTTAAAACCACTTCTGTTTTATCATGTGTTTTGAGACGATATAAAATTCAAAATGCACTGGCGCTCTTCTAAGTGTATGGTAATGCAGCAAGAATGGTGATACACATTCTCTTCCTGTTATGGAATGTTTGTCCCAGCTTTTCAAATTCTTGCATTTCTACTTTAGATTTAATACTTAAGTACAGGGATCTTACCCAATTAAAGACTTTCAGAATCACTCATATATTTAATGAATGAGTGCTCAGTGGCGACATACAGTAGGCCAGAACACCGAGTTATCCAAAAAACAGAGCATCCATTTAAGATTTATTTAAAATTTAAATGAGCAAAACTAGACATAATATGAAACAAATACAATGCTACCAAATGTAGGAAAAAGAGCCCTGGGACATAACTTTGTGTTAAATGTTATTCTTAATTTAGGGAATTTGTATTCCTCTGCTTGTCTTGTAATGGTGATCTGTTCTATCCCTACCATTCGGAAGAAAGCAGGCAGAAGGCTTTATTTTAGATTTTTTTTTTGTCCCCATCTAACCTTTTCTTTCTATTATTTTAAGTGCATGGCACAAGTTTATTTCTGCTTGAGGCTATGGAAGTTACTAAATGCCTCCTCAGAAAGCTGGTTGTCCTCCGAGCCAATTGAGACGTTCTGTTCTGCCAGCTCCTAGGGTCAGGGAATCGCGCTGCTGGCAGGAGCACCTGGCATTTGTCATGGAGGACATTCCCCTATTGTGTTCAGGCCATGCCATGATTGCTTTAAATACTTCAGATTAATGTGTCCCAAAAAAGGGAGAAAGAATCCCTGACAAGTAGTGTAATATTAAGTGGGTATAGCTTTGTGAAGCTCTACCAAAGATTACTGAATAGATGGTTTTCCTTCTGTCACGATAGGGGTACAATGATTACACATTTCTACATTCCTATTTGAATTTTATTTTGCAATGTGCCTTGGGGCATCACTGCTGACCAATTCAGCCCTGTTTCAAAGCTCACAAAAGTCAATCCAAATGACTGATTTCAAGTGATTTTGAATCATTCTCTTAGTCTGACCTTTTTAAAATCTCCATTTAGTGGTAGTTTGATTGTGTCTGATATTATCAACTAGGCTTAAAGAGTAATCCAATTAACATATTTTACTTTGGTTTTTGTCTGATAAATGATCATAGTAGTCACTGTTCTTACTAGATAGTGCCTGTGAAATGACTCATTACTTGTTAAAAATCTAGAGTAATTCCTAGAGGTTGGGGCAGCAAGATAGTTTTCATACTATAAGCATAAGAAAAACTGTAAAAAGTGAACTATCAGATAAGCTAGAAACTATTTTTGTAGGAATTTTCAAAAAATAATCTGCCCAGGTTGTATTTTGTGCCTTTTTTCAGAAGTCACAACTTTTGATAGGTTTTGAAAATTTTTTGAAAAGTTATTAACTCATATTCACTGAAAAGAATTATTAAAAAAAAAAAAGGTTTTTCTTGAAGAGAAAAAGTTGAATTGTTCTAATCCTTAAGTATCCAGCTGGTCTCTAGTTATTTATGTTTGGCCCATCCCATAATATCACCATTAATTTTTGTGAATCTCTCAACAGGTGTTCAGCATACTTCACAGGTTTAAACACCTCTTTCAGTGCTGTATCTTGGGCTCACAGTCCTCTGTCAGTAAGCTTTCCCCTATTTCTGTGAAGAGCAAAGGCGCACATTGCCATGGGCACTGTGCACACAGCTAGAGAAGATTTTAATTGCGAATCTTTTAGCACTGAGGAGGGTACGTGAGGCATTACTGCTCCACCATTACTCTCTCTGTCCCTTCATAATTTCTTTTGATTTTCACAAAAGACACAGGAATTCCCCAAACACCATTGCATTCGTTAGGGTCACTTTTATATTTTAATCTCTGTGGTGGGAAAGCTTGTGCTTATTTTTCTCTTGACACCAGTACATAGAGCCAGATTATTAGTTTGTGTTGAGTCCTGTGCCTCCATTGGCTCCAGTGCTACGTTGCCAATTTACAGAAGCTGAGTATCCAGCTGAGTATGTGCAGTGCAGCTAGGAAATCCCATCAAAATTCATTCCAACTTTCCTATTCTGCTTTTCCTATTCTTTTCTCTCTGTTTGTATATGTTTTCATGCCTTAGATGCAAAAACATTCACTTACTGTAGGTACTAGAGCCAGAATTTTATATAATACCTTGCTATTAGTCACCAAAATAATCCAGTGCCAGTAAGATGTTCAGGTTCTCTTAGAAGCTGGCCACTTACATTTAGAACAGCTGTTTTTTTTTTTCATTGCTTGGGGCCTAGTGCAGATGAAATCAATAAAAGACCCTTTGATTTCAATGACATCTAGGTAACACGGCCATTTCTGCAATTCCAAATTGTAAGTAGATACTGGAAGTCTGTTTTGTACGTTCACATTTATGAGTCTTAAAAAGAGCATGGTATTTCTATTCCTGACAATTGATAAATGCTTGATATGTAGTAAGATATAGTGTGAATTGTATCAATGCACAGTATGCCTTGAACCTGTTGCTTTCCTTACCTTTTTTTTGTTATTTTTGTAAACACCTACGGTGGTCTTTGAAGTCTGTTTTCTACCTGTATGGCCTTTAGGTAGGAGCTGAGTTTTCACAAAATTCTCTTTATCTTAGCATTCACGGTTGGCAAAATAGCTACAAATCCTGGTTAAGCATGTTTCATTGTTAACATGAGTTATTAAAACCATTATCATTTGATAGTGGTGTACAATTTGGTAGTTCCAAAAGACTCATACCCACCCACACAAACACACATTCACACACACAGTTAATTCAAGTGTTTTCATAAGGTGAGTTTTGCTTGTGTTAACTGGAACATGTTAATCACTATTTTTGATCTCTTTGGTTTTGAAGAGTAAGTCAGAAAGACTCCAGTCCTATTTGTATTGGAGAATCATTTAAACCTATTTATGAGGAGAATCATAAATATAATTTCCCCTTTTCTTAGGAAAAGCACCAGCATTTCCTACAAGGATGAGGAGCAGGAAGGGCCATCCAGAACACATCCATGTCATGCCTTCAGATCCTCAATGATGTCACACTGTGCTGACTTTGGTGTTTCTTTATTTATGCATGCTCGCAAGGCAGTTGGCCAAGGGTAGTTACAGGTAGGCAGATCAAGAGGTAACAGAGAAACTGATGATTGTCTTCTTTTACATGAAGAAGTTAAAAAATTAGAAAAGCGAGTCACCTAGAAAATAGCTAGGTTGCAGTTATTCAAAAATAACAAAGGTTAAAATTAGATGTTAAGTAAAAATCCTGTTAGTCATAGAACTAACAAAGCTATCCTCATCATTGCAGGATTTTGAAGAGAAAAAGGGATGTTATTTTAGTTTGTTTTTCTTCTTTTGCCTTCACACTTTGTAAGTCCCTGACCAGAACAGACCATTATATGCCTTTCTATTGGCAGCCCACTGAAGCCAAGAGCTTGATTAGCTTTGGGTACTCCTAGATTATAAATTAATGGTAAAATATTAATAAAAAAGGAAAACAAACTTATGAATGACTGGCTGTAAATTGAAGTCTGAATTCAGATAGAATGAGTTCTTCATTTTAAAGTTACAGGGAGTCAACTGGTTTGGCAGAAATTTTGCTAGGAAGTGGTTTTGGATTTTAGTTTAGTTCTATGGGAGTTGCAAGGAATTGGAACTGGGCATTCCTTGAAATGCAAATTTTTGCCAGGGTTTTTTGAGCATGGCCATGGAAACGGAGGAGGCTTAGGTACTCATTGGCATTTCCCACCCTTTTTTGTGGAACTCTGCAATTAAGGGCCCATCAGTCCTGAGTGGCTGATTGGAGAAACAGAGGGTTCTTTCTTAAGTGGAAATATGCTTTCTCTGACTCAGATCTACCCTCTGGATCTCATTCTGAGTTGTCTGGAGTGTCAAGTTTAGTTAATTGTCTATTTCCAGTGAGTAGGAAAACTGAAAAAAACCTGTTGATTTTTGTTTGTTGCTTCATATTTTCAGAGTCTTGGGTGGTTTTGTCTTGAACTCTAAGAAGGCCATTGTAAAAGTTGAATTGGTATCTTGAAAAATGAGTTATTGTTGACTAGCAAGATTAGGTTCAGCATAAACAATTGGTCTGAAGGGAAGATCTGACTAATAAAAACCCAATTTACGCATTAAAAACCCCCGACAAACATTGTATGGATTTGATTAAGCCTTACCTCAGTCAAAAAAATAATGAAGAGATGCATGTTAAATTTTCTACAATGTCATGAATTATAATACTGAATCCAGTGTCATTAAATTGTATTTTTTTTTTTTTTTTGTTTCTTGTCAGCTACAACAATTTCAGCAAAGCACGATCCGTGTGAAAGTATGAATAAAATTCAGGGAGTAGCATCAAGGACTTCTGAGCTCAGGAAACTGAGTTTGGCAGTGCTAATTTGTATTAAAGTTGTTGTTGCATGACAGCAGGAAAAAGATTTAATGCTTGCCACCTGAATCAAGCCATGGAACATTGGTTTCTATAACTGCCATGAATTTGAATCAAGGCCAATATCTCTAAATTTGAAATAAACTGATACTCTGTCTTGAAAGAAGATACAGGCCACTTATGTTGCAGAAGGTATTTAGAAAATGTATTTCAATTTAATTTTCAGCAGTATATATCTTTCAAATTTTTAGGCACTTTAGCACTGGCCTTTTTGGCTTTTTCTATATTCCAGCAAGTATGTAGCCTTTCAGCCATTTATTTATCAATATCCAGTCTTGAACTAATACTGCTTTGCACGAGACCACAGATGCTGGTTTTACTCCCACTATTACTTTGCAGCTGCTTTCCTTAATCTGAAACTCATTTTCCTTTTGTATATAACTGCATTAATGGAGAAAATCAGCTTTCAAGGCAAGTATTCACACTAGGAAGCTTTAAAGTCATCAGATACAAAGCTTGTACCATGAGCCTGAGTGTAGCAACATTGTCTTTACAATAACACGTGGTGTGATGATGCCTTTCATTCTAAAGGATCTCTAACTGCTTTACAACAAGCAGTTCAAATTTTGAATTTCTTTGTTTCTCTTCAGATAGCAGGCAAGAACCATGTGAAATTCTTTCCTGTGTCTAAACTGTCTTTGAATCTCTGTAAATACCACACATTTACTCACAGAGATTGTTTATCATTGTAACAAGAATAATTTGAATATTTAGCAGGTATCTGGGAGTAGTGAAACAAACTCCTTCATTCCAAATGTAAATTAAATTTTAAACTTGCTACTAGGGCTGAGTGCACAAGATCATGTGATGCTTCAGGACTGGGAGTGTGAGGACTAAGTAGCAACACTTGAACCCAGCTGCTTTCTTTCTACACATGTGCTCTTACAAGTAGTTTCTGTTTTCCACTGAGTGCAGAAGATCGTGGTAATTGATCCATTGCACGTGAATAACTTAATCCACCATTGTAATCTAGCTATCTAGATTGAAATACAGCAGCTGGTTCATAGCATGTAAGAGCAATACACAAAAATCTTGTGATGGAAGGGGAAAAAGGTACTGTATGCATATGGAAGTGCCAGGGAAAGTTGTAGAGGTAGAAGGCAGCTATTCCGTTAAAATTATTTGATGTCTTTGTTGTCATATAACATACTTTCTGGGGTTGTCTTTCATGTCTCTGATGGAGCCCTGAGGATATACTCCATTTCAACCCTGTTTTTAACCTCTCTCTGTGCTCAAAGACGCAGCCTTCTTGGTGAGGAGGATGAGATTCTCTTCAGAGCTGAACAGTGCTGCTCCTTAATCGGCTGAAGTGGTGCTTGCATGATAACAAGAGGTACTAGTCTCACCCCAGGTTGTGCCAGCTTGGGAAGCTATAGCAAGGCTGGAAATTTAACCCAGATCTATGGCATGGTAATACAGAGCATTACCTTTAGGCAAGCAGGCCTAGCTACAGTCCATAGTTGAAATTTAAAGTAATTTTAAAAATGCATTCAGTTTGAAATGCCCCAAGGTTCCTATAATTTGTGAAGCTCCATCCCTTTCAAAATATTGTGAACGACACTGAAGTTTTGCTTTTGATGGATATGTTATAAATATGAAGAATGAGAAACTTTAGGGGTGATTAGTGGTAGAAAAAAATAAAGAAGTATTTGCATTGTCAAGTGTTAGTGCTGTCATTTAAGTGGCTACATAGCAGGAAGGCAGGGGAGAACTGCTATTATTGAGCATATGAAAACTTGTGAAACAAAATTACATAGCAATTTATGTTTTTGGTTTTTTTAATGGTGTGGGAGGTAAACTTCATTTACAGCATTGTCTTTCCACTGATTATGGAAGCAGGTCTGCCGTACTGTTCATAGATACAGATCTTTAAATGCTTGCGATCCTTTGTGGGTAGTTCTAGTTCACTCTAGTGACTTGCAACTTAAAATGTTATGCGGTATATCTTCCAAAAACATATACGTACACAATATTCTTGCTTAACTTGCATGATGCTGTGTAGTCCCTTCTAGTATCCAATGTCTGTATTACACATTGATTTAAATTTTGAGGGGAAATAACAGTTTTTAGAAGACTGAATTACTAAAACACAAACCAGTCTATTTTTTTTGTTTGTGTTTCTTTGTTTGGGTTTTTTTTCCTCCACAGCAACTCAAAAGCAATGGTTGAGAAGCATGCAGAAACACTGCCCTGTTTAGCAATCTGTTCAGTAATCCTGATTGCAGCTGAGAAACTTACATTATTTTCAAATTTAGCACTCTAGGTTTTGGACTACTTCTCTGAAGTTTTTTAGCATTATTTGCTTCAAAAGCCGTCACAATTTTTTTCCTTTTATGCATTAATGCTCTTTAATAAGCACATGGCACAGTACTTGTGGTGGACAACAGGATAACTGTGCATTCAGTGCATGATGTTTTTGTTTTTTTAAAGCAAAGACTTCTCTTAAAAAAATCTGTTATCATAAAGCAGTTGATTGTCTTTCCTGCAAAAATTTCATTTATCTTGTAGAATTAGAGGGAAGCAGGAGAAAGTGAAAAGGTGCTTTTCTTGACTGCCAGTGCCTCAAGCTCAATCTGGAACTTGAAAGTCTCCCTATATCCTTTCTGGTTCATGGATCATCAACAATGAAGGCTCTACATCTGGAATTTACTACCAATTCTGCTGATGCATGAGCCAGAACAGAACCCAGGGTACTCTCCCGTAGCTATGCTGATTCTGTAAAAGAAAAATTGAAAGGAGAAAAGCTTTTTTTCCATTAAAGCAATTATGATTATTCCCAGCAATTGTAATAAGATGATACCATGTTTATAGATATTTTTATAGTTTTCCTTTTAAATGGTGGTAACAGTTACATCTCTTCCTGTCATTAGTGCATTGGAGAGGTGTATTAAAGTAATAGATATTTTTGTCCTGGGGTGCATTGGGAAGAGTGTGGCCAGGAGGTCGAGGGAAGTGATCCTCCCTCTCTACTTGGCCCTTGTGAGGCCCCACCTGCAGTGCTGTGCCCAGTTTTGGGGTCCTCAGTACAAGAGAGACAAGGAGCTAATGGAGAGGGTCCCGTGGAGGCCATGGAGATGATTTGGGTCTGGAGCATCTCTTACCAGGAGAGGATGAGGGAGCTGGGCCTGTTTAGCCTGGAGAAGAGAAGGCTGAGAGGGAATCTCATTAACACAGCTAAATATCTCAGGCAGCTGCCAAGAGGATGGTGCCAGACTCTTCAGTAGCGCCCAGCGACAGGACAAGGAGCAATGGCCATGAAGTAAAACACAAGAAGCTCCCCTCAACACTAGGAAGAGCTTCTTTATACTGAGGATGACAGAGCACTGGAACAGGCTGCCTGGGGAGGTTGTGGAGTCTCCCTCTCTGGAGACATTCCAAACCCACCTGGACATGTTCCTGTGTCACCTGCTGTAGGTGACCCTGCCTTGGCAGGGGGGTTGGACCAGGTGATATCCAGAGGTCCCTACCAACTCTAAAGATTCTTTGATTTAGCTTGATATAGTATTAGAGATTTTTTCGGAGCAGGTTTCCTTTCTTTCCACAGGAAAACACTGGGATGCCAGTTCCAAATTACACATGAAAAGCCAATGTTGTCCCAAGTCCTACCTCTGGCAGAATGTTTTCCAGAGATGTTTCTTAAGAAAAGATAATAGAAACCAGGCTTCTCCTGTTTAAACATTGCAGTTTTTTGACAATGACATGGTGTTTCTCTGCTTGAAACATGGTATGTTTCTGGCAGAATATGTTGCAGCCAGAGTACCAGTTGGTAGGTATTCAGGAAAATAACAGGCATGTGTTTATTATGGGTGGTAAGGTAACATATTTATCAACTGTGTATTATTTTATTTTCTATATATATGTATATATATGCACACAAATCACCAATATCTCAGTTCAATAATAGCATACAATAACATGAACAATCTAAAGTGTCTCTATTTCTAAATTTACAATACAGAAAAGTTTATACACGGTGTGTTGCTGCTTGTGATTGCAACAACAGTTGGAATTTCTCAGTTCAAACAAGCTATGTACATGTATCTCTGCATTTGTAGTATGTAACTCTATACTGATAACATGTGACATTTTCCCTGGTGCAATAATGACTTTGTTAAGGCTAGATTTAATTCTATTCTAATTAGATATTAAGAAAAGTTCTTTGTCCAGAAGGTGGTAGGATGTTGGAACAGACTCCCCAGGGAAGCAGTCATAGCCCCAGCCCTGACAGAGTTCAAGAAGTGTTTAGACACCACTCTCAGGCACACGGTGCGATCCTTGGGATGGTCTAGTGCAAGGCCGGGTGATGGAGTTCGATGATCCTTCTGGGTCCCTTCCAACTCAACATATTCTATGATTCCTTGATTCTATGATTCTGAGTACATAACATCTTTAAAACAAATAATATTTTTTTTAAAAACTTGCAAAATGCTTTCTTGTCCTTTTCCAAATATAGCTTGGTGGTACGCTCCAGCAGACAAGCATATGATGATATCAAAGTTTTCTTAATTATAATATCAACATTTATCTTGGGATCATCTAAACTTTGCTTCTCGTAAGAGAAGTTCTTGTTCCTGAATCATGCTGATGATACTTTTAAGCATTTTACCTTATTATGCTTTTCCTTTATGCCTGTAAGACAGCCTAGAAAGTAAAGGTAGAGCAATATGCAGCATAAAATACAGTTTCATATGGTGAGAATTCAGGATATTTGCACAAACAAAAGTTATTGCCAGTACATGTATTTATCCTGTTGAGACCTTTTTAAAGTTTCCTTTTTTCTGTAGCTGATTTTTCCCTTTCATGTGCTTAATTGGGAGTGATGATACATAATAAACACATTAAAATACACAACACCCCAGGTTGAATGTGAAAATGCATGTCTTTGGGGTAGATAATATTTCATTTTTGTAAGGTGCAGAAGTGAGTGAGGGGTCTATTTATGTTTTACACCTTGGTTAAATAGTGGACTTCTCTGTGATGTAACCTATTTAGTTGCAGAAACTTTTCTGTGTAGCTGCCCTGCGGTGCTGAAAGCAAATTATGAATGCTGTACTGTTTAAGAGCAGAAAGGTTTGCCTGGAAGAGAGCGGTATGCCTGGGCCCCCTGCTATTGAGAAGATGCCAGTGTGAAATGAAAACGTCTTTCATGAAACTATAGCGAACTTCCCTGTGATACAGTACAATAATGCAAGGAATTTTTTAGTCAAAACCTGCAAAAATAAGTATAATACCTTGAATGTGGCAAAGAACTATTGGCTTATAAGGGACTATTTTAAGAGGTCATTGCCAAATCTATGTGTGGTTCTAATACAGTTTTAGAAGTGACAGGATTGAGGAGTTTTAAGCCTTTCCCCCCCACTCACCCATCCCCACC
>VZTX01004802.1:929506-943274 GCA_013400915.1 Pardalotus punctatus | reverse complement strand
TCTCCAGTTTCTTTTGCCTTTTGGTTACAACTACAAAAGATGTCTTCTGAGAAAAATGCTTTCTGCATGACATCAGAATAAAGGAATGTTCCACACTATTCAGCACGCTTAAAAGTATTGGTTGACTGAAATAACATTACATTTAAAATTAATGCTAAACAGAAAGCCAGTTAAGAGAGAAAACAGAGCAAATAATTTTTTCACAAACTTTTGTCTTTAAGAAACATTGATTTACTGGTATTTATAGAAGTATTTTCTTTAAAATTATAAAATTATGCCCTCTGTAGTAGCACAGTAAAATAAAGAAAACTGCTGTTTTTTTGTGTGCTGAAATGTATGTAGCCATGGGTAAAGATTGAAAAGTTTGGAATCAGCATATAAAAAGTACATAGATATAGTAAAGTTGATATGTTACTCTAGATGGAAGAGAGCTGTAGGAAAGATATTTGCTTTGTGCAAAAAACCTCATTTTTTTTCATGGTCAGTTGTTAATTTTTACTTTTTCTGACCTCAGTTTATTTTTTCATGTAGTATTAATAACAAAAGCTAATTATTCTCACAATTTATGCATTTGTAAAAGTGTTTATTTTTCTTGAGCAGTATCAAATACATTATTGCTTGGACAGTAGCATTTACATTATTCTTTGGGATGGTATAATTTTCACTGACACTTGGGATAGTTAAAGAAAGAATTGGAAGAATGTTAAAAATAGGAAAAGCAAAAGTGATGCTTAAGGAACTACCTTCTAAACAAAGTATACATAATAAACTGTAAAATAAAAGTAGTGATAACAGTAACTGTTTTGAATTTAGAATTTTACCAGTTATAAATGTAGGTATCTCACTGTTCAGAATCATGAAACTTCAAATTTAATTACTTCTTGTATTATTGAATAATTATTCATTGCATATCAATAGATCTCTTGTTAAAAAGGAGGCATAAGATGCACTTGAGCCCATAGGTGAGAAGGAAAGTTCAAGTTCACATGATGCAATATAAATGCTTTCATATCAACTCATTGGTGCATTGCTGTGAAAACCTACATGGTTTTGTAGAACAGAATAGAGGTCCAAACACCGGCCTTGAGAGTGTGTGGTGGCAGGAATTTCACAAATGCAGATGTTAGTCATATCCTTCACTGAAGGCATGGAAGCCTGGAAGCTGGGAGAGCTGCCAGTCCCTATCAGCAGTGAGACTTTTTTGCAGCGCAGCTGTACGATGTGGGTATGGGCCATAAGCTGCAGGTGTCCTCTAGGTTTTAGTGCTGATTGTGAGTTCCCTTAAACTTAGATTTCTTTTCAATAAATTAAACCAACATAAGAGTCTGTGATTTAAGCATAAAATGAGAATATATCCCCGAAGTGGCTGCATTAGCTCAAAGGAAAGCAAGAATGGCTTTTTTAACAGATAGGCTGTGGGAGGTACTTGCATCCCCTCCTGGAAGTATGATGCCTGCTCTGGACCTTTCTCACCCAGAACCCTTTGAATAGCAGCCCAGGTGAGCTGGGGGAGACGTGAGCCAAGGTGTCCAACAACCTGAGTATCAGCAGAGCTGAAGGGAACCAGGGAATTACAGAGTTTTTTCAAAAATGTGGTATTCTGTGTAGATTTGCCCAGTTCTGTAGAGTAATTTGTGTGAAAAATGTGTGTTGTTTTATAAAGCTTGTGGAAGAAGAAGGCAGAAGAGGAAGAGAGAGAATTGCATGATAAGAGTTGCTATAATATTGCTAATTCTCATCTAATTATGGGTTAATGAGACTCAATGTTTTACTTGAAATCCCCTAGCATCCTGTGCTTATGTTTTCTTCTTTCAGCCAAAAACTTTGAGTCTCTGAAAACCTTATAGGCTCAAACCCAGGAAATCTTATACCTTGAAATGTATTGTTATTATTACTATTTTATTATTTTTGTCACGCATCTCCTGAGATTTTTATTGCTGTAGTTGTCAGCCCTTCTACACTGGGTACCAATTCAGTGAATCCATGTCTCATATCAAATGAGCCACCACCCGTTTTCACATCTGGCAGCTTGAGAAGCATCACAATGCATAAAAAGCAAAACAGAGAAAGGGGGACATAATGTTTTCTGTATGGACTCTCTGCAGCAGGTCACCTCTGTACAACAGAGTATTTCAGATAGAAGAATTTTGCTGTGTTTTTTCTTTTTGCCATTATCTGAATGAATAATGAAGTTGCATTTGATACACAGAGTTATTTGGGGAGATGCCTAGAATATATTGAGGTTAAAAAAAACAAAAAAAATTATAAGCTTTAACTTTGCATATTTAAAATAAATACTAAGGTAGTGAAGATAGAACCATCAGGCAGACAGCAGGTGGGCCAGCCAGCAGGAGGGAAATGATACTTGCTGCACCTGTTCTGCGAACTTAAAAAAAAAATTTAAAAAATTGAAAATTCCTGCATGACACTTATTTTTATTCTGTTATGTCATTACTGTGTTTTCTTAGTTTGTCTTCAAATTTTTAAGAGGGACATCTGGAGATTTCAAACCACTTTATGCTATGTAGGTTTCCAGGTTTACTTGTATTTTTTAATATATATATATATATATATGTATGTGTCACTATTCTATCTGAACTGTAGTGTGGTGCTACAAATGGTAATAAACCCCTTTTTCATTGTCCTGATTGAGATAGTCCACTACTATTATTCTTATTTTGCAGGTGGACAAAAGCAAAGTACAGGAAAAGGTCAGCATCAATTCATGGCTTAACTGTAAACATAATTTATGGGTTATAGCTCAATTGTGTGGAGGATGGAGCCAGTACATAAAAATGGCTTTGGTTTTATTTTGCTCTCTTGCATCTCTGCTGGTTCAGTAACCCTGTAGTTCACTGAAGAATTTGCTGTCTGGTCTAATTTTAGTCAGATTTGAAACAGCTGCAGGGGTCAGAAAGTACATCATATATCAGTGTGGCAAAGGAAGTGGCTAAGCCTGTGCCTATTTTTCTTGTGCAACAAGCAGTAGAGAAAACAGCAGCATACAAGCTCTAGGTTGGGTGTGTGGTGCAGTAGGATCAGCTGTTAACTGGTCAAAGCAAGATTACCCAATTAAGTCATTATTAGGGCCATTGTATATAGAGCAACTGTTGTAAAGCAGATGGATTCTACAAGTGGGTTTGGCTCTGAGTTGCTGGCTCCCGGAGCTCCCTGTGAGCTATTTAGGGGAGGTTTCTAGAGAGATGGTTGATCTGAAAAAATGCATGCAGGATTAGGGTGTTTGGTGTTCCTGGCTTCCACTCCTCTGTCTGCTATGACCTGTTCCAAACAAGTGTAGGTAGGTCGCTTTGCTTTATTACTCTCTGCTTCCTTCTTGGTGGAATTTTACCTTATTGCTTAACACTCGTGCAGCAAGCATTAATTGGGTAGCATCATAAGTTTGACTATCTGAATTTGCAAAAACCATAGTGGTGGTCTTTGTCTTGTTATACTGTGATTTCTTCCTCAGAAGTCCTCTGCTATAGAATATAGCACATGCAGAAATTTTTAATTTGATATTAGAGTTGAAGTGTATGGAGTAGAGTGTTGAATAAATTAGGAGAGATGAAAATTTGTTCTCTGTTTGGTTTTCTAGTGATTGTGATTATTGAGAAAACTGTATTTCTGCCTTCAGGAGTTGGATCATATTAAAAAATCCCCTAACATCTATTGGAAAGCTAAGCATTTGTGATACTAGATAAAAAATATATTTAAGAGGAGGAATTTGGTGTTTTAAAGGCCTGGATTTGCAAATAAATACCCCAAGATGCACTCTATACTTACAGTGTGAGAAGTTCAATTACTGGCAAACAAAACCTTCATAAGTGCTATGACTAGTGACAAGAATAGTAGGACTATAGTAGGGTTATCTACAGTAGGAGTTATTTTATTTCTATAGTGACTAATTAATGTTTTACATTGGCCACCAGTGACTGAGGTTTTCACAAAGATAAAATTTACTTTTACTAAAAATCCTGTTTATCAAGGCTTCTACTTGATCATAGATCTTTTTAAGTATTATCAGTGATATTTTTCTGCTTCATGCTTGTCTCATTCTAAAAGAGGTGAAGAATTGCTGAAGAACTGACTGTGACTAAAGATCGCAAACGGAGTGTTGTCCAAAAACTGTGATATTCTCAAACAGGAAAATCAAATACTACTTTTTAAGGGCAGTGCACAAACTGCATTAATTAAATTCCGTTTAGCAATAAACTACATTTGGTTTGAAAGGAGAATTATACATAGCTAGATTGGGTCGATTAATTAAGTACTACATTCTCTAAATGAGAGCTCTCACAGTTTAACTTCCAAGTGTGTGGAGTACATTTTACGTAGTTGTTCAACCACTGCTTACGTTTTGGTGAAAGACTCCATTCTGCCTGAAAAAAGTGGCTCATATCCACCTTAGCAGAATTCTTTTTGAAATGGACTGCATAAATAAATAATTTTTTTGAGGAAGATCCTCTTAATCTCTCAAGTGGACTGTATGTTTAACTAAGCTATCACTGTCATTTGGATTAGTTGATACGCCAATCTACTATTTGAAAGACAAGCTAAACATTGTGTCTATAGAAAAAAAGTTAGAAACATTTCTATACAAATGACATTTTATACATGATTCTCAGGAAAGTTTTATATTAGGTTGTAAAGCTATTATCAATGCATTCATTCTTTTAGGCAGAATAAAGGCAGTCCTTTAATGTTAAATTAGGACAAGTAATTACAAGATGTTTAGAAATTTGTTCATTTTATCAGTCATTTATAACTGTACTACAGGTTTGCATCTTGAAAATACAGCAAGTTGGAGGGGAAAAAAAAGGTGGGCTGCTTTATTACTTTTTCCAAATTAAAAATAAATATGTAATTGAGTAGGTGTAAAACCTTTGTTGCTCTACATACAGTAATGTAGTTACAAAAGACAGACAGGTTACTGTGGATGGGCTGTTGTTCGGCTCTTTTGTGCTTTGGCAAGAGGAAATTTCCCTTTAGTATAGATTCTCTTTCACAAGCTGACAGTCGTTATGTTCAAGTGCAAAGAAAGGTGTAGCTGCCCTAAATTTAGCTATTCATTGCTTGTGAAGTTCTAATCACTGAGTCAGCTGAAGATGAACTCCTATTTCTTCACAGGTCAGGTGCAGTGCTGGTAATCAGTATGAAAGCTTCTGTAACCTGGTCTGCTTACTAAGACATGTTACTTGTGAGTTAGAAAAAGCAGGGAACACAGACCCCAAACGGCAGTGCAGGATTTTGGGGTTTGGGTTTTGGTTTGTTTTGGAGTGGTTTTGTTTGTCTGTTTGGGGTTTTTTATTTGTTGTTTGGGGGGTTGTTGTTTTCTGAGATAGGCCTGATTCTAGCCTGTACTTATGCAATTTTATTTATTGCCTCTGAAAATAAGATGAAGTCATATCTTGTTGAACCTAAATAGCAATTTGCATGTCCTGGTCCTTAACTAATCTCTGCCTCAAAACTTGTTTTTAAATTATATGTATAAGTTTTAGATATTTACTTTCAAAACACTTGACATTATAAGATCTGTGTCCTGAATGGCCTCATATTTTTTTCTCTTTGCTATATTAAGTCTTTATAACTTAAGTGATATTTATCCTCTTTTTGAAAATATGTGTATTTCTGTTGGCATTATTTTGCCTGTTAAACTTGGTTAACATGCTGATCTTTTTAATGTATTAAAGGCTGAGGTGATGCTTTAGATTTCTTTGAAGACAGTGATTCCCATTTCTGAAATTGTAAATCTTCAGCTTCAACAAGTCACAGGCACAGTCACATAGTGTTTGTAAGGATGTAACTGTTAGGAGAATCACACAAACTGCAGACCACCAATCCTTGCAGGACTACAAAGCTAAGATGCTCATTTAGGTAGTTCTGTCATTGGTATTGCAATGCATCAACTTTGCAAATTAATCTCATCATTGGAAATCCTTGTGCAGCTTAGGTGCAAGGATTGATAATAAGGCTTTTTGTGTTTTATAACAAAGGCATCTGAGGAAAGATGGAGAAAGCAATTGCTTCTTTTTGGGTTGTCATCAAAATACATGACTCTATAGCTGACAGAGAAGTCTGGTGTGCTATCTGTGCTACACACTGAGGACTAAATGCTTTCTATCTCACACAATAGTAATGACAAGTAATTGAGGAGCTCTGCAGGATACAGAGAGTTTTAATTTGTGTGTTCTGAAGACTGATGAAAAGACACATCATATCTTCCTTTGGTTTGATGCTGTGACCATGCCTGGTTTTTTCTGCCAGCACCACACGCTTTGTGTTTGCTGTAGGTCCATAAAGTTACCCTTCCGGAAAGGAGGCTCCTCATGGTTCTTATTTCTTCAGCCTGTCTTTCCTGCTGCTTTTCTGCTCCATTTGTCTTCTGCCAATGCTGACAAAAGCCATTGCAGATACTGGGTTGAACTGGTTTGCTTCATGATGTATATAACATAGGCTAGTAATCTTTATACACGTAAGCAATGGTAGGACGGGAGGCAAGTTACTTTTACTCAGTAATAGCATGTCATACTGCTGTTTATGGTATAACATTATAAAAGTAATCTAATAGTTACATGTGGGTCATATTAGCCAACAACCAAAAAAAATATTAAGACATGCTTTAATTCAGTGAATAATTCCATTGATTTGAATGAACTGCTCACCAACTGAAAAGTAAGAATATTTAAGCACTTTTCCAGACTTAAGTCTTTATTGGTAACCTGCATATTATATATGTGTATTGTTCAGATACACAGGATATTCATGTGATGCATTATTCCTTTATATTTGATAGGATTGAATTGTATTTTTGTGTCTGTCTGCTCTATTCATTTTTCACATGTTAATGACATTCATCTTGTCTATCTGTGGCATTTTTAATGTGCCCATCACCAGAGTATCTGCCTGTCTCTTCTGCAAAATAAATGTCTCTCATGAAGAGATAGGAACAGTAATGCATGTGTAATTATTATTTTTTAAAAAAAATTATTACTGGAACACAGTAGCTTCCCTTCCCCCACTCCAGTACTTATTTCTCCTAGTGACAAAATCTGCAAGCACTGAGCAACAAGTTTATCAATTTTAACAGGCCAACTGCACAACTAAATGTATGTGAAACTTAACAAATCTCTTGGGGAAGCTGACTGTAAGAATTTCCTAGTCTGTGTCGAGTTACTGAGGTGCGACATGGTGGATTGAACTTAATGCCTTAGGCAAGCACAGTCAAATAGAGAGAGTTTAAGATTTTGCTGTGCCCATGAAGGGATCTGCTGGTAGTTGTCTAAATTAAGCTTTCAGAAAAGAATATAACACTATCATGAGCTCTTTCCCTTGAATATTTTGGCAGGTTATTCTGGTTTAAAAGAAATCCAAGTAGGATTTCCTCTGTTTAAGCCTCACAGGAGTTGCAAAAAGATTGAAGGGTTATTCCCCTTACCAGGAAGAACAGCAGAATATCGAGCAGAAATGTTTCATTTACAATGTACTGTTTCTTTTAGAGGCATAGCATCTCAGCTAAAAACAGGGATCCCCACCTGTGTGGGAACTGACTCCTACCACCTTGTAGGTGCTGCTGGTACAGAGACTGTGGGGACTGCACACCTGCCCTGGTTTTCTCACCGCCTCTTTTCTTGTGTGCATCTTTGTGAAGGAAAGATTGATCCTAGTGACGGATCTGGCTTTAGTGACCTTTAGGACCCCGTAGCAGCTAGCCTGAAGAAGTGAGCGGCAGCAGCTTATGAAAGTCTGTAGACATGCTGGAGGGTTTAAATGAGCTCTGCCAGTGACAGCAGTGCCTTCAGCTTACAGTGACAAGAAACTACTTACTATGTACGTGCTAAGAGTTGGAGAGCCACCAGGAGGGAAAAGAAAAGCACTGGTACTCAAGTGCACACACAAATCCAAAGCTGGAGCTGCTGTTACAGCTGAGCAATTTGTTTCTCAAATGCTGATAATATTGCAGTAGGCTGTAGATCTCCTTGAAAAAGAGCAGGAGCTGTGCAAGTTTTCTGTGTGACAGAACAATGCATGCATATTAACACAGGTCATTATTTTACAGGTAAGGAAAAGAGTTATTGGTCTACTACCTATGTGTGGCTGAGAATGATGAACCTTTTATTTGCTTATGTATTTTAGCAGATCATAGTGTGTAGTCATATCCTATAAGTCATGAGGTTTTGAGAAGATCTCTGTTAAATCACAGTAGGTACTAGTTGCAGTAAATCCTATACCTGCAGATTTTGAGGAGGGTTTATTGTCTGTTCTTCCTATTTGTGGATTTCAAGTTCATAGAATTATAGAATGGCTTGGGTTAGAAGGGGCCTTAAAGATCAAAGTTTGCCCATCCTATTATGTTTGAACTGAAATATTGCTTGGCTCATCTGTATGTGGACAAATAAAACCCACAATATATACAAATTTTTTTAATATCTTGTTCAAGATAATATGAATTACAGGCAAGATCAGCTCTTCCCAGAGTTGTTGCCTGAGGACATAACACTTCAAATTATTATTTATTTTTATTTTCCTTTGTTCTGCTTCTTATTCATTCTTATTCTTATTACTTACAAAACTAATAAAAATTTCAGAATAAGAGCTATGTTTTTGAAAAAAGTCTAGAAGTGTTCTCTTTCCTTCCAGAGTGATACTCTTGGGCAGGAGACAAACAACATTGATAGACTTGATTTTAAATATTGAGCTTGGAATGGAACAACTTGATATGAGGAATGAGTACTTTTCCTGATTTACATTAAAAGGGGATCTACAACCCTTGAAGTACAGGAGTGTAATGTTGACCTTCTATAATATTACTAAAATAATTTTGTGAAGCTGGCTCAAGATATGGAGGTGTCTTAGGTAAGAAATTAGCAAGCAGCAAAGTTTTTTTCTTTTTTCTAAGCAAGGTTTATTAGTGCATGTACAAACTTCTGGTGGTTCCAATGACAAATGGTCCATGCTTTTTTTGCATTAAATAAATTGAGTAATAAGTAATTTATACCTTATCTAACAAGACCTAGGTTTTTGAATACTTTAGAAAAGTTGCTAGAAATTTAGTGCTCTGAATGGATTTGGTGGTGAACAGTCAAATACTTTTGATTTTTCATGTTGTCACTTTTTAATTTTTGTGAAAGCTGACTTTCACCAATTCTTTTTAATATGTGCAGTAAGACAACAGGAAGAGTCACTGCAAAGTAAAGCTTTATTGCCATGTGCAAGTATTATTACATCTTTCATGCCTCAAAACAAAAGAGTTCAAGTTTCATCAGTATTGATAGACTTAAGAGTTTGACATTAGGGCGGGACTGCATTTCTTTGGGGTCCAGTGTATATGGTGTTTTGCCTTGAGCTCTCATTATTTACTGTTGCAAGGACTATTGGCTGTCAGATAATTCTGTAGTGTGAGTCACTGTATTTCAATAAAGCTGTGGCCTTGGCCTTTAATCTGGTTACCAGAAATCTATGTTTTTCTCTTTGTAGTCCAGAGTGGCATTTGCAATGTAACAAACCTTTTAAAGGTTTACTTCCTTCTGGCACAGAAAAATCTTGCACCAACTTAGTGTTTCTTCCCTTAAAGAACTATGTATCTTCAAATACTTAATTTCTAATATGAGCAAGCAGCCTCACTAGCCTTACACACCTTAACAGTAGCCTGGCTTTAAAGACAGGATGTTCCATTTTACAGAAAAAACTTGCTCTTTCTTTCCGTAATGAGTTTTGCACAGAGGAAATTAGCCAAAGTTATTGGAAAAGCAAACATCTCAGTAAATTGGGAAATACTAATGCTTTTGAGCTTTCAAGATATTAATACCTAGTTACAACTGAAATACTATGAAAAATGAGCAAAATATATATTTCATTTCTTTCTTATACTGAAAAATATGAATAAAATTATTTAAATACAACACAATACTGTGTGTGGCTCTGCTGGAGTCTCTGGCACAGGGAAGGGGGGTGCCAGATGCAGAACTTGCTGTAAGTTGAAACTAAATTAAAATGGAGATGGAAGGGCCTGACAAGTGGTAGGGCATAACTCTGCCTTTCATCCACTTGTAAGCAGATCTGGCTGGCTTCCCACTCTAATGCAAAATAATGCAAAAATCTGTTGCATCCTGGACTACTGGTACAACCACAGCTCTGGGAGGCATTTAGGTTGTTATTTGCAATATATCCTACAAGGCTTTGCTGTATTTCTCTGCCTGTCTTATTCATACTATGCTGTTGAGACTGACTTGTCTTAAATTTTAACATTGAAAGCATTAGTAAATGGGAGCTTTTGCCCAACTTTTATTTTAGGCATTTCAAAAGCTTGCACAGTGATGTGCTCATTTAATCTAGTGTGGAACTAACATAGAATGCAATGTATGGTTATGAACAAGCTAATTTGTTAGCAGCTAAGGGGCAATAAATAAAAAATACTAATTCATAACAGATTTTATAATAAACAATTAATGTAAACATTTTCCAAAAAAATTACCTATTCAAATGTTTCAATCAAAATTTGAGGAAGTTTAGTTCTTACTGATTTAGGGGTGCTTTTTGTGAGACTAGTTGGGATGTGAAATATAAGCTCTTTCAATTGAGTTCATGGTCCATTTTATTCTCTGATTGAATAGATACAGCTTTTAAAATTGTGTATTCCAAATGCTAGTGATTACAAACTCTGCAGTAGGCAGAGCAATTTCCTGTTCTTTACATAGTTCTGTCAGGAAATAAGTTTGCCAGAGCACTAGTAAAAAAAACCAAAAAACAACAAACCACGAAAACATCTGAATATCATAGAAGTGAAGATGATAAACCACAAAAGTGAACATTTTTCAATGTTTCTGCAGCTTGAAAACAGAATTACAAGAAAATGAAATGGCTGAAAGTTAAGAAGCACACTATGGATAAGCTATTCTGAGAACTTTCTCAAATATATTATCTTCCCAAGAACTTTTGCGTTGTTTGTTCCTCTTCTGCCTTCCATCCAAATAAACATTTATAAACTAGTTAATCCCTTCTCAAAAAGGGCATATGACTTTCACTGACACTAATGGTGGTACTTACTTATACTTAGTGTCAAGGAAATAGGACCTTTCTTAGCGTCAAATTAACTTAATTTACATAAAGTAATATAAGTGACGTGTCCAAAAATCCACTACTGCAATCCAGACCCAATGTGTTGGGGCTGTATGCAATGTATAGCTCTTCAGAGACCTATAAAAATCCCTAAGTTGGAAGGGAACCATCAGTTCCTGGCCCTGCACAACACCATCCCCAAGAGTGCCTGGCAGTGTTGTCCAAGCGCTTCTTGAACTCTGTCAGGCTGGTGCTGTGACCCCTTCCCTGGGGAGCTGTTCCAGTGTCCAGCCACCCTTTGGGTGAAGAACCTTCTCCTAATATCCAACCTAAATCTCCCCTTAGCCAGCTTCAGGCCATTCCGTTGAGTCCTGTCACTGATCACCAGAGAGAAAATATCAGTGCCTGCCCCTCCTCTTCCCCTCCTGAGGAAGTTGTAATGATAATAATGATAATAAAAGTTGCAATGAGGTTTCCCCTCGGTCTCCTCCAGGCTGAACAGACCAAGTGACCTCAGCCACTCTTTGTATGGCTTTTCCTCTAGGCCCTTTGCCATCTTTGTAGCTTGCCTTTGGAGGCTAATACTTTTGTATCTTTTTTTGTATTGTCACTATTTCTTATGCGACTTTCAAGTCAGTCCCCTTAAAAGTCTCTTCCAACCTTGACAATTCTAGGATTCTATGCTTCCAGTTGCTTGGCCTTATTTGCCAGTGTCTAGGATTTCCATGGCTACCATTTGTCTGGTTTTCAGTTTTTTGATTAATTTTCCTGTTGCCTTTCTGGCTGTCAGATAGTTTGACAGTTTGTGCAGCTGCCTCCAGATGTAATGTATCCTATGATTAAAGATGGTAGGGTTCAAGAAAGTGTACTTCATTAAACTTGGAAAATTGGTAGGTAGCTTTCTGTAGGAAGCAAGTGCATGGCAAAGTGATATGAAGGCAGTAGATGATTCTTTAGTGAAACATTCAAAATGTCTGAACACTAGCTTTACGAGTGCAAAGAAATAAAGTTAAACACAAGTGTGCTTTAACTAAACATGNTATTTCTTTGCACTCGTAAAGCTAAAGTTAAACAAGTGTGCTTTAACTAAACATAACTCTTCAGTGACCTAAGACTTGAGGGATGTTGTCAGAAGCTGAAACAATTAAATTATTATGGATGTCCACAAAAGAATGGTATGGAGAAATGAAGATTTGAAAGGCATGGGCATTGAGGGGAGTTCAATTATAAGAGACAAAGCACTGAAAAACACAATGAGAAAAAGGCCTGCACATTTCTCAGGGAGTAGGTAAGAGACAAATAAATGTCTTGGCATTCTTAGAATAATTTAACTTCTTGCTGCTTAATTTTCACTAGAAGTATTAATGAACATGAGATTTCTTAGTATTAACACCTATGTCAAAGTTTAAGAAACTCAGGTGTTTATATAAAAATAAAGGAATGAAAAATACCTAGCTAAGTAGGCTTGTAGTGTGGCGGGTTTCTTGGTTTGTTTAAACAATGAAAGGTATTTATCCAGGAATAACTGCGAATTGGCCAGGCGGCTTACTCAGCTCACAACATCTGTGAAAACTCTTGGAGAACTGGTAAGATTCCTAGCATACTGGCAGGTGTAGAGCAAAATTTGCTTCAGCACACGAGTCAGATGCCTAAGGTAGGACTCTAAGCCTAAAACAGTGACCAAAGATAACTCAAGGCTCCTAGTGGAGGCGGGGGTCTCCTCTGGCAGTGCCTTTCCGTTTTGGAAATTCTCATTGAGACATTTAATTGGCTTCCTGAAGAAGATGTCTATGAATACTATTTTTCTCAGCTATAGTTCAAAGCTTGTTGACCCAAGCAATAACAGGACAGTCAGCAAACTTCAGTTGCTGGAAAAACACACATTGCTCATAAATATCTGGAAAAAGGCAATGTGACTTCCTCAGCAAACATAGTGTCAACAAGCCTACCTACAGTAATAGAATAAACCTGCTTTATAGGTAGTAGACAAACAAAATATGACACAGATTTTAGTAAAATTCTAGCTTTTAGTAATATCTTAATTTTGACATTCTTTCTTCAGCTGTTCTGTGATAAGCATGATGAAGATGAAATTACCATAAAGGGAGTTAGGATGATATAATAATCAGATGGAGAGCCTAAAATTCTAACATAGGTACTAAACTGATGTCCTAAACTAAGCAGTGTGAGCACAGTTCTAATGTAGAGGGAGTTTGTGGGATACTTTCAGGGCCTGGTAACATTTGTCTTCACTGATAAAGAAAGGACGAAGAAATAAGAAATTATTGTTTGGTTTGTAACTGTTAACTTAGAGCTACTTGCAGAAGGGAAGGTATGTGTGCATTTTAAAGCACAGGGATAGAATTCAAAGTTAGATTGATAAACTGAGGAAATAAAATGTGTACACTTCCCTAAAGGAAAGACTTAAATGATGCTAGGATTTTAAACACTTGGTGAGAAGATGATCTAGGAGAAAAAGTAACTTGGGGTCCTGGCAGTTGGTAACAAGCTGACCTTGAGGCTAAGTGTGGCACGTTAATACAAAAATAAAGATTGGGATCATCATTTTGAGTTGTGAAATGGGAGGCTTTAATAATTCCTGCTAAAAGTAAAAAGTGAAAGTGTTTGAGGCTGGTTTTTGGGTTTTTTTTTGTTTTTTTTTTTTTTTTTTTTTTTTTTTTTTTTTCAAGAAATTATAATTCTAGGGATATAA
>VZTX01004802.1:863053-929497 GCA_013400915.1 Pardalotus punctatus | reverse complement strand
TTTTTTTTTTTTTTTATATCAAGGAAATACTAATGATAGGGATATAACCATTATATAACGATATAACCAGGTGTAAAAATCTTTAAATGTGACAGCCTGGAGCTAGGACAAGGAAATGGAATAAAACCACAACATCTTTTTCTCAGTCTCATAAAAATATGTTTGAACACTGTGAAAGGTCAAACAAAATCACTTTTGGGTACAAGTAATGGCAACAGCTTCTTGAACTGCTCTAGACATGTTTCCCAGTCCATGTAATAAGTACCATCTCAAAACTCAAATTTTATTGATTAAAAATGTTCCTTTCATGAAAAGAAAATATAATGGTATGCACATCTATGCTTTTCAACAGCGAATAAAGTAAGAATTAAGTTATGTACTGATATGTAAACTATTCATAAATGCTAATTCTGTTCCTAATATTTCACAAGTATGCAATCTTCATATTAGCATTATAATGCTGATACAGCAATCACATTCTCTTTATAATATGTATGTACTATGGCATCAGTGCGGCATGTGAGTGTAAACTAGGTGTGTATTAGAAGGTTGGGTGTGTTTTTTCCATGGGTTTGGACTTTTGTATGTGTGGTGTAGTTGTTTTTGGGGTTTTTTGTTTGGGTTTTTTGTTTGGGTTTTTTGTTTCTTTGTTCTTTTTTTGTTTTGTTTTTTTTTTTTTCACAAAGCAGATGTCTGTATGACTTCTCTTCAGATTATGGCATAACATATCTTGGAATATGATGTTAGAGAATCCTTCTATTTGTCTCCCTTATTTTCCATGATGGCGATAAAGTCATAAAGGCTGCTCTTGCATCTGAGGGTTGGCTGCTCATTTCTGTTTTGTTGTCACATACATGTCTTCTGGTATGCTCTTATTTGGATATAATATTTGTCTTATGAAATGTTGTGCTCTGATTATTTAGAGTAGATACAAACAGAGTGGTTTTGATTTGTGAGAATGTGAATATTCATAAAGATCTCTGGGACTGAATTAAAAAAATATTTTATGTTCTGTATGGATTGGTTCTCTGGTTTACTACTGTGTGAGGCTTTGGAAAAGATTAAATAAAGCTCAGGACTAATGAATCACACAATTCAAATGGCCAGCTGGATCATCCAGTCTTCCTGTTCATACAAAGTGAATCTCCAAAGCCTATTTTCTAGTCTGCTTTGTTCTTGTGTTATAGTCAACAGCTAGTGGGTTTCTGCCATCTACCAGTCAGGCTTTTCTATGGCTTAATACACTCAGCTTTTAGGAAGATTTTTCAATGATCCATACGTTCACCCTAGTGTTTCTCATTGTTCCTTCTTTTTTCCAGTTAAATGGATATTAGTTTTCCACATGTGATTAATTATCTTATGTGGTCCTTTTCAACTATAGCATAATGTTTCTGTTTACCAATGGAGAATCCATATGTATTTGCCTAAACTTTAGTTACTTGTATGCCTGCATATGCCAAAGCTAGATGGAGGTCATAGATGGAAATGTAGCAAGCTTCTAAAAGTGTGGGTAGATATCTTTGCAAGTCAAGTTTTGAACCACTGAGGTTTAAAGCTGTTGGTGTATAAAGTCAAGTCTGCTTCCCTTTAAATAAGACAGGTGCTTTTTGTAAGTTAAATGTTTAATAATCAATATTAAAAATCAACTCTTATACTTGCCAAGCCATCTGAGTATTAATGGCAGTAAGAAATCTTTTTGATGACAGCTGAGTAATAGTGATTAAATGAAAGCTACAGCAGTGCTGTCTAGAAAGATGGGTCGCTACATTCGATCTGTGTTTGTTCAGTGGTCAGAAAACTGATACCTCTGGAAGTTATTTGAGTGTGTTAAACGAAAGGAGTAAAAGAATTTGAGCTGTAAGCTTAAGGATGGTTTTAAGGAAAAAACCAAATTTCATAATTCTGTTGAATGCTTATGAAGACCCATCAGACCTCAGCCTCTGTATTGTAGGCTTGCACTTGGATGCCGCCTCCAAATCCTTCTGCAAAGGCTGAAAAACATAGGCAGGGATTCAGAAAGTGATGGATGTCTTCATGGAAGATTAGGGCCTGAGCCGTTTTATCCATCATTCTGAAGTACTTCTACCAATAGCTGTCATCAGAATATGCCCTATCTCCAAAATTATCATGTTCCCTTTACTATAGCAGTGCCTTCTGCACTGGCTAGATCACCAAATGATCTACAGAAATCTAGAAACAAAGCTTCTTTTTAAAATTTTGGTAGAAACCACAATATCTGGATGGTTTTCCATACAGCAGATTTTGGCGTTGTCCCTTTATATGTTTAATTACACAGAGTACCCACTGATACAGGCAGCGTGACTTGGCAGCTGCAGAGAGAGCAGAGCCATTGCCTTGGGTAGCTGGTGGGTTTTACTTACTTCAGGCTGGATCCTGGCTGTTACATCAGCTGCAGTTTCCTGACACTACTCTTGTGGTGTGCTAGTGTAAAAGGAGAGCTGTTGCTGTATTTATTTGAACATGAAAGAATGAAGTGAAGCATGCCATCGGCTGCAATTTGTAATAATAGTCGGAGGGTGTGGGAGCTGGTCTGACACATTCACTGCTGTATGTGTAGTGCTGACACTCTGCAGGATGTAGCACATTCATGGCCTCTCTGTACAGCAGCAGTAGGGAAGGAGAGATCCCTGTGCACCTGTGCCTCTTGTATGTGCCTTCCAAGCACTGAACATGGATGTTTGCTTCTTCTGTGAGATGATTTGTCATATAAATAGCAGCTGCATATAGACAAAAAAAACCATTTTGGTTTCATATACATTCAAGCAAAAGGGAAGGAAAAAACCCCAAAAGCAAAATAGTTCATTTATGTTTCTGTAAAAAATGCAAACTGCAGGAACATATTGAAGTTTTTCTTCTACAGACAAATGTGAGAAAAGCAGTAAAAATATTAAAAGTGTGAGAGATGCTATTTTTAGTGGTAGAGAGGTGAAATGGATTTTCTAACAACTAAGGTGGAGAAATGTGGGCAGTACATGGAGTTTTGATGCGATCAAGGTTTTTCTTTTTTTGTTTAAATACTGTTATTCTTATGAGGAAGTTGAACTGATTGTGCATGTGTATATATAAAAAAGGTAACTGGTGGAAAAGAGACTAGGAAAATGGGGAATGAAATATTTACAGCTATAGGATAAAAATCTTTCAGTCTTGTGGCGTTGTGTGCATATGAATATAAGAAAAAATTAATTTGAGGTTTCTGCAGTAGTAACTTTAAGTTGTGTAATATGCAAGTATACACATATAACTATAACAAAAGCATGCCCAGATCGTTTATTTTGCTGTGTATTTTAAAAAACACAGCCAATAAACCCTGAACTTTGTGATTATCTGAAGTGCGATAAAGGTTAGTTCATTAAACAGCGCATTATTATTTGTTCTGTTAAGACAATAAACCTGTTGAACTGGAAGAAAGCAAATTTATTCTTGTTTATGTGATGGAGGTGTTGGTGAAATTAGTAACCAATGGCCTTTTAAAGGAATGAATTATAAAAAATGATGTGTGTTTGTTTCTTCTATGCCATGTGAACTTTATGGATTAAATTGATTTCTTAGAATATCAACAAGCCATATTTAGAAGAAAATAGGGGTTTCCCCCTTATTTTGGAAAATGCTAAATGCTGCAGTGCTACTTGGCGATGTACAATGGTAGCTCATGGAATTAAGATCATGATACTAGAATCAGTTTTCAAATTATTTTGGTTTTAACTAGGAAGTATTTACCCTCCTTTGAAAAGTAATTTTATCTTTTCTTGTAAATTATAAGTACAGTGTTGTTGATTTTTCTCATGTGCTCCCATGTGAACAGTGGCATTTTATTGACTTTTTTTTGCTGCCATTTAAAATGATTACATGACTGTAGATAAATAGCTCTTATTTTACTTAATTTATCTTGCAATAAATCAAGTATGTAAGGGAAATATGAGTGTGTGGGTTCTCCTGACTATATCTGTGAAACCCCACTAATGGCATCGGGGTGCTATCAGTGGGATTGCAGAGGTGTCATTTGAGTATACTTCATAAGTTGAATAGATGAAGCCAATAATGTCCCAGTGGTCCTTTGAATTTGGCCCCATGAAATTAATTTCCACCTCAGCTTGTACACAGAATAAATTAATTCATACAGACTCAGTACTGCTCTTCTACAATCTGTGTAATTGCTTGTTTATACCAGCACCCGGTAGGTCTCTTTATCTCTGAACTTTTGTGCTCTGCAATATTAGCTTGTCTAAGGCTGTAAAATTAAAAGTTACTTAAGGATTTTATTGAGCTGAAGGGATTGTGTTTTTCAGCCATAGAGGGTTTGTTTACTTAGCAGTGATTCAACCCCACCCAGTTGTAAGGCCAGCCCAAGCTGTTATCACACAATGGGACTTGGTGTTTGACCATAACTGCACGTCTCACTCAACAGGCAATCAGCATTTTAATTAGTGATTAAAGGAAAGTCATTGTACTCTAGCTGCTTTATCACAATAGCCTAATAATTTTGTGTTGAATAAATAGATAATGCAGAAGGGAAACCTCCCCTCATAATGTTGTTGTCATTAAGGGCTCTTTTACTCATTTGTGTACGTATTAAAACACACATGACATGAATAGAGGTAATTATAATTACGGCAGGTTTTTTGGCAGATTAGCTGATATTTTTCTCATTGTAAACCTTTTCCTTTATAATGCCACTCCAAAATGAATGCAGTATTTAAAAGTTCAGATAAAGGTAAGTAGTGGTGGCTCTAGTTCACCAAGCTGTGTGGATGTGAATGATTGATTTGCAGTGTGCATCACTGGAATTAGGTAACTTGCATCATGACTATGATGTACTGTGTAATTGATGCAAGCCCTTTCATAGCATTCTGAGATTGAAATCAATATTTATTTGGAGTGCAACAAATGTAATAAGCTACAGTTCTTGTGTAAGCATTGGCCTAGCTCCATTTCTAGTCCAGTTTTGTAGAAGATTGTTCAGAAGCAACAGATACATGTTTTGGTGTGGTTAAAGAATTAGTTAAGAGGATACAAACAAGAAATGGAAAGCAGTCTGGTCTGAAGCTATGAGTGCACAGTTAACATATTCTTTTTATTATGAATGGACTGCCAGTTTATTATTAATTTTATTGATTTACTACTACAGATATTCCTCTGCATGCCTAAGCTTTACTATGCTTGTATCTATACTAACAGTGAATGCCAGATCCTAAAACATGTAATAGTTCGGGGATAAATTAAAAAATCTCCCCCTCTATGTATGAAATAAATTCTTCTCTAAATAGGATATTGCAAAATTACAATGCTGTAAGTACAAAATCTTATATACAGCAAGGATACGTGTTTAATGCTTGGGGTGACTTGGTATGAAGGTTTTCTCCTTTTCAGATTTTCTTAAAATATTTTTCTTTTGTGCTGAAAAGGGCTCTAACTTGTAACGAACTTGCCTGTTTATGACTCAGAAATTAGAGGGCATGGTAGATAAAGGGACACTGTCAAGTAGATTACTGTGGGTACTTTGCAGAGGATTTATACACCTAGTCTTGATTACTTTTGAGTGCAACACCTGTTGTAACATCTATTGTCATCTATGCTTGCTTTGCTAAGATGTAAAGTTCAGGTGTTGAGGCTCATCAAGCTGCGAGGGCAGGGGCTTTTTGTAGTCCCATTTCTTCATGATGTGCTTTTCAAGTGTTAATAGTTCTTGTTCGAAAGAGTCAACACCCACTCTATGCTGTCTTGATTCTCCTGGTAATCCTCGATGCTGATAACTTTGGCATGTTGAAACAACAAGCTCGCCCACACCTGACTCAATAAAAGGAGCTCTGAAAGAGTTGCAGTGGTAATTTACTACTAGATTCTTTTACAAGTGATGTTAAACCATTTTGCATGTTATATATGCTTGAAGGTACCCAAAGTGTTATGTGAAACATGCAAGGACAGCCTTCATGAAGAGGTGTGCATATTTGGTTTGGCTGACCTCCCCTCACTAGCCCTGCCCCACACACACCCCTCCTGCCTCACTTGACAGGTGAAGTCCACAAAGACTTTTTTTTTTTCCTTTGGTTTGGTTTTTTTTTTTTGGTGGTGGTTATTTTTTTGTTGGTTTTTTTTTTTTTTTTTACCTAAATAACATTAGTCATAGAATGGAGTGGACATTAGGAATCATCTAGTCCCAACTTCTCCTGCCATGGGCAGGGACACCTTCCATTAGACCAGGTTGCTCAAGGCCTTATCCACGCTGGCCTCGAACACTGCCAGGGTTGGGGAATCTCAACTTCTCTGGGCAACCTGTTCCAGTATCTCACCAACCTTACAGTAAAGAATTTCTTCTTAATATCGAACCTAAATTTCTCCTTTTTCTTCTTTTTCTCTTGAAGTCATTACTCCCTGTCCTGTCACTGCAGTTCCTGGTGAAGAGACCCTCTCTGCTTCTCTGTAGGTCCCTTTCACATCATGGAACATTGCAATGATGTGTCCGTACAACCTTCTCTTCTCTAGTCTTGACAGCCCCAACTTTCTAAACCTGTCTCCATAGGGCAGGTGCTCCAGTCCTCTTATCCACTTCGTGGCCTTCCCCTGGACTTGCTCCAACAGTTCCATGTCCATAGGGTTGTTACCGAAATTCAGGAGAAAAATAAAAATCCTCTAACACTATATTTGAAATGATAGAGGATCAGGCATTATTTTATTCTGGCCAGGATGTGCCATGGAAAATATTCCATACACACATGCCTTTTACTAGGTTTTCTGCAGATTTATACATACAAAACTCAAAGCAGTTCCCATTCATTGGTCCCAGATTACACAATTTTTCTAATATTTGGTTTCCTCCTGGTCACTGTTCCCTTAGCCTCCGATGATAATTTGGTCCTTGCTCCTTGATTCTGTTATCAGTCTTTTCCAGATGAGGTGTCTCCAACCATGCCAGGGGGAAATGTCTGGGTTTGATGGTCGTTATCTTTTGTGTATCTTCTGTGCACTCCCAGTCTCTTGAGATGTTAAACTCATCCCGCATTGAGTGGTGCAACTGTCCCCCCCCCGAAAAAACTTAAAATTCCTTTCCCCAGGGCAAAGGCAAACAAAGCCCAGCTAAAGAAATAAATAAAAACTTTAAAAAGTTATATTATTTCCAGCAGGGTGGTGGCACCAGAACTGAACGCAGTACTTCAAATGGGATTTTGGAAAAAGTTCTGCCTGTGGTATCCACTTCAGATGTAAATGTTAGGGCATAAAAATAATTTTTGGATAGCTGAGACACAATAATAGCCTTACTCTTTAATTTGAAGATAGCCTCTGACATGACTGGAACTGAATTTCTTTCTTTCAATACAAAGTGCTAGCTGATCTCTTCATGCACCCACCCCTGTATCCCCTTACATATGGTATTTCAGCTGATTCTTTGTTAGCCATACTTTTTCAGGTTGCTAATGCATGTTTTTCTGCCTTCTCTTGCTGGGGAGGTTAGTGTTACCAGCTATTTACAATTGTGTCCTTGTTCCTCATTTATTAGAATGATTCTCTGTGAGACCCGATCAGTCATATGCATTTGGAGTGATAGGTAAGTTAAGGCATTTTTAGTGAGAGGATTCATTTGCAGAAGGATATTGGCCCATTTTGGTGTCATGGCCAATGACATGGCTCTCTTGCTGAAAAAAGAACTTGGAATAACAGAAAAAAATGTGCCAAGTTCTGTACAGAAGTACAAAACCAGACCTGAAGTCAGTCAGTTTTACACTTGCTACCCAAGTTTTCTTTCTCTTATACACTATAGAAAACATCCCAAGAAAAAAAGAAACCAAGTTTTCTGTGAATGACACCTGTAAATGTGAAGTGCAGTTGTATGTCAGACTTTGCATGGTCCTTGTTAGTAAGACAGTGATGGGTGGAGACTTTTTCCTGTGTAATGACAGGGGTGAGTTACAGTAGTCACTACCACTTCCATAAAAGCTCAATTCTAAAATACACTGCTCCAAACAGTACTAAAACTGTGTGATACTACTGTGATTCCTGATATCAATTTGTGATAGCAGTTGGGTGCTCCATCAGCTGTGCAGTGTCTCTGTCTTCCCAGTCTTGCCTTTAGATGAGGCAATGCCCTATGAATGGATTGAATCAGGAGGAAAATAACTAATGGAACAACACTGCAGGGAAAGGTGGGCCTTTATTCCAGACTGGGGGCACAGAACGGGCCTGGAAGTGGATAATATTGAGGAGAGAGATGCTATGTGATTACGAGTGAGGGGCAAATGTGCTGAGGAAGGAAATGGAGGCCATGTCTTAGTGCTGTGCCATCTCCATGAGGAAGACCCCAGGCACAGATCCTATAAAGCTGACTAGTAGGTCAGTATTCTAGAACAATGAGATTGTAAACTATAAAGTCAGAGGGTGAAAGATCCCTGATAAGATGCTCAGCACCCTGACTTCCCACGCTCTTTTTTCCCCCACCCTGTTAAATTATCATATGACAGTTAATCTTTTCAGTTAGTGGTTCATATTCATATTGCTTAAAGGCTAAGAAATATCTCTGTACTGCAGAAAGCAGCTGCACATCTGGAAGAGGTTTTAGTGTTGGTCAATTTACTTGCAGTCCAAAGCTCAGCTATCTCCCTCATGAACAGTGTGACAAGCTCATTTTTTCTAAAGAAAAAAAATAAAATTGGCATGAAGCTTGACATGATATTTATAATGACCGTTAGCTAAACTGTTGCAGAATCGCATACATTTCTTTGCTCTGTTCTTTTGGCTTAAGGTTTTGATGTAATGAGTGACTTCTGCAACACTATGTAAATAAAGCCAAGTCCTCTCTACTGTCATTATTAATACTATGCTAGCTATATTATATAATGTTATTTGTGCATAATCAATACCTGTGAGAGCAAGCTGGGTGTTACATCACGAAGCTTTCTTAACGATGGAATTGCTAAGCCGGTCATTTAGATAGGTTTTCCAATAACTGTTTTGTATGCTTAGTACTGTAATCACTTCTGGCAGATGGTAGTAAATATGTGAGACTCATGCTCTTTATAATACCTCTAAAATTAGTTTAATAGTAACTTCATACTTGTATCAAATACTATTATGACAGTTTTTGGCATCATGAATAAAATATCACACTTCGTTCCTGTCTGTTGGTGGAGGGAAGGTTCATTGTCTTTTTATTTTTTTAATTAAATTTTTTTTTTTTTTTTAAAGTCACTCTCATGTAGCTTAGGTGTCTCTTAAATGGTGACCTCCTTCCTCTGCAAATATCACAGAAGAGCGGGATTGTAGACTCCTGTTGTCCCTCCTTCCTGTTCTAGTCTTTTGTAGTGTTCCTCCTGTTGTGTATTCCTGCTGAGATTAAACACAGTGGCAACATGCCAGTCTATTTTGAGGAACTTGCCAGTTTGGGAGCGGGATGTTCATTGTGATGCGTTCCATGCCTTCCTTCCTAAATAGCAAGTGGATAAATGCTAACTAGTTGACTTAGCCTGTTTATGCTGACTTTCAGATCTTCTATTATTTAGTTGGACTATCGTGGCTGATAGTGGCTTTGCTCGATGTAAAGCAAGGGAATCAGTTTTCTTCAGTCTCTTAGTCAGTTTTTGATTTCTTCTTTCTAGTGTACAATCACATTGACAGAAAATCCATGATAATTTTGATACTATAAGAAGGTAATTGCAGAAGTTTATTAAGAACAGAATAAGATCTTGAAAACCTTTAAATTATGGAAATAGTGTACTGATTATGTTTTTAATAGGCAGCATTCTTGATGTCAAGTTACAGGGCAATGTATATTGTCATGCACAGGATTTTGTAGCAATCTGTACATATTAACTGTTCAGAATCCTTTTGCAAACATGCAGATTCCCAGTAGTCCTTTCCCACCGTAGTTATTAATGCAGCTGCTACTTATCACTAGTGCTATTATCCAGAGTTATCAACAGTTAATTAACATGTTATCCTCCTAAAATAAACTTTAACTGTGCATGTTTTGTTAATAAAAACATACCTATAAATGGTGTAAAATATATAACCTGGTTATATATATGTTGGGTTCTTTTAAATCAACATAAATGTTCTAGTTACTTCTCAAAAAAAAGTTATTTGCTAGCTTTGGGTTATTACAATTCTCAGAAGAAGTCAGAGGACCTACTTGGAAATTGGGATCCTCTGAACTTAAACATGCAAGCCGCAAATGAAAATACAGCCATATATTCATGTGAAGATGACATAAGCTAGTTAGTACTTCACATCAGATCTCTTCTTCCTTGACCTAAGGCATAGACACAAATTAGTTTTAAAACTAAATGTTTATTTAACCACATTTGTTTTGTATATCGTGTAAGTGTACATCTGAACATTTGCCTGTATTTCTGTTTTTATTTTAATGAGTTTGAAATTATTTACTTAGATTCTGTCTTCTTGGTTGGAGTTGAACCAAAGCCTGAGGTGGAGGGAATCCTTTTATTAAATTGTTAGTATGTCATCACTGTGGCTTCTCTGAAAACATGTTTGTTGTCCCTTAAAATCCAGGAGTCACTGTCAAGGTTCCTTCATATGCAGTTTGCTTTTTTTTGACATGCTGCCAAAACCAGTAAGGTCTTATGACATGTATTCCACACAAACTCCTTCAGCATTTTCACATCTGAATTGTCACTCTTTGATAAAATATATTGTACCTGTGCTTGCAGAACCCTCTCTAATCCTCTAGCTTACTATTTTACATAGACAGAAGTTTCTTGTCATGTACACCCTGGCTAGAATAACACTTTCAAGTTTTTTTAATTATTATTATATTGTAAAGTGTCAAATGGCATTATTTTTTGCAGACAGTAATACAACCATCTTTCTAATTAGGTTTTATAACTTCATAAACAGAGTTCAATTATCTGAGAACTGGAATTGAGAGAGCATATTCTTTTGTTACTCAGTTATTTTGGTGTAAAACTGCATCTTGACAGTCTCACCTAATGTGTAGTGATAGTGAAATTTTTTTTGGTTGTTGGTTATTTCGATTTTTTTGAGTGGATTTTTTTTGGTTGTTTTATATTTCCAGCTTCAGAGCAGAAATACAGAAGAAGCTCCTCAAAGAACTTTGAACTCATGGTGTATTTCTAATGACAAGCACACAGTTTCTCTTTTTAAGCCAGTGTGGGTATCTGTGGAGTAGATGTTGAGTCTACTTTGAGTTAACTTCATGCATATATATTTTGATGCAGAAATATTTCATTCAGGTGGTTGGTGTTCTTTCTGTGTTTTACTGATCAAAACAGACTGACCACATGAAATTAGCAATCTGCACGGAGTTGGGGCGAAAACAGCGCAGTAAAGACATCTATATATTGAGTGGTGTCTGTGTGCGCATGTGGACATTGCATGCTTGTCTAACTAGACATCTTTCATATAGAACATGTAATTTCTTAAAGCCTATTTTTTATTTTTTTATTTAATGTGCTGTATTACAAATACAGCACTACTCAGGCTCTCGGAAAGCTGTGCCAGATTTCTGCCAACTCTGCCTTCTCTTCACGTGGTCTTTACTGTCTCTGAGTTATATAGACTTTCAAGTATGCTTGATAAATGAAAGTCTGAAATAATGTTTGTACTGCAACTTAAAAATATGCACACGGTAAAACTATTCTTATGTACGGAGTTGAACCTGCACATTGGTTTTCAGTCATTCAACCAAAGGCAAAGATGATTGAATTCAGTCTTAAATTTTATAGAACCAAATTTAATGGTGAGCACAATCACACTCTGTGGTGATTGTTTTCAGTGCTGGTTTATTAAGTTATGTAATGGCAAGGGCTCAAACTGCAGAGATTGTTGAAATGGTAGATTTAGAGACTATGTTAGAATGCTTGTAAGTAACAAATATATGGGTTTTCAAAGCACAGATTTTTACCTAGATATTGCTGCAGCTTGTGATTTTTATTTAAATAGTTTGGAGATTTTAGACTTAATACCCTGCTTTTAAAAAATGTTTTAAAATCTTGTTTTATTCCCCAAAGATTTGTTTTCTGCTGTTGCGATTAGATGATGACAGCTAGCTGGCTTTTAAAATTGATCAGGAAGTATTTTGGCAGTCATTCAGTGTTGTAATAGCACTTTAATGGATATGAGCTATTCACCCAGATCAGACTCAATGTCAAAACAGGCAAAAATACAGCTGTCACTCTGGACAAGAAGTTGCATATATGCAAGCAGCTGCTAATAATACTGGAAGGGAAGCCTTCTAATAATGCTTTAAAGATGCATGTGTGTATATGCATACATACAGCTACTCTGTGTCTAGACATCTCAGAATAAATATGCCAGAGACTTTAGTTTCTGGCTATGGGTGTGCTTGGAAAAAAAGAGAAAAATGAAATATATACTCTGACCTTTGAGGAAGTTGCAGTAAGTCCATTATGTGCTGGTGGGCTCTCAGGTTTTTTTCAAGTAAGAACCTCTGAATGACGTGTTGCTAGGACTGTGGTGTAAATTCTGTTTTAACAAAATGATGACTGTTGTTGGCCCTTATTTCACGCTTGTGGGTTGTGATGTTGATTTCAGTGGGACTTTGACCATCCCTATAGAACAAGAATATGGCTATAGAAATGGAGTGGTTCTTTAAAGGCAATTTTCTGTCAGAAATTTAAAGTCAGTATCTTGAAGCACATATGTATGTTAGAATCTCACTTGTTATCAGTACTTTTCTCTCCTTTGTCTGTGTCCTAAGGTTTGAACTGGTTGCACATATAGTTTACTTTAAGACCCTTTGATGTCAGAGAGGTACTTGGATAATCTTTGTGTGGACAAAAGTATTCATGTTTTCCTATTGAGAAAAGCATAAAAAGTTGTATATAGAGCTGATGTTTGATGTAAACGGAAACTGATTTCTAGGCATGATGTGTATTCTATTTGTAATTTTATGGTGGAGATAAGTAAATGTAGAGGACAGAAATGCTTTGTTGTTTGGCTAAATACTACTCAAAGTTAAGAAACAGTAAGGTTGAGAGCGTCTTCTACCCCCTTTTAAAATACAGTAGCACATATCTTGTCTAATACAGGCTATTGCAGAAGCTAATCGAATAGCATGCAGCTAACGGTGGTGTTATTGTTTGGTTTTTCTACTTTTGCTTGCCTTAGTGAATCAGATGGCTTAATTTCATCTCTTAAAGTGTTGTTTTTGGTTTTTTTTTCCATAGAGTTTTAACTTGATGAATTTCCCAATGTTAGAAATATGTGAGAATTGGGATATGCAAATTTACAAGAAATGCAAGATGTCCTCTCAATATATTAAATTCAGTCATATAGTGCTCCCTAAGCTAAAGGGACAAATTCAAATGTTACAGGAGAATATTTTGAGAAGGCCATAAAATATTAAGCCACTTATATTGTGGTTGTATATAAATGTAAAAATTCTGTAATGAAATCTGAGAGTTAAAAATAATATATATGCACACAATTCTCTTCCTGAGGTTTTTTTATTTGTTTTCTTTTCAGACACCCTGTACCTACAAACACAAAACCATTCTGCAAGTGTAGGGAGGATAAAATTGGTCAGAAACTTGAGGATTAACTCTTTTTGTATGGCTTAGGCATAGGAAGGACTCTGAATAGGCCAGTAAAGCAGTCCATGATGAAACGAGAATCTCTGCCTTGGCTGAAATATCCAAGACAGGGCTGTCCTGGGGGACAGCAAGTAGAGGAATGTGTGTCAACTTGGATTGTTAAAGCACTGAGAGGAGGAGTAGGACTAGTCTGTATACAGATCTTGTTGGCTAAAACGTTTTTGGGTTTTTTGTCATTTCAAATCTACAGTGAAAATAAAATTTTTAATAGTGCTACATGTCATGTGCATATTAGGATTATGTACTTAATACACTCATTTATGTTTTTCTTTAGACATATAGGGCTGTATTAGACTTGAAAGTCTGCCCATATAAATGGAATAAAGTCATGTTCTTTATAAGCATATCTTTATTGTGTATTGCTTGCTATATAACTGAAAGCTAGACATCTGTTTAATAATTTCATAACCTCCAGGATAAAAGAGTTATTTGCAAGCTCCTGTATTCCTCCTGGATGGCTGGATTTTCAGAAAATGCTGAGTTTAAGTCTTTACAAAGTAGAGTTCAGGAATTGTATTGTTCTGGCTATTTAAAACAGAAATCTCTCAACTCTGAAATTAAGAGTACAGTATTTACTTACAGATGCTGTGGGGTTTCTTATTGTTTAGTTTTTGTTTTGAAGTCAAACTGAATCAGGAGAAAAATTCTCATTAAAACACTAACCAGAAAGAATATTTTTCTACCTGCAAATTGCTTCCTTTTTCCTCATCCATAATCATGTCTCCCCCTCCAAAACTGCAAATTTACTTTTTTGAACAATAATGTGTGATGTTTATCTGTGCAATGCACCTTTTCTGCTGTCTTGCTGTTCCTTGCAAGATTTACAGTGCCTGTATCTTCTCAGCATGTTGAGAGGAAAATACTCACCTCTGAGCTCCTTTGACTTACTGGCTTTTGGAGCTGGTTCCCACCACGGTAACCACATATGGCTGTGGATTTGGGATCATGGCAGACTTGCAGCACAGACATCTAATAACTTGCTGTGCCTGGTATAAATTGCTCAAACAGCATCCTTCCAGGTTTTCCTCTCAAGGGAGAAAATGCTTTAAAGAATGACCTTTGTCTGCCCCAGCACGTCAACCTGGAAAGTTTCTATTTGCTATTGAATTCTTGACAAGTAATAGGCAGTACTTAAACTTAGTTAGGACATAAAATGTGAAAGACACGCTGCTTTTTTCTTTTAAACAGCATTGTTTTCTTTAATATTACATAAAAAGTACATTGCTTACCTTTCAGATTTTTCTTTGCTTTTTTTTCCCCTTCTACCAAGGGATCCAAAAAAACATTTTGTTTTTAAATGTCTTCTAAAGCTAGTAGACCTAAAATATCTGTTCAAAACCGTTGTTCTCAACCTTCTTATCCTTGAATTATACGTTAAAGTGTTCATTCCCTCAGAACTGGAAGGACTAATAGTACCCTTTATGCTTTCAATAAATGACAATACTAAAAATATTCATTATCTTGCAGTCCTTTTTCTGAAACATCAAATCCATGTGTGTTTTGCTCTAACAGAATACAAGTTCAAGCAGACAGCAATTGCAACGTTGTGATCTGTTGTTTGATATTTGTTCTGAACCAAGTCTTGCTAGTTGTACCTGGTGGGAATCTCAGAAGTTCATTCATTATTGTGTTTTTTAGTGCAAATAAATTATTAAGATTCAGGGGACTCTAGTCTCTGATAAAATGTTATCAGAGGCCAGAAAGAACCCATATTGGTTGTTCTCCCTTTTTAAACTGAGAAAGAAAATGTGTAATTATGGTTAATTACATATAGTCCTTAGTAATCCTCCATGGAAAGTGCAAACTGTCAGGCTGCGGAGCTCCTTTCAGGACCTGAGTTTAGTCCATGTGAATCTAAGGCGGGGGGTGTTTAGGGTGGGGGTTTCTGTGGGTTTTTTTGTGAGTTTTAGTATGTTCAGTGTTGACTTTTCAACAGTCTTCTTAAGGCTAGGTAGTGGAAAAACAGGCCCCAGAAAGCTGAAAAATGTAATTAAATAAACCAAAACTGACTTTTCCCCCTTTCTTTTTAGAAAGAATAACACTTGTAAGGCTTAAAAATGTTATCTGTGAAGATTTTCTTGCTTGGGCAACTGGTTAGTAGAAGAAAGATAATTTATGGACATTTCCCAAAAATATTTGCTGTTTATGCCTTTAGCACATTGAGGGGGATTCTTTCTTTCTCAAAAGAACAAGACTTTTATTTTTTTTATGACTCAGATGTATTGGGTGTTGGTATCCTTGTTCTTAAAAAACAAAAACCCCACCACACAAAACACAAGCAAAAATGGTGTATATTAATACACAGTGTTGTAAAGGATGCTTCTAGCACATTTACTTCTTGGTTAGGGATTAAGTCAACTGTGCAGAAGCTCACTGTGTTTTAGGTCAATCTGTGAAAATGTCTAGTGTAGAACTGAAAGTTTCTATTCACACCATTTACTCCAAATATTGTAGTTTGGATGAGATTGTTGCTGAAGTAGCTGAATGTTTTGGTAAAAGCATCAAACAAGTAGAAGATGCAATTTAATGCTTTGCACTTGATTGAGTATCATCTTTTCAGGTTGTTGTTTCCATATAGAAAGTAAACGGTGGTGCGGTTTACTTGGAACACACCCACCTGCCAGGCTCACTTTGCCTAAAAGCATATATATAGTGTCTGTAAATTCTTTAGTGCTGTTGTTGCAGGGTTTGTTTGGACTTTTTTTGCCTTACTTTTTTTTTCTCATTATCCAGAGAGGGGTTATTATTAATTAACACACATGCAATATGACTGTTTATCATGTTCATTGCAAGTGTCTAAGGCTGATCTTCTTATACTTGGAAAATATTAGAAAAAAATTATATATATGAGAGGTTAAAAGCCTCTTGAAGTTTAATTTGTCTATTTACCACTGTTGTTCCCTGAGGCCTGTATTTTATGCACACACCTTTCCAGAGTATGGTCTACTGCTAATTGAACTTAACCCAAGCCCCTTTGCTTTTCTCTCCTCATTCTTGTTCCTGTCCCTCACACTCTTGAAGAAGAAAAATAAAATACTCAGATCTCAAATTTCTTTGAATTTTTAGTGACTTTTTTTTTTTGACAGCACAGGTCACTTCTGTTAATGAGGTGACGGAGGACTTTGGGGGAAGAATAGAATAATGTGCCAGTACTGAAAAATCCAGGATCTAGAAATTTGGAAAAATGTAACAGCTTCCCCAGCCCACAGCCACAACAACCATTGCAGCTTATGGTATGACTGGTGCTCCTGCCAGGTGTTTCCCAGCTGTGGAGTGTGTGGGTGTAGCTGGTACAGCTGTTGGTGCTGTGCTCCTGCTGCCCCACTGCAGTGCTGCCTCACCTGAAATAGTCTTTCCTGCCCAAGGAACATCAGCAGCAATGCATGGTACAAGCCTTTCAGTGGCATGTGCAAGCCTTGGGCTTAACCTCAACTGTGATGGAAGCAAGCCCCACAGCTGTACACTTTCCCTGTGTATTAGCTGATGTGCCCCAGATAAGCAAAACTGCCATGTTAGCATTCAGGGGGAATGTGAGGGGGTGTAAAACAGGGGGGACCTATGCCACTGAGAGCACTGAATTTCAGATCAGGCTTGGAGTTGAAACTTTGCCTGGTAATCGCTGTGAACTATGTTGAATTACAGTGTTTTGATTAACTACTTGGGATTTATGGTCTGTTCCATATGGGTTGTTTGTAAGACGTTTTCAAACTGCTTGTTAGAATAGCTTAGTCTACAGTGGTCTTAATAATTTCTTCTCTAAGATCCTTGTCCATTAGAAAATAACAATTCTCTGTCCAGCTGTAAATGGAAAAATGACTATTTTGGCTTCTGGTCCTATTTGGGAGTCCAGTAGCAGATATGTGATAAAGAGGTCTTAATGCTGGCATGTCCCTTCTTAATGGGAAAGAGGTAGTTCTGGATACCAGCACCATGAGGCAAGAGAGACATCTTTGCACTTGGCCTTTCCTCATGAAGCTGTGTCTGCAGCTACTCTACAGTTCATGGCCTTTAGGAAATAATCCTAAACACCACCATGCTTTTGGATGCTCCTGAGAGGAGCCATCACAGGCAGTTTATCTATACTCCACATATCAGAGGAAGAAGAATCTCTCGATGTATGGTGTCAGCAGGAGTCTGTAGATCAAATAGCGTTAGTGGGTTTTGACTTTGTCTGTAGCCAGCTGGTGCTAATCCACTCAAACCAAAGATTTCTATACATTTATACAACACAGCATCAAGTTTTCTATAGATTTCTACAGCACAGCATCATCAAAGTTGAAGAACTATTTAGAAGTGGTAACTATTGTAGAATTTTGCAGTGCAAGTTAATATTTCCTTGTGGATCATGGGGTACTTTGATTGCTGCCATCACTTCAGTTTGTTAACCATTTCGTGTTTGAATTTTTTTCCCTCTTCACGCACAGCAGTCTCAGCTGTTTTGTGGCAGGCCAGTAGTGCACACACACACACAGACTCTCTCTACACGGCCACCTTTTGCCCTCTTCTGTCTTAGTGAGGGGCCCGTCTGGCCAGCTCCAGCATGTAGCAGAGAGGAGCATCTGGCCCTTTGTGATTGGAAACTTGCTGGGTAACTGATTCCTTATGCAGAATTAAGGGTGCTGAAATAGACCCTGATGACAGCAAAGCTTTCATGGGAGGGTTCAAGAAGTTGACATTGATGCCTTAGAACAGTTGAAAAGAAATAATGACGTGGAAGTGAACTAATATAAATAATTTAATAGGAAATCTCTGTGCAGTCTCAAATATAGTCCTCTTTTGTTCTGAAATATGTCAGTGTCTGGCTATTTTGCTAGTATTATGGAGCCAATATAGAGATCTAGGAAAGTAGTAAAATATTGTCACAAGCAGAATAGCAGAGTCAACATTTTTTAAAAAGAGGAGCAGTTTTTCAGAGAACAAATTATGCAAAGTAAGATCAGGGAGGGAGGGAGCACTTTATCCGTAAAAATCTTAGCATCTGACTGTTACCCTGTATGGGAACTTAACGGTTTAGAAGCTGGCAATTTTACAGCATACTGGGCAAAAGTACTGGAAAATAAGTTTCCCAGTGTTGGGGAAAAAAAATTGAACAAGGCTAGCCCATTATCCAAATAACTTGAGAAATATCCCTCTAGTTACAGTTAATGCTTTCCTCATTAGAACTGATGTTTTTATTTTTTATTTATTTATTAAAAAAGAAGTTGGGGCAGAATCTGGTCATTATTTCTAGGCAATAAATATGAATAATCATAAATGCTCTTCTATAAAAAACTTAGGGATAGTTGATAATATCCTTTGCCTGAGAAGTCAGGGTCATTTGGAATATCAATTTATATTATCATATACAATGAAATAAAATGAAAATAAAATACAATTATCCATCACCTTTCAGTATGTTTGTTATAGTGGTGCGTTTAAAATATTTTGTCAGGAGTTGCATTCTCTTTGCGCTGAGTGTGCCTTTTTGAGTGTATAGCTGGGAGGTTTATGGGAACAGACTTTCTGTCCTTTAGTTTTTTAAGCCTTTTGGCTTAGGTTTATGTGGCTTAACAATGTTTTATTAAAAGATTAGAATATCATATAAAGTAGTCTTCCAGCAGCATGAATATTGGAACAAACTACAGTTTCTTTAGTAGACTTCATCTGTAACAGTTTTCTGCATTTGAGACAACATTTGTGTATACTAATCTGGGAGGCAGTAGACCTAATCTTGTATAGGTTTTGGTGGGAGAGGCTTTTTTGGGGTGGTGTTTTGGTTTTGTTTGTTTTTGGCTTGTTTTTTTTTTCCTCCAGGAATCCTCTTCTGTTATCCGATTGCAGTCTGATTTCCATTGTATTCAGTCTGCTATAGAAATACTTAATGTCAGAAAGGAGATATTTACTGGAATACACAAGTCCAGAATTCATCATGATTCAGTGTGAAATCCGCTCACCCTTTGCTCCCCACCCCCTCTTGAATTGGAATGAAATGTGCCTTAAACTGAAGTGAAATACATCACATGCAGCAACAGTGGGCCCTGGCTTCGCCTCTATTCCTGGTGTGAAATCGATACACTATCTTTCCTCCTGACCTGTTCTGTGACCTCCATTGCAGCTTTCATGCTGAACAGCAATTGCTTTGAACAGTCTGGGTCTGCCACAGCTCACAAATGATTCTCAGCTTCTGTCTAAAACTGGTGCTGATAACAAAGGCTTGATTTTAAATAATGCAGTTGTAGTCATCTTCTAATTATGAATTACATGAAAATGCATGGTCTTCTATTATTAAATGCTTTCAATAGCATGTGCAGTATGTTTGCAGCCAGAATAATTCCTCACCGAGAAGACACAGGAGTTCTGTTCCTAAATGTATCGGATAAAGTTTATGTTATTGGAGAAGAGAAACGTGGCAAATACTTCAGTATTTTTAAGTGGAAACATATTTGCCTTTGACTTTATCACTGACTAATATGGTAATTTTTATTTTTTACTAACATTTGAATTTTCAAAAGTAAAAACATATTGGCCAATGCCTGCATTTAAAGTAAGGAGACTATTCTTGAACCAAGATGTTTTAAAGCTGTTGCAAAACTAAACAAAACCCAATCGTTTGCTTAAAAATAAGAAAATCAAAACAGAAGGAAAATTCATTCTCCATTCCTGATTGCTAACTAATTCAGGAAATATCAGCATTTTGAAGATTTATTTATTTATTTTTGAGTGTGATTTACTGGAGGATTACTGAAAGCAAAGACGAATTGAAGATATAATGGGCATTTATCCTTGCACCAAGAAGTCTATTGTGCTATTAGCTAGATTACTTTAATAGCCTTTACAGGCTTTGAAATCAAGAAACTGCATGAACTGCTGGATAAGTGTTCATTTTCCCAAAATTTTGTGGTAGGAGATAGGATGTCTGTGGATTTCTATTATAAAATGAATAGCTCTTAATGGAGCATTCCTCTGCCATTCTTTTCCCCAAAACAAAAATGCAACTGTAGTAATTTTGCCATCATGATTGAAGTAAAAAACAACTTACAACATATAATATGGTTTAAGAAGCAATGCAAAACCCTGTAAAGATAAATGGACTGTCTGGAATGCCCTTATTTATGAAACTGTTTACAATAAAATTAATAAAAGAGAATATTGCTCTTAATATATGTATTAACAATACTTAGCTATATAAATAATCTAATCCTTTTATTGCTCCTTCATGTATTCATTCCAGCTGTTACCAGCTTAAAGTTCTTATATTGTCAGAATCTGGGCAAAGAGAGGTGTATAATAATGGTGTCTGTATAACAGAAAGAACCATAAGAGTGGTGTAGAACTCACCACATCTCCAAAACCTAATCCTATCACTGTAATGTGGAGGCTCAAGGTACACTTATTGCCTTGATGCAGTATCACTGTCCAGTATTAGTATTCAAAAACCAAAAAACCAGAACAAAAACAAATTTAAAAAAACAGTAAGAAAACCCCAAACCCAAACAAAAAACCCCAAAAAGCAAACAAAAAAGAAACCAACAAAAAGAAAAAAGTAAGCTGCTTTAAGAATTCTCTAAATGGCCTCATAGGAATCAGGTAAGTGGGAATCAAAAATAAAATAAACAGGTGGTGCTGCTGAGAAGCTTTTTTTTATTCTTTTCCCCTTCGAAGCAAGTTGAAACACTTTTTAAAAAATAAAAAATCCTTGTACTGTCTTTTTCTCTGAGGCTTTCAGTGCCACCAGCTGTTTTCTCCCCATTAATACATTTAGATTGCCTTATGTTTTCAGTCCTTGATCACGAAGAGGTGTATCACAAAAAAGATGTCCTTCAGGATAGGTCCAATTCAGCAATAGGCACTGAGGAGTTCCTATATTTGAGCACTAATTCCTAAGACCACTTTTTAAACATCGACATCATCCTTTTTGACTGCTATATGTCATCTGTGGTTTCCTGTACAACTTTGGGCTTGTTTTCATTAATTTTGGACTGATCTGTTGTTTGTTTTTAAAAGTAATTAAAAACTTGTGTTGCACTCTAAATGTGAATGAAGTGGCATAATGGAATACAGACAGCTCAACCTGGTGTTGAAGAATAGGTGTGTGTGCAGTAGCGTAGTTTCAAGGAATAATACCCCTGTTCTTTTACCTGCAAACAAAGACAAGCTGATATGGTTGCTTACAGTGTTGCATAAAAATAATGTTTACATACTCATGATGAAAATTGCACTTGCAAGACAAGAGGAAGAATTTTTGTTCCTTATGAGTCAATTCCTGTTCAGATGTGTGCATGTCAATGGTGTGTGCGCACATTTCTGCACATGTAGTGCTACAGGCATAAGTTCAACATCTGCAAAAGCTTAGTCTCCAAGTACGCAAAGGGAAAAGAAGTAGTTTGTATTTCCTTGTTACTGCTGTTTTTTCTTTGTAAAAACAGTTTTAGCTGAATATAATCTTTTCTGCAAGAGTATATTCTGTGAGGAGCAGCTGCACAGTAGTTCAAGAACTGTTTTTGTCACTCAGAAGTTCAAGATCAATAATGGGGTCCCCTGTCCATAAGAATAATCAATTGTAATGGTGAAAGACTGTATAGTGCTCAAAATATTTTTGAAGCCCCACAATATTATGATAACATAAAAAAAGTGGAGAGTATTTTTCAGTTTTCCTTCAATGGAATACTCCCTAACAGCATTTTCAAAACATTTTATTAAAGCTGAATTCCCTTAGCCAGAGGTTTGTTTTGTTTTTTAATTATTACTGTGAATATGAGCAAGTAATACAGGGTATGTTCCCTCCAATGAATTGCTGTGCAACAAGACTTGATGCTAATTCTACCTTTCCCAAAATCTGATATCGAGCAATTTATCTTCTAAATAATACTCCTGAGTACTAAACCTGAAATGTTTTGGCTCTAGCCCAAGTCAAACTTCAGAAAGCTTATTCTCAGGAGCATATTCCCTATCTCTGTAAATTTAATTGTTATAATGAATAGAATACACGTGTCAAGATACTGCTTAGGAGTTTTACCTGTTTACTTTTTGTTCCTGAAACAGAAACATCAAAATGACAGCATGAAGATCATATAAAGGGTTTAGAGACAAATTATTAATTTCTTCTTTTTTAAAAAGGGGAAAAAAGTTCTGAGAGAGAAACCAGCCAAACTGGACTATCTCCTCATCTGAGGGGTTCGAAAATGTTTGGTAGTGATGTATAGCTGAAAAAGTGTTTGCTCCTGTGTTCTGCAGAGCTGTGCATAAGAGCTTTATGCACCATACTGTCCTAGGAGATCCTGTCAGCAGAAATGGATGAGTATTAACTACACAAACCCACCAGCAAAAATACTGCATATACTGGGGCACTGAGGATATGGCCTTTAAACCTGTGAAAGAAGGTCTATTGCATCAGCAGTTTGGTTTTTTTCTCTCCTCATTCACATGTCAGAGAATGAAACCTACAGCCTTATTCAGACCACTTAGATTATGGACTGAAGATTGCATTTAACTCTGTGGGTCTAGTTCTGCTACTGATTCTATTTTGTCAGAACAATGGCAAAATGAGTATTCAAATAATTTTTTTAAAATATTTCTCAGTAACAATATGAGTAATACTAACTAAGGAGTGTTTTACAGTAAAACATCCACAATGTATTTGAAAGAAAAAAATATGCTAAAAACTTTAATGTATTGAGGGAACAAGAATAACGTTTATTCTCAAAAACCGTGTTTTTCTAATCTATCAGAAAATTGTTATAAAATACCGATCAACATGAGGAAAAAGTAGTGTGATATCTTCTGACTATTAAAGGTTTCTGAATATGTCCCCCATTAATTTTTTTTAAAGAAAAATTAATATAGTTATGAGTATTTTAAAAAGAGAATGAGATATGCAAGAAGCTCATTTCTGCTTAGGTTTGGAGAGATTAGAAGAAACTGCGAGGGACTTCTGAGGCACCTCACTGAGCTAACAGGCAGCATAATGACAAATGATTCATTGCTGACAGATGAAACGTAGTGCACATTGGAAAAAAACAATTTGAACTACTCATACACATTGCTGGGTTCTAAATTAACTATAACCTAGAGGAAATATGCCTGCATGTCACTGAGGACAGCTCAGTGAAAATCTTTGCTTTAGCGTGCAACACTAAACATAAAAGCAAACAAAATGTTAAGCAATGTTGTGGGATGGGGTAGAAAATAGTATTGAAAATGCATCTAATGATATTGTAGTGTGAACATTATAACAAATATATTGTGGTGTATATAGATCAATGGTACAACATCACTTGAATAATGTGTTCAGTTCTGATCACTGGGAGAAAGCTACAGGAAGAATAGAGTCAATCTGAAGCAACAAAAATTACTTGTGTTTAATGTGAAGAGGCTGGGTAAGTATCAAGAGAAATTAAATGAGAAGTTTATGACAAAAAATAACAATACACACTGAATGCTCCTTTTTACTATGTGCTGAAGTACTGAGAACATTCACAATTTCAGCAGGGGATGGACCAAGGGTTGGAAATTCAAGACCTTGCTTCATTTCTGTCTGGTACTGACCTGCTCTTTGACCTTGGGCTTCACCTCATAGTCTTTTTCAGCTGCAGATGTTTTTAGTTGCAAAGGATCCAGGACAAGACTTATAAAACTATTCAACTGCTTAACTTGAAAGCAGTTACTAAGCTTACTTTTTAATCAATATGGAGTCAGGTTCCTATGTAAGAATAACTACCTGGTTTTTGTATCTTTTCCCTAGACAGAGGTCCCTGATGATCTCTATGTAAAGAGTACTAAATTTCAGAAAAGTAAAAAAAAAAAAAGTCATAGAACTACATATGTTCAAGTAGATGTGAGCCAACTACTGTCTGAATGGACTGCTGAAATAATCTTAACCTCAGGGCAGGTATTTTTTCAAAACTGTTCCTACTTTATGTGCTTATAAAATGCAGCAGAGCATCAGACACAAGTAGCATAATCAATATGGATAATTGCGGCAGTCTGTGCTTCTTTATAATATCAGTGTATTGGAGGGGGAAATAAAAAGAAAACAAAGACAGACTGGATATACAGGTTAGTTTATCTCATAGTCCAATGCCCTCAAAATGCTTTAAACCCTTCTAATTGGATGAGATTACTGTCAATTTTACTACAAGAAGTCTCCCCATTGACTTTTTTTATATTGGAAAAAAACCTTTAAGATCATCATGTGCAACTGCTGGCCTAACACTGCCAAGTTCAACACTACCCCATGTCTCTAGGTGCAACCTTTATATATCATTTAAATACCTCCATGGCTGATGACTCCATCACTTCCTGGACAGCCTCTTCCAGTACTTGGATCACCCTCTCAGTGAAGAAATTTTTCCTAACTTTCAATCTAAACCTCCCCTAGTCCAATTTGAGGCAGTTTCCTCTTGGCCTGTTTCTTGGTACTAGAGAGAAGAGACAGTTTCTCACCTTGGTATATCCTCCTTTCAGGCAGCTGTAGAGAATGCTAAGGTCTCCCCTGAGGCTTTTCTCCAGGCTGAACTGCCCCAGCTCCCTCAGCTGCTCCTCCTCAGACTTGTGCTCCAGACCCTTCACCAGCTGTGTTCTCTGGACTTGCTCCAGCACCTCAATGTCTTTCTTGGAGTGAAAGGCTGGGAACTGAAAACAGCATTTGAGGTGTGGCTTCAGCAGTGCCAAGGACAGGAGGACAATCACTTCTCTTGCCTCACTGACCACATTATTTCTGGTATAGGCCAGAATGCCAGTGGCCTTCTTGGCCAGCTGGGCAGAGCTGGTTCATGTTCAGCTGCTGTTGACTAGCAGCCCCAGGTCCCTTTGTGCCACGCAGCTTTCCAGCCACTCTTCCCCCAGCCTGTAGCACTGCCTGGGGTTGTTGTGACCCACGTGCAGGACCTGGTACTTCACCTTGTCGAACCTTCTACAACTGGCCTTGGTCTGTGGATCCAGCCTGTCCAGATCCATCTGCAGAGCCTTCTTGCCTTCCAGCAGATTGATACTCCTGCCTAAACCGGTGTCGCCTGCAAACCAACTAATGGTATTAAACAGGACTGGGCCTAAATCTGAGCCTTGGGGAATATAACTTGTGACCGGTCACCAGCTGGATTTAACTCCATTCACCTCCACTTCATGGCTCTGGCCATCCCACCAGAGTTCTACCCAGTGAAGACGACATCCATCTCAGCCATGAGAAGCCAGTTTCTCTAGGGGAATGCTGTGGGAAATGGTGTCAAAGGTTTTACTAGAGTCCAGGTAGACTGCATCCACAGCCATGTCCCCTTCTTAAAACTGGAATTTCAGGGAAATTATTCTCTCCCTTCTGAAGAGCTTACAGCCTCTGGTTGTGTGAGTTATCCCATCATGTTTCCACGACAGCATCTCTCAGAAAACTGATGGCATTTTTCCTGCTGCACAGTGGTTTTCAGCTCCTCCTATCTGTTGCTTGTGCTGTGTGCATCAGTGCAGAGGCACTTCCGTTGGGCTATTGGTCCCAACCCCTTCTTGGGGAGGAGAAGCCTTAATTCCTACATCACCATTCTGATGTGCTTCTGTGGTTTCCAATGCATCAATAACCCTTGTGTCTTTGCTGCCACACAGATCTCCATTCCCTGCCATCACTGAGATGGCAGACCAAAGGACCTTGTCAGCACATCCCTCAAATATCAGTGTGCTGGCCCTGGGCTTATCTCTCGTGAGCTTAGTTTTGTCTCTTTTTACTTTCAAGTCTAACTTAAAAGGTTCAATGAACCCTGTTAACTCCTGGGAAAAGATCCTTTTTCCTCTTTGAGACAGGTGCACCCTTTATTTCCAGCAGGTCAGCTGTTTGTAAACCAACCCATAAGCAAAGTCCTAGAAATTCTGCCGGTAACACCAGGCTTGTAGCCAGGCATTGATTGGCAGGCTCTTCTTGTTTTTTCCCTCATCATTCCCTACAATTGTAAGGACAAATAAGAGAAAAGTAGGATAGCAGAGAAGACAAACCTGAATTTTATGATGAGTGGGGATTTGGACTGGCAAGTCATCCAAAGCCTTATTAGTTTCTGAGGTATCCTACTGCACATTGCAGTAAGGACTGGGGATACGCATGGAGGACTCTGGTTTAGGCAGCAGGTGTGTGAGCACACACATGGACCATAAGGGACACTTATTTCTAGGAACAAGTGTTTATATTGATTGTTTTCTCTCATATGTTTCAGATGCAGCTCTGAGCTGTAATCTGTACTTTCTTCCTACTTTGGTGTTCCTTGAATCTTGACCTGATTTTTAGAGAATATTGTGACACTTCTGTATCATCTTTGAAATCTGGTGGAGTAGAAAACACAGTCGTGGTTTTTTTTTTTTCCTCCTGGTTAGTGTACGGCTAGGGGTAGAGATGAATGGTTAATCTAGTGATGGCCTGACTACTTGAGCCCTTTCCTTTCTTCAAAGGGTGTCAGAGACATCAAAAGTGTCTTACAGAAGGCCCAAGTAGATTATCCTCCTTTTTTCCTCTCATTATTAAACAAATCAACACAATAATTGTCTACATTCCTCTCTGGCTTATAATCATTCAATCTTCTGTCATATGGTAGGTAGAAATCTTGTACCACATCTGATGTTTTAGCTTTAAAATACTTAATTTTAAAGAGGAAAGTATGACTATAACTACATGAATTAAGTTATTCGTGTGTAGCTTGAATAAAAAAGTGGTAGGACCTCATTCTAAACATGTCTAGGAACAAAAATTAAATAAGAAAGTAAGGAAAGAGCATATGGGGATATATAGACAGCTGAAGTAATATAGGGGAAAATGTGTCCAGAGATCAAAGTAAAGAAGACACAAACTTTCATTTGGAAAATTTAACTACATCTGAGTTTCTGCATTCTACTCTACTTTCATGGTTGGTATCACTTAAGTTTTGGTTATGAGGTAGGAGGTGGTAGTTTATTTTTCTTTTCTTGTGATAAAATTCTGGATATTCTATACTCAGAAAACTGAAAATGCTAATGAAATAATTTAATGTTTGTTAAAAAAAATCACAGTAATTAGAAACCTTCAACATGTAGCTTGATTGACACCTGAGTATTATGCTTCCCAGAGACCAACAGTTTTGGAGGCCTAGGGCTGTCTGAATCTGAGCTCTCACACTATTCATTCCTGAATTTTCAATGAAAAACCCTTGTCCTCTGGAAGCAATGTTACTGTGCTGATATTTACAGGGTAAAATAGAGGCAATAAATTGTTCAGAATAGATTTCTTAGTTCTGAGGGAGTAAGCTCTAATTCATGCTATTTTTACTAATTAGGAGTTGAATCCTTGGATGTAAGATTTCCTACACCAAAAATCCTTTCAGCACCAAGCCTGTGTTATTACTACGAGCTTGAAAAATAATGTTGATCTGTTAAGGTGTGGAAAAGAAGCAGAAATAAGCAGTGTGTGAGAACCATGGGGTTAAAATGTAGCACCTTGATCTCTGCCAAGAATTATCTCAAAATTCTTAGGAGACAGGAGCAAAAGGAAATGTAGATTTCACAATTTCTGATTAATTTTCAAATATTTCATGGGGATAAGTATTTCAGTGTTTGGAAATTAGATGAGGTTTTACTTTAGCACCAGATCTCAACCTTACCACAGTTACACAGCAAAAATGAGGCAAGGGGATAAAAATATTAACTGCAGCCTACCAAATCTCCACAAAAATGAGCTCAGGAACCCAGAAGTACTTTCAAATTGCCATCTTGAGTAAGAATTGTCAGCTACCTCCTAACTGTGAAGTCTGCAGTTAGAACTCGGGTTTTTTTCCTATTTCCCCGTGTTGCATTCAGTGAGTTCTCATCCATGCCAAGACAACAGGGAGCCTCAAACCCAGCTTTGTCTTAGACCAAGAGCATATGTGTAATGCTGAGTGTCATTTGCTCCATAGCTGTTCCTCTGGCCCATCTGAACATGAAGTGTGGCAAAATGCTATCCTTTGTTTCTCTCACAAGAGAAGAAATTCAAAATAGATGAATCACCACCCCAAATCATCTCCGTGGTCTTTCAAGAGGAAGAAAGCAGCCCCTCAAGCTCTCCTTTGATTTGCCTTTGCTAGAGTCTGCTGACAGCAGTGCATTAGGTTGACTTTCTGTGAACTCTTTCATGAAATCACTTTGTTAAATTGCTTAATGAAGTAACAAGTTCTGCTTGAATATTTGAAAGCCAGCGACCAAACAGTACGAAAATCCTGATTGATACTGGGACAGTCTTGTTTCACCATCCATTCCAAATAGGTATATGAGCTATAACCTCCATCTTCTGTAAGGAACTATGACTTTTTTTAAAAGAAAGTATCAGTATATGGCACGTTTGGGTGCTGAAACATTAAGTGCATATATAAGCAGTTAATTTTTTAAAAAATCACCTTGGAATTGGTGTAAAATATTGTTGCACCTTGAGATTATATCTTTTCTGAAGAAAGAAATCATATCTCTACAGAAAACATTATTAGAATTCCTCTTTTAGCAGGATATATATATAGGGTAGTGATTTTAAGGCTTCTAATCTATATTTAGAAAGAACTTCAATTCTAGGAACTGTCTGAATTCTGTGCAAGTCATGCCAGTCCAGGTGCTATCTGGTATTTTTGACTCCCACAAAAAAGACCATTAAAAAAAGACCCCTTCTTGTATCAATTAATATAGGACATACTGGAAATTTACGGAGTACCTATATGCCAGGCTTAACTCTGAATTTTCTTGCTTTCCAAGATTATTAGCTATTTGCATTGCTTCACTTAAGATTTTTTTTTTTTTTTTCTTTTCCTTTTTTTTTTTTTTAAATGTTTTATAGTTTAATACCTTACTTATCGGAGAAAAGCAGGGTCCAGTTAGTTAAGGTTGCAGTTGTATGTGGAACGCAACTTCCTAAGCTTGTCATGCATCAAACTGTTATGGCTGGCAATTGTTTAAAAAAATTCATTTTGTTATGAACTAGCCTGTTTTCAACTGGGCTGTTCAGAGATGGATTGCTTTCTGGAGTTTTTGACAGGTGTAATTGTTAAGGCGTCATCTGTTCTTGTTTGCACAAAATACATTTTAGCCAACTGTAGGACTTGCCCGCTAATCTTTCTCACATCATTCCATTCTTTGCTTGCCACTAGACAAATCCCCTGTTATTTGACCAGATGGTGGAAAATCCATTCTCATGATAAGTTGCTTCTAGTTTGCATTTAGATTACCTGCAAAAATGGAACAATTTACTACTCTGCCTCTAACCATCTCTTTCCTCCTTTTTTCCCTTAGTTTGACTTCTTGTAACTAATTATTTAAATTCTGCCCTGTGAGTTAAAATTAGTCATAGCTTACACATTTCACATGTATGTAAATGCACTTAAGTTCCACCTCAAGTTTTATGATGAATCCATCTAGAGTTTAGTGACACATAAAGAAACAAAGATGAGCTGTCTAATGTGCAAACACAGCAGTTTGTAATCCTTTCACATCTGAGGTGATACTTCTGAACTTTTTAGGGAAAGTGCACAATGTCTGAAAACCAAAGCCAGGTGGGAGAGTGCACCCAGCATCATCATCTTACAGCACACCCTCTAAGGAACAGTGGATACAAATATTAAGTGAAATATCACGTTTCATGCAGTGTTTGTAGGTATTTTGTTTGGTATGTTCTGGCTTCTTTAGAAAATAACCTGCAGTACAGAAGTAGATAGTTATAACCTAAAATTCATTTTTGCCTTTACTATTGTGAAATGGCAACTTTTACTCTTTCTAAAAGCTTACATGAGAATAGGTGTTTGTCTCTCAAATCAGTCAACTAAAATTCGGGTGAGCTAACCACTGCAAATTGATCAGACTCAAATACTCTTCAGTGCTCTAATTTTTAACACAGAGAAGCATACAAGAAATCAATTTCAAAGCATAAAATAGAACAAGAATATACAGTACCTAGAGTAAATAGCCAATATACAGTTTTATCTTCAGCTAAATCAATTTTGTAAGTGGAACTTGAGACAGAGTATATCTGCTGACATAACGTGTTAAAAAAGTTAACAAAATTAATTTGGTGGAGATTGTTTAAAATTTTTATTTTTTTAGAGAGATAACAATACCCCATGACCAAGACTGATTGTCTTGGTAAACTTTTTTTTTTTTGGATCCAGACCAGTAATTCTTTCTACTTGTTTTTACTTGTTTTTATATTTTGTGGGTCTGTTGTTAGTTTGTTTTTTTTTTTTCTTAGTTTATTCTAGTAAGGAATGCTGAATAAGCTGTTCTGTGAGAAAGTTTTAATTTCTGACCCATAGCCTCATAGTTACCAGATTGTCATTAATTGTAAATGTAAATCTATTAAATGACAGCTAAAGTACCTAGGGCAGAGGGCAAATGTGTGTGATGGTGTTAGGCAGCTTTTAAATACGTAAAATAAAAATGTGGGTTTTATTCAATGTAAAGGTCCGTTTCTGGAAATACACTTACTGTACTAAAATAATCTTAACAGTAAGAGACAAATACCATACAAGAAAATACAAGCATTTTTTTCTCCCCAAAACATTGCTGTAGGTTGCAGTTAGAAATCTAATGTGCACTTTGAAATGTATTCCATAGTGTCTCAGGACTGCCTGATTTTTCAGGTTAAGTGCAATAAGTCCCATTCTGTGCTAACTTAGATGCTGTGCAATCATGATGAAGTCAGTGAAATTTTAAAAGATTTACATCGATGTCTTATTTAGCTTGGTGTTTGGGGATATGTTTTTTTTGGTTTTCCCATTATTTTTATTAATATTATTATTCCTGTTTCAGCAGAGAGAGAATAGGTGAGAGTTAAATTTTCTTTAATGAATTATTTTTAGAGAGTAGTGGGTGATTTGGCTGGGTCCAAAAGAGTTCATAGGATCTTGGGTCCTGTAGTGGAGTCTAGGTCCGTGCAGTGCAAAGGAAGGCTCGGACCATGACCCACTGTAGCTGCAATGTTGTTTATAGAGCCTTATGTATTGCTTAATTTAAAAACAAAATGCAACCTCCATCCCCCCCTCAATGCTTCCTGCTCTCCAAAAGAGCTCCAACCTAGTTATGACTAGATGTAAAATAGGATTGTGTTTCACAGTCCAAATCTCTGATCTGGGCTTGAATCACAGCGTGGCTGGGGTTGGAAGGGATCTCTTGTTCAACCCCTCTGCGTTGGAGAAACACTTACTGGGGCCTGGTTGCTTGGGATCATGTCCAGGTGGGAGTTGAGTGTCTCAGTGGTGGAGACTCCACAACCTCTCTGTTCCAGTTCTCCATCATCCTTGTAGTAAAAAAGTGATTCCTGATGTTCAGATGGAACCTACTCTGTTTCAATTTTGCTGTCATGTGAAAAAAGAGCAAAAAATAAATCAACCAAACAAAAGCTGGCTGACAAGTATTCTACATGAGCTTGGTGTAGTGAATACTTATTTAGGACCTATTTATTCACATGGATGTTCAAATCCACATCTTCCACTTCCCAAAAGAATACTATAACTACTTCAGAATAAAGGTTTTCTGGAGTGACCTGTCTTCTGCTGCACTTGTTTTGCTACTCAAGTAATAGTAATAATCAGTATTACTATTCCTGACCCATTTGGCCAAGGACTGGTTGGAAGAAAAAAAGCATAATTCTGAAGGCCTGTGATGAGAACACTCACCTGCGAAGGATTCTGATAGTTTTTGCGAGGACTGCTTATGCATTTTTGAATGACTCTTAATACAACATGCTCTCACTGTCTCTCTTTCATCCAATGAATTCTGATTTGTTTTCTTTAATAGTGCTGTTGTTTTAGCAGGAGGAGTTAACATGTGCCTTGTTTTAGGAATCTGTGGTAATCTTTGGAGCAGTGGAGGATGTATGAATATCCTCTGGCTGAGAGGCATCGAGAGATTTGTTCTCCCGTGTCTTTGCTCAAGCCATGTAAAAACAGGTATCTCTTCTAGTCTTGTATGACAAAACAAAGAAAAAACAAAAAAAAAACCATCAAAACAAAAAATGGCTGAGGGAGTTAAAGTTGGGCTTTGGGTCAGCTGGTGTGTCAGTGCACTGAAGATTGTGGTTTGAATTCTCTTTGATGTAGGCATTTCTGTGTGACCCAAGTTGGAGGGTTTGTGTGTCTCAGGCACACACAATGTAGGGGCAACTCTCCTAGGCCCTATGTTCTAGCTTATATGGTTCCCTGAAGAGAGCACTTATGTTTCAAATACCATTTTAAGGTACTTAAATTTCCTCATGTGGTGTATATAGTGCATAGCCATCTACCTTAAAGGCCACAGATATCACAATAAATAAGTCTCTCTGGTAATGTCTTAATTAGTGAATTCAGGAATATCCCAGAGTTCAGAGGTGTTTGGTCCTGCCTTCATCACAGAGCTGTTTCCTTTCTTTTTCCTGTAGGGGCCCATGGGGCAAAAACAGAGTTGAGGCTGGCTCAGACCAGGTTTCTACTTTAAATGAACAAGGGACCAGGGCTGTAAAGACATGAAATAGTTTGCACTTGACACACCGTGTAGGTGCAGTCTTATTGAGGAAGGTCCTCAGTTTCCACAGTAGATAACTTTCCATTTATTTGTAGAGCTTGTAGCTTGAGAATGATACTAATTTTTTTCTCCAACTGCTGTTGAAACAATTTTAAAAACCAAGATTAGCTCAGAGCTATGTAGATGTTCATACTATAAAAATAATGATAGCATAAAATAGTTCTCTACTGACCAGAATATTTATTTTTAAAAAAATCACAGTCTAAAAGTCTACATTTGAAAAATCTGTAAAATTTCTCAAATAATTTATCTTTACTCCAGTGGACTACCATTAAATTACAAGGGAAAAAGGTATTAATTTGTGGAAGATACAAAAGCATCTAAAATGTGTTTTTATTGCAGAGAAGAGGGAGGAAAAAAAAGAAAGAAAATTGGTGGGTACTGTTTTGTGTGCAATTCCCAAGTATATTTTAAAAACAACATTGAATTTTTATAGCCAAATTATATTTTCTGCTAACAGGGAGCTGGGGAGGGATGAATAATAGAATGATTGACAAATCTTTTAGGGCCTGATTTTACAAGATGCTGGGCACCTCCTGATTGCTGCCAATCACTTTCATTTTCTTTCAGTCGATCTGAGAACATATGGCATTATTCAGATGGTGCTGAGCACCTTCAATCACAGTCCTCATAATACCACAACATCCTCATTCTGTGCAAACGTGAGAATTGCTGTTGACATTTTAAATTGGAGGGTTATTTGGTCTTTGTCTGGACAAACTCCCAGCTGACATAAATGAATGTTCTGCCTGAGGAAGGATTGCAACAGTAAACAATAAATAATCAGTTTTATAATCACTACTGTATATATACAAACTATGTGAAGTATCAATTTGATTTATAAAATTCCATACCTCTTCCACTTTTATTTGATGGGGAAAAAATACCATTCTTGTGGAGAATTGAAGTTTAGTTTACTCTCAGTGCAAATTTTGAAAAGTGGAAACTGTGGGTGTTATGTGCACAAGGCAGTTGATTTAAAGAGATCTGAAAGGCGTTTAATTTAAAAATAAAATTAAAAGAAATCACTTTCAACATACTGATTTGTCCTGCATTACAGTTACCTGTAGAGTTCCTCTAGTCATGTCTATCTGTTTTTGATGCCTCTACAGAATAACTGTCCAGCATCCTCTGCCCAACCAATCAGAATGTAGGAAAATCTACCGATATGACGGAATCTACTGTGAATCTACCTACCAGAAGTATGTTGAAATCTGTGTGAGTCTTGCCTCTAGCTCGTGCATTTAGTGCTCGTGCTCTCCTGCTATTCAGAAATTACACGTGTGTTGAAACCGTACACTTCTACTTGTGTGCAAAACCTCTACAGCAGGGACAGAAGTATGTTGTTTAATTCTTTGGGATTGTGCTCTAAAAGCTAAAAAGCAAATAAAAAACCCTAAGACTTTACTAAATCTCTTAGGTATGCTTCTGTACAGTGCAATAAACAAGAGTGTACACGCTAGAAAATCTAGGCAAAATGTATTGCACAGGTGCTTCACATCTTAGGGATTTGAAAGGTGTGTTATGTATAAATTAGCTGTCACTTTTTTTCAGTCATGTAATGGAATGATGAGTTGTAATTTGCATAATCCTTTAAGAAGTCAAATTATACTGTCATGTAGCAGACTTAACATGCTAGCTAGGATTTCATAGCTTTGCAGCTAATTAGTATGTACCTTACAGGACAGTTAAATTGAAGTTGAGTCCTCTTTCTTTGCAGTCATTTGCCTTTGTCCATTGCCCTAACAGAGCCCGCTTTTGTGCGTAACTCAAGATCATTATTGGTGCTTCTGACAAAAATACTATTGCTCTGGGCAGGCAAATGCAAAGTACTTCTGTTAGTTTTTCAAGCAGTGAAGTTTCTGTCTTACTGAAACAAGGATTTAATTATCTATTTCTGCATAGAATTGAAAAGTATATATTTAACAGGTGTGTTGTAGATGATTTTATATTAATATATTGCAAATGCATTATGAATTCTCTGTTATCTTGCTGGATTTTGAAACTGCATTCTGTCACTTAGTGTTTGCTTTTCATGCTCCAGCTGTATTCCTGTTTTGTATACCACTGTTACCATTATCATCCTCTGTATTACATTTCATTTTCCAATAACCCCTTAACTTCTAAAAAATAGTTGTACTTTGCATTGCAACAAAATGTTTCTTTGGCAAGGCAGTCATAATCATTATAATTTTTTAGATCATATTCTCTCATTCCCTCTTTTGTTTCTATAACCTGCTGCTTGCTTCCTGAATCTTTTCTCTTAGTAATAGGTGCAACCACATCAGTAACAGCTGTTACTTCGGTGTAAATGAAGACTATCGTTTTGGTTTACAGAAGTGGGAGGAAAAGAGAAATCTAGATTTATCAAAATAATTACAGCATCAGTGTAACTTGGTGAGCCAAAATGAAAATCTGACCTCTTGCTTGGCTTTTTTGTGAATGGCTACTTTTGGTGTGAGATATGATTTATTCCTGATTTACATCGACTTTATAGATACTTCCTGGACTTCTTGAATTTTTGATGCCTTTTCCCTTCTATCTCTAAATAATGGCAGAGTCCACGGTAACTGAAGCATTTTATATCTGATATGATTTTAAATGTCACAACAGAACTTAATTTTAGTGGTTTTACTTCTCTTGTAAGTTCAGGAAGCATAAAAATGTATTCATTTATTTAAACGTATGAAACAGATTTGTTGTACACTATTTATATCAGTTTTTAGAACAACTTCAGGGTTTTGAAACTTTGTGGAAATAAGAAAACTTGGCACAGTTTGTCATGAGTGTTAAATACGGTGATGGATTCACTCTGAATGCTGCAATATAGTTGATTATCTTAATTTAAAAAAAAATTAGATAGAATTTATAGTCAGTATAGTTAAAACCAGTTAGCTGTGCTGCCCACAAAATGAAATAATTGATGTTCTTTTACAAGCAGATATCCATTTGCAAATAAACACTGGCAAAATAGCTTCTTTTGGGGAAAAAACCCAACCAATCAAAACCCCCCCAAAAAACGGGGTGGGGGGGAGGCTCAAAATGTAAACATCAGAATGGCCATGATCAAAATGGCCATGAAACCATGTGGATTTTGATACGTTTTGTCATTTCTGAAATGTGAATTATGAAGTATTATATCCCAGTTCGCCTTGCTTGCAAAACCATGGGGTATTTTGGGAAGCTAACAGCTAAATCTTTCTGGAGAAGATATAGAGTCCTTTTTGATTAGTGAAATTTTCTCTTGGTACTTCTTCCACACTGTTTAAAGTCTCTGAGGTATTCTTTCCGTCTTCTTCACAATGGATGTTTTTGGTTCTTTTTCCCTGTAATAATTTATTTCCAAAAATATAACAAGTTACTGAAAACTTCTCAGTAATCAAGGAGGAAAAAAAATCAAGCTATTTTCATAACACTTTTAAAGCATTTACTCTGTTGCTTCAAGACATATGAACATTTGGTACTAGATGTTCATGTGCATCTCATATGCTCAGTCTCTCCTCTGATTAGGTTGGGAAAGGGAAAATGGATCTGAAAATGCCACTGGCTGTCAACAGAGATGTTGAGTGACTGTTCTGAAAGGTAAAGGGAATTGTAAGGGCTGGTCAGACAGAGTAGGACAGGACAGACAATCATGGATTCAGGAGCTTGACTTTTTTCCCTCTACCTCTTTTTAAAATTAAAAAGTATTATGCAGAGACTCTACTCTAGATTGATGCTTAAGCATGTACCTGCTATAGGTATTTTGTGTAAAGCTACTTAGGAGTTGAAATTGAGATGTTATATTTTCTGTAAAAATTTTAAAGCATCATGCCATGACCTTCTATGTCAAAAGTGCTTTGCAGAAAACATTTGGTGGGAAGTAACATTTTCAAGCAAATTTTAGTGCTGATAAATACTGGAAATAACAGTTTGTAAAAGTTCATAAAATACAGATCAGTAAATATGTTATAGTACTATTTAAAAAAAGATTGCAAAAAGCTTTTTGCAGCACAGGTTCCTGAGGAGTTGGACTAATGGTTGCATTAACTAATATGTATAAAATGGGCAAAATATTAAATATTCTTATCCAGATTTCTCTAGACTTTTTATGATATTCTTGCAACGGAGTCTCATAGCTGCTGTTAGATCCCTTCTTGGGATGGAGTGGAACATACAGTTTCAAAAGTTGGTGGCAAAAGGCAACAGATTCCTCCTCTCCTACCTTGTCCCCCATCTTGGTGCCAAGGGCCCATGTTTTTTTTTTTTAGTCACTAAACATTTAATATGCTCTTTGAAAATATTTTAAAGTAGCTTCAAAATCATTACAAATAATTTCTGTATTCAGTAATGGTAGGGACTTGTCTTAAGCTATGGCGGCAAAACCAGAGGCCTGTCAATTACTGGCGTGGAATACAGCTGTCCATCAACTCCTGAATATTTCCCCTTTTCTTTTCCAGTTCTTCCAGCTGTAGCAAGGTATATCCAGGCTCTTCTTTTGTGATGTCAAACAAAATTGACAATAAAAAGAGATATTTCTTGTTCAGTTCTATCTACTTTGCTATAACCAAACTGGCAAGGTTTTTCACTCTGCCCAGATTGAAAAATCTTTCCTCTGCTTGCCCAGACAGCCCTGGTTTGCACTCCTCCTCACCTTTATGGAGTGTCAAACAGTGAACAAAGCATGGGTAGATAATCTCCAGAGACAGTTGAAGAGGAGCAGAGCTACTTCCCCATGCTCTGGTTTTATTTGTTGCTAAATTACAAAGAATACTGGCATGTCAAAAAAGGGTTTTTTTGCAGGGACTCTGTTGTGTACAAGCAGAGGATACCTCAGATTTTTCTTTGTTCTCAGCCTGGAAGTCACTTTACAAAATGCCCCTTCAGGGTATCACCTGGGTGGCTGTTGTGCATTATCTCCCAGGCAAGGACGGAAGACTCATATCTTCCTTACTTTTTCCTGTCCATATTAAGGAGATTTAAAGATCATGTCTATCTTCAGGAATATGGAGAACAAGGAAGAGTTCTACAGTAAGCTATTTCTTCCAAAATCAAGAGCATGGAATAAATACACAAGGAAAACATCTAGTTTGTTTAAATCCCAGAAATACAGCTATGGTCTTATTAGCTCTTTTCATTTCTCAGCAAGTTAGTGACATAAACATAGAAAAAAAAGCTCAGTGATTTCAGTCTAAGTGGAGCAATCTGTTCCTGGAAGGTGTAGCTTGGTTACATACACATCTGCGTCCTGAGCCTGTAAATGCTCAAAATGTCTAAACTTGATAGACCAAAGTAAGATCCTGTCAGATTCCATGGTGAATCAAACCCATAAATATTTGCACAAATGAGAAAAGGAGGTGCAAGGCTAAACTATTCCATTCAGCCTCTAAGGCTTAAATTCAGACCTATATTTATCGAATTGGATATAACAAAAATCAGGACTGGTTTGCATACATGAGAAATCTAATGGTCCTACTAGTCAACACAAATGAGAATATAAACCTTTTAACAGGCCAAATAGCTTTCTTGGGGCTTCTAGTGAGGGAATTCAACCAGATGCAGAACATGGTAAGATGGGTTCTTGAAGTGGTCTGCAGTGCCCATCACCACCTTAATGGGGACAGAGCTGCATAAAACCTGCAGAAGAGCTGGTGGCTCCAAATGGACAGCTGCCACTTTGTCAAAGTGGGTTAGAGTCCCCAGCTGGCCTCTTGGCAGCTGGATCTGCTGGTTTGGGTCAGTATAGTCATTTAAGCAGCATAGAGAAGTTGATGATGGCTGAGCAGTTCCTGTTTTTTCCATCTTTTTTCTTAGTTGTGGTGCTGCACATAAATCACCTTTGAAAGACATAAGACTTTTCAGATTTTTTTATTTTGGTTTTGTATATTCTGACTCACCTGATCCTGTATAGCTAAGGAAAACATACACTAGTATTAAACAATTATTTTAGCACCAGGAAAAGCATATAACATGTAAGACAACAGGGCTGTCATTCAGGCTAATGCTGTAGGGCACATGAGTATTTTTTCCAGCAATGGCTTCAAGATCTCATGTTTAGGGGTTAACTTAGGAGAGAACAATTAAAGAAGCTGCTATTTGGTTTGCTCTGCTCTATTAAAAGAGGAAGGAGAGGCCGCATCTTCTTGCACCATGGATTTCACATTCCAGCAATGTACCATCACTTCACAGCTTGATTTTACTTCTCACAATGTGAATTTAACAGGTGTATTTGAAGAAGATTCTACATATCTCCTCTTCATAAATTTGACCTCTCAGAAAATATTGAAAGCTTATAACCTAATTCATTCTCTATCAGCAAATGGTAGAGAAGCCACTGCTATGCTCGTGTGACAGGCTTTTAACATAAGTCAGCTGATCCTTACAGCCTCAGTGTGAGGCTGCGTGGCAAAACTTCATCCGTGTTACCACTGCCTGTGTTTGCTCTTACCTTGGCATAGCATTGAGTACATCTGTAGGTTCTCTGTGCCGAGGTGTTCTAGAGCTCTTTTGTAGGAAGAAAAAAAAAGGGGGAGTCATTAACCAAATTTAAAACACATTTAAAAGTGAGCCAATGTCTCCCTCACACATAAGACATGAGTGGGCTTTCTCTGGGTAAGAAATGAGATTAGCTATGGCACTTTAAAATGATTAATGAACACTGGCTAGTATTAAGTTGAACATCTAATCCTTGGCTGATTGGAGCATTTGAGAGAACAGCACTCAAAACTGTAATTTTTTAGTAACAGAAATTTTGTCATGTTTTGATTATGATGCAGTTAGATGTTTCACTGGCTTGAAAGTTTTACTTTGAGATTAATGGGATGTAGCCTGAATAGGGAGTAAGTGCGATGCATACATGTTACCTGAAAATTTTCTTCCACTTAAACCTAAATATGGTCCTTTATTTTTACAAAACGCTGTTCAGTCTGTAGTTCAATACAAATTTTGAAGATTCACTTAAACTTTGTAGTATCAAATTGTAATACATATTCTGATTCAAATACTGAAGAGAATTTGGTATTGGTCAATTGACGAATTAGGCAATTACCTTTGTTAAACTGCCTGGGTCTTCAGGTCCTGTAACCACACCCTTTCAACATGGTCACAGTTCAGTCAGAGTTTGCTAATTCCTTGTTATGACGGGTTTTTTGATATTATACTGAAATTGCTTTTACATTTCTTTCTCATTTCAGATATGAACAGGTCTTTTTTTGTTGTTAGTTTCCTGGGTTTTTTTGAGGGTTTCTTTTGTGGTATTGCTTTATGGTTTTTTGTGGTTTTTTTTTCACAAGTCATATTACTGGTTTCAGAAAGGGAAAGATCAATTCAAATTATCTGTGACTGAGCTATTCTGTGTATTCAGCAAGGTTTCACTTTTCCCATGCTCTTTCAGTAACTTGCTGCTTTGCACAAATACAGAAGCATTAATACCAAGTATATCCAAAATATTATTTGGGAAAGGAGTGAGCAGTCCATTTGGCTTACTAACAGCTTAAATGATCATTCCACAACTTGGGAAAGGGGAAATAATTATCCCACAAATATAAGGAGCTAGCTAAATACCTGCTGTAAAGCTCACATGACTGGCAGGAGTTGTGGTAACAAAGCTCTCCTGGAGCATGTTAAAAAGGCTTTTGAATGATAGAGTTCAAACTCTTTGTCTTGATCTGCTTTAAGATAACAGTATAAGATACTGACACAGTCTTGCAACTTCTGTTTCTTTTTAGAAGGAAAATGCTGATTATAAAAACTTCAGATGAAAAAAAATCCTGCTTCTCCTTAGATGAGCAGTACTTACTATTAGCTAAAGTATTGTTACCTTTTTTTCTGTCTAAATTTTTCTAACTTTTATGTAGGAGAAGCATGCAAATTCCAGCATTAAGAAGCTGAAAAATTCTCCTTTAATATTCATGATACTCCTTATTTCTTCCACCCCTCCATTCAAATATCTGTAGACAGTAAACCAGTGATCATGTAACCTCCTCTTTGACACGGATTTCTCATTTTTAGCAAGGCAAGTTTTCCAGAATTTGAATGCTTCTTGTAGCTGTTTAATTAAGGCTTCCTACTTTGAATGCTGGTATAGCCCATTAGTTGTTCCTGTGGAAATGCTTGGGGATCACAGATAAAAACTAGAACCATGTGTTAGATGCTGTTTGAAACAGAAAGGTTCTCTGTCTCAACATTGATAGTGATTTATATAATCCTTTGCTATTGCTACTCCATGTTTTCTTCCTTGTACATCACAGGATCTTTTTCACTGCTCTAGCCAGGTATTGCACTGTAGACTAATATTAATTTGGTTATCCACCATCATCCATATGCCTCTTTCTAGGTTATTGTCTTTGTTTGGAATGTGGGCTCTTAGTTATGAGACAGACAGCTTTGTGCTCAGCTGCGCTAAAACACATCTTATTCAGGTGAGCCCAGGCTGCCATGCAATCTGTGGAACTGACAACTCCCCGGTATTTACCATTTTATTATCTTTTGTGTCATCTGCAAATTTTACTGGGAAGGATTTCATGTTTTCTTTCATATCACTGATTTATTCTCCTGCACAGGTACTCCATAGGGAATAAAGGGCTTATGGAGTTCTTTCCCTGCATGGAGTACTTGGGGTAGATCTAATCCATATATCAGAGCTGCTGGTCATAATGTCTGGGAGCAGATTAGGGCTGCCGGCACTGATGAGTTGCAACTAGGCAGGGGCAGTGAGTCATGAGCACACTCTTGCAGCAGTACGAGATGGCTGCAGCTTTCTTTCAAGTAATGTGAGGCTTGTTTTGCATAATGATGTTGTTGAAATACAGAGAAAATTCTCCTTTGAAACTTTGTGTGTTTGTAGTGATGGCTACCTACTAGTGAATTCCCTTTTTTTTTTTTTTTTTTTTTTAAAGCTGTTTCTGGAAACAAAGCTAGATTATCTGCAAATGGTTAGCAAATTTAGTGACTGTCTTTGTTTAAAAAGAAGAGCAAAGAGGTGGTTTTTGGAAACCCTAAATTCTTTCATACTAGTTTTCAATATTTTAAATTTCTTTTCCAAATGGTGCTTTTATTTAGAACTATGTGCATTTTCCCAATGACTAGAAGATTAAATGATGGAGTACAAGCATAAGGCTTTATTGAAAAATAAGTTCAATTTACTAAAAATGAACTTTTTGGTTAACGTTTTGTTCCTCATTTTTCCTCCACCTCCCAAAAGGATATCTTTGAGCAAATCTCAAAATAACACTCTAAATGTTGTTTTTCTTTTTCTGGCTACTTAGAAGCCCTGCACAGGGCTGTATCTTGCCTGATTTTAAGACTTAAATTATATTATTTACAGTCAATGAATTCTTCTACTTAGCCATAGGGTTTTATGATGCAAAAGTGACACAGCTCTTGTTTCACATCCAGATACAGCAATATTGCTAAACTTTAAACTTATTTATGATGAAACTGTTATCATAAACATGCTAAAATTCCATTATGACAGTGATACCTCTAGTCAGATTAAAGTATTTATACTGATTTAGTTTCCTTTAAGACAAATAATGCTCCAGTGAAAACATGAAAATATTTAGCAAAATCTGCATCATCTCAAACTGATATACAGAAAAAGACTTGCATTGCATTTTGTAAAATTTTATTTTTGTTGTTATACAGCTATTTGTCAGGTGTTTGTGGTCTTAAAATTCTGTGTTCATATTCACACATGTACATCTATGCACATACATAGAACACACTTTTGAAAAGAAAGAAAATTCAATAATTTTAAGGAAAAATACAATGAAGTATAAAGCGTACTTCTATCTGAGTGCAATAGGAGGGTGACAACTTTTAATTGTTTTAGGCATGACGTGATTCTGTGTTGTTGTTCCAGAAAACCTAACAAAAAAAAACCCCAACAACTCAATCCCAAAACAACAAATAGCAACAAACCCACTGTACCATATGAACTAAAAATTATATAATTCAGATTTTCCCTTTATTTCCGGCAAATAGGAAGTAAATTTCTCATGGATACCAAACAAAAAATTTGGTCAACAAAAAGAAAAGTCACAGTCTGTCACACTTCAATGTTTCTGCTTATTGAGCAGCTGAATACTCATGAAAGGAGATGCCTTTGCCTCTTATAGTTGCATTGAACTTTGTCTTACAGTTTCATAAGTGACGTTGGGTCTGTGCCATCTTTGAGATTGCAGACTGTGATGCAGAGTAGTTTAAGATGCTGTATCATGTACCATTTAATCAGGCTGCACTACTTGGAGTATGTGTTGTGTACTGGGAATAATTTGTGTGTAGTCTTTCCAGCTGCATCTATATAAAAGGTGAAATTCCCCTACCTCCGCACAAAAATCAGCTAAATGGACTGTGGGGAATGGAGCAGCAGTCGAATGAATTAATTTCATGTAGCTGTCCGTAGCTAGCTGTGACACTGCAGTGTGTTTCCTCCACAGCTGACTCACAGCCAGGATCCCTACACTTCTTCGTGCAGGTCTTGGGCTGCTGAATTTCTATGCATTGATCAATTGTCTCGATGCTTAGAAGTGTCCTGTATAGTTTTCCACCCTCTTGCAAAATTCCAGTGATTCATTTACATGCCTGGGCCAGTAGTTCTGCAAGCTTTGTGACTGTACTGGACTTAATTAATCATTGTTATTACCTTTGCTACCTCTAAGGTCATTGCAGTGTTAGGAGAGGGAATGCTAGCACTGTCTGCTTCTGCATGTCCTTTGATGTGAGCCACTGTAAATCCTCCTTCACATGGCTGGAAGAGAGGGGCCATTGTGCAGCTTCCCTTTCTCGTGTAGAAAATCTGCCATTTCTAGGGGTACTCTCTGTAATTCTCTATATGATGAACATATAGCTGGTCCAGGCACAGGGAGGCAGTGCAAAGATTTTCAAGCTGTAAAAGACTTTGTGTAATCAGTCACACTGCAGGGTGCAATGAGGTTGTCAGCCTGGTGGTCCTGGGGCTGTCTGGAAGCATCACAGGGCTGCAGATGTTCTCTGCGCTGGCCTGTACACCGGGCAGTCTGTCACCTGTGTAATCAGTGACCAATACGGATCAATGTATTGGTTGTAACTTGCTTTGGTATAGCATGTACTATTGCTTTGTCTAGCAGTATATTCTTTACCTCAAGGACGCTGCTGTGCTCTACTTCTTGAGCTAGATAACTGAAATGGGCATTCATATTTTGTTAACTTGGCAAGTTGGATTGAATGGGTTTTGTTATTCAGTAGGTATAGAGGGAAATAGTGAGCTAAGACTAAGCGCAGAATACAAGCCAAGTCTATGGTATATTTTGGTATAGCTTGATCAATGGGAGCTATTTAAGTGGTGTAGTATCCCACTTGGACAAAGATCTGTCAGCAGAAACCTTTATAGCATATACTATTTCAATTGCAAAACTGTTCTTTTACTGATATTGCTTGTTTTGCTAATAAGTGATGACTTTCCTGTTGGAGTCTGAAGCAAATCTTTGCTGATATAGCTGATTACATGCTTAGTGCTTTGCCACAGTGGTATATCGAGATTGCTCTATTGGCAAAATGCTCCTAATGCCGACCTCATCTGATTTTAGTAATTCACTATTCTTGATTTCAGAGCTCAACAAAATAAGCCTCCTATTGTAGAATTTGAAGGGACATTAGTTGCTCCTCAACTCTGTAGTGAATAATCATTGGGATAAAGAGACTCAAGAGCTGTACTGCATTTAAAAATCAATCCTATTTTTCATAATATAATTAAATTTTTTGTCATTTCAGATATTCTTGTTGTAGGCTTGAATTAAGGGTGAGAAACCTCATCTTCCGAGTTGCTTGACATATTTGACATGTTTTACTTATTTCAGTTTTGGTCTCCATAGAATCCTGTTGATGGTGTGATTTGCCTGATGACTGTGACAGTGCTAAATCCCACATGGTCGATCTCCTTTGCCTTGAAATCAAATGATGTAAACAAAAACTTTCCAGAAGTATTCTGATCTTTTTCACCCCCTCAAAAATCTCTCAACCAATATTGAAGTGAAAAGCCTGGCAATCGTAATTTAGTCAGGCACAATGCCTTGCTGTGTGCTTTGGACAACACCTAGACTTTATGCGTAAGGGAGCATTTTATGCCTGTCATAGCAGGAGGCCTTCTTGCTTCCAGGGGCAGCAGCTTTTAGAGTTGCTGCATTGCTGCTTGATTACTGGTGATGGTTATGTTACATGCTGGACCCAGCGTGACTGAGACAATTCTGATTCACATCACTCTGGGGAGCATCGGGCATGTATCCAGACCATGCTTCAGCATCAGTGGTGACTGTGGCACTGAAATTGCTAGAAAAGGCATGGAATCAGGTAATCATCCATAAAGGAGTACTACTGAATGGCTGTGAAGTTTGCAGCTGGTAGACTTTTATTTTATGGGATTATGGTACTGTATAACAGGCAGAAGCTGTTAAGTTTAGTAATCAGGTTAAGGCACCATCATTAGATAGGGCTTTTTCCATTGTTTCCAATTTTCCATTGATGCTGGCTTATTTTTACATCACCTCCTCACTAAGTGCACTTGCAAGTTATAAACATTTTTTTGTGTGTGATGCCAAAAGAACTAATCAAATGCTCCACCTCTAGGTTGTATTTTGAAGGTTAATCTGAAATCTAATTATTGACATTGTCACTAAATGAAATTAAATACATTCAAAAAGGTAGAAAATTACATTAAGTTTTCTAAATTTTCTACACTCCAAATTTTTCAGTTTCTCTTGCTTAGATATTTTTATGCATTCCTGCAGCAATGCCTATTTCACAAGAATAAAACTAGTCCAAGCAATGAACTATTCATCCTTCCCCTGAATTTACACCAGATACAATCTATTTTAGGAATAGACTGTCTGCCTTAATTTGAGGGAGACCCTGCTCTTAGAATCTTTTAAGAATTCACGAGAAAGGGGATCAAATATCATGTTGTACAGCTGTTTAGATAATTTTTATATGGAAATTGGCTGACTCTTTGGTGCACTGGTTTTTATTAGAATAAGTCCCTTTTTCCTCAGGAACAGTTTAAGGAGGCGGAGATCTTCTCTGAACTTCCAGGCTTGTAGAGCCTCCTGAGCGCGGAGTGTTTTCTAAAGGATACTTAACATTGGCCATGCAGTTCCTGCAAATACCTGTACAGGGAGGGACTTGGTGGCACAGCGGCAATATGGTCATGGCTGCAAGTGGGGTACTTGCTACTGGAGAACACCACAGTCCTGCTGTGTCTGGTGTCACTCCTGGATGCCTATGAACGCTCTGTCCCTGTGCTGTTAGGGAGTTTGCAATAAGCTGGAGGGTAGCAGAAAGTTCTGTTTGATGTCAGGCTCTGAAGAGGGGAAGTAGGACTTTACAAGGGCTCCTCTTCTCTAAAAGTTGATGCTCTGTGTGTCCCAAGTATACTTGCTGTAAAGGTAAGACTTACCTCTTTACAGATACCTATTTGATAAGATATTGGTGATTTGGTGAAATATATTAAAATTCATTTTGGTATGCAGCTTCTTCTAGATTAATGTTTGTATATTCTTTTAACTATTCCCGTGTTCTTACCTTGTGCCTAGTTTGTAAATCTTACAGTAAATAAGTAAATATAGGCAGTTATCATATCTATCGTGTTTGTACCCACAGTAAAATATTTATGACTTTGCATTCTGACTTGCTTTGATGACTCTTATGTGTAGGTATTTTTGATTGATAAACAACTAAATTCAGTTTGGATGACCAAATCCAGTGTATACAAATATCAGCCCTTTATTGTTATGTTTAAGCAAAATTTTACATCTGCATTAGAATGAAAAACATAGTTTCAATTGATACAGGTGTTGCATATTGCATGAAGGTAGCAAGACGACATTAAGAACACAAAGTTATTTTATTTTAGGCCAAATGCAGTAGTAACTATAAACCAGAATTAACTATTTCTTCCCCCCACCCATACTTATGTTTTGGTACTGAAATTCTCCCCACCTCTAACCCTATATTGCTAGTTATTCATTGCAGACCCCATAGCTTCCTCTGCCACTGCTTGTACTCACCGTTCCTTAACCTCCAGACCTAGAAGAGCTGCTGCATTCTTCCTTGTGTCAGGGACACCAGCCCTCTACAGCTTTAAGGAGTGCTTGGATGGGCAGATCAGTGCCTGGTAGTGGTTTTAATGCACTCATCACTTCCAACAATGTTTCCCCTGATCTGAGGCGTATGTTCGGGACACCATGGTATTCGTTCCAGATGACATTGCAAACAGACTCTGCCAGGCAAAACCAGGTAAATACAATGAAGCAGAAATGTAACTGGGGAACTGTACCACATAATTTGATTATGGTCTCAGAAGGCAAGGGCTTCAAAAATACTAGTTAAAACATAAATACTGGTGTTACAATGTTTTTTATAAGGTAGTGAACAACCCACTCAATAAATATGAAAATTTGGGTCAGAGCTGTAATTTGCCACGCTGGTGAAAAGAAGTATTGCAGTAGAATGACCTATCATGCTATTGCTTACAGATGTTTTTTGTCAAGTGGTTTTTCAATGGTGTATCTGAAAGCAGATTTGGAATGTGAAAATCATGCTGGTTTTTTGTCTTCATTCTAGTCAGATGAAAAAACTGCCTTGATTTGTATCTGTATGACACAATTTTCTCAAAACATGTTCTGCTATGTGATATCAATTTTTGTGAGTGCACAGTGTGTGTTTTTCCTCTGAGCCTTTTTTAACCCCTTTCTCCATTTACCCATCTTTCAAGAACTGTTAAGAAAAAAGTCTGAATACCTTGAATAATATTCCCTTTTCTTTTTCTTGTCATTTAAACTCTTCTATGTCCTTAAACCCCAACAGTGTGCTTTCTCTCTCAGTAATATTTCTTGAAAACAAAAAGCATTATCACACTTATGCTTTTTAGTTCCTACCAATATAATTGGGTGACTTTTCCAGAAACACTTTTTTTCAAATTGTCAGAGGAAGATTGGATTTAATACAAATTCTATAAGATCTACCTTCCTTGAGATGAATAGGTCTTTATTAGATAGTTCAAGGTAATAGCAGATACTATTTTATTTGCCATAAGACTGGCCTCTTATTTGCCATGTGTCTTGCATAGTCACTAATTTCTGGGTGCATAAAATCCTATCTAGTTGGAACAGCAGCATTTTACCTATTCTGCCAACTCCCTCTTTTCATAGCTATTTGTCATAATGCATTTAAAATAAGGCTATATGTAATATCTATAGCAGGTTGATCAAATAATATTTGCGATGAAATGCAGTTCACTGTTTATAATTTAGCAATTTAATGTAAATAACTAGGTATTTAGGATGAGTACCCTCTGGATATGTGGCTGGATCACCATTTAAGTCTGTAGCTTTCACTAAGTAGCTAATTCTGTCTGCAGACATGTGTGAGCTTGGTTGTCACACCAGCGTGTATGTGTGTATTTATTCAGGGACATACAAACATGTATGACAGAAGAGTTAAATCATGCTCAGTTGATTCAGAGCATGACTAATAAGGAAGAGCTCAGAAGAGTAGAAAAAAGGGCATCTGTTAACTCTGAGTCTTTAAAACTGTAGAGCCAGAGACACTGGCTTGGATTTGGGAAGGATGAATGGGTAACACACCTACCGAGACAAATGAAACTCATGCAAGGTACAGGAGCAGGCTCCCTGGTTAGCTGAAAGTCAGCTGAAGCAGAAATGTGGCTGAAAACAATAGCACAGGCAGTGTCTGACTGCTGAGCGGTGAGGGGACAGAAGCAGGTGTGGACAGTCCTGCAGTCCTCAAAGGGTCTTTGCTGCTTGAAACTCAGGCAATTCTCATGGGTAATGAGAAAACTTAAGAACTTTATTGTCCACAGCCCTGTGTGATAGAAAAATGAAGGGTACTTTGGAACACTCAGAAAAATCTGTATATCTTTTGCTTCAACTTCTGTTTGTACTGGAAAGGACCAGGTCAAAACTACAGGGGTTTATGTTCTTTACTTCTGCTCCTGACAGATGGAGAACAAGGCTGGAATTGTCTTACAGGAATAGAATAGTCTGTGGTGGAGGGGAAACCAGGAAGGTCCATGCCTAGTCATTGTGCCAGCAAAATCACGAAAGACAATAATACAGTTTTCTCAGTCTCTAGAGGAGGCTTAAAAGCTTGTACAAGTAGTGAAACCCAAATGCAATATCTAGATGAGTGGAAAGGAGTCTTCCATGGCTGCTATGGTGTTATGCATCAGATGGAAAATATCTGTGTGCCAGTTCACTGTTAAGATTTTACAGATTAGTCAGATAAACTGAAGATATGCTGACTGCGGTTGTAACATTTCTGGAAAACAAAACAAGGCCTCTGAGTTCCATATCCATCTAGAAATCACTTATAGAGAGATTTAACTGCTCAATGCGAGTAGCTAATTGCATACTCAGTTGCAGAGTCAATCAGGACACAACAGAGGAACACTTGGTTAAAACACTTCAGTGCCCTTTCCATAATAACAAGTGAAACACTCTGTTTTCTAGCTTCTCTGGGGTTTTGTGATTGTTGCTGTGGGGTTTTCTGGAATTCTTTTGGGTGAAGAAAGGCTTCCTCATGTAGTAAAGTTTTTCTTCCCCGAACAGAAAAAATATAGGTATTTTAATGGCAAAAGTATTCAAATCTGACCCGAGACTATCACTTGTTGTTCTTAGTCTATTTTAAACACTAAGTTTATATGTGTTTACTGCTGAATGGCTGTGGCTGATTTTTGATTCAGTATACCAGGATTTTGATAAAACTTCATTGTCTGGTTAGTGGCTAAAATCAATTAGTGATCTAAAACCAGAATATTTGATTGATTTAAAATTTGGAGTATCAGAAAAACAAAGACAGGGAAACCAGCTTTTTGTGACTTCAAAATTTGGATCCTAGATACTACAGTGTACTGTAAGATGTATAGAGTTGTCAAATCTAGACAGCGGATTTGCTTCTTTTTCATTCAAACATTTTGGGAAAGGATGATGGAATCTTTTCCAGTTTTTATTCATGTTTTCTTTCTAGACTTTCATTTTAATATTCTGCCCATTATTGTATCATTAGTGTTCTCTCATTCTTTTGTCTCAGAAACATGTTCTGAATGTGCTTTTATCTCTCTGTATAATGTCAGAGGGTTCTAGCCGGCCAGACCTGCTGATGGTAGATGTAGCTCTCCAGGTCACAGGTGCCAGGAGAGTCTGATGCCTCTTCAGGAGGCTGGGGCCAACGAACAGTTCTTTTGCAGAAGGTGTGCTGTGAGTGAGGGGCTGTGCCACCAGATAAAGGAGTTACAGGAAGAAGTGAACAGGCTACACAGTACTTGAGCAAAGATTTTAGAAAGACCAATTATTTTCAGAGCTGCCAGAGTCTCAGGACTCTCAGGAGTCTCAAACCTCCGTTGTAGTGGAGCAGCAGATGGACTCAGAACCCTGCAGGGTGATTATTCAAAGGACTGTTAGCCAAGGGACTGTTAAATGTGGAGGCTGGAAGCAGGTCACCGCATGTACCAGGGAGAAGGCGGCTCCTCCTTCTCAGAATTTGGCAAGTAGAACTGGTAGGTTCTACAGCAGGTATGAAGCTCTGGATCTAGGAGGCCAGACAACTGATGAGGTAGGCAGAGGTCTTTTTGGGATAGCGGGGCCTCCTAGAACAACAGCACCTGTACCCTGCAACAAGACTTCCTCTGTTAGCAGGAAAAGAATGTCACCTCACAAACAGGGACAGGATAGAGATGTTTAATGCATTCTTTGCCTCTGTGTTCAACATGGATGATGGACCGAGAGGTCTCAGTGCTGTGAGCTGGAGGTCCATGACTGAGAGAGCAATAAACTCCCAGCTAAACCTGAAATTGTGCACGATTTGCTGCTCCAGCTGGATGGGGCTTGATGGGATTAATCCAAGAATCCTCAAAGAACTGGCTGATGTCATCATAAAACCTCTCTTGACGATTTATTGTGTGGTCTTGGGAATCTGGAGGAGTCTCAACTGACTGTAAACTGGTGAACATTGTCCTGATTTTGAAGGGCAAGGAGGAGGACCCTGTCAACAACAGGCCTTTCAGTCTCACTTCTGCGCCTGGTGAAGTTATGGAGAAGATTATTCTGGAAGCCTTTGAAAACCACCTGAAAGGCAACACAGTCATTGGTCACAGCCAACACTTGGTGAAAGTTCCGCTTATCAAACCTGTTTTCCTTTCGTGACAAGGTAACCCACCTTGTTGATCAGGGGAAGACAGCTGATCTAATCCTTTTGGATTTCAGTAAAGGTGTCAATACTGTCTCTCACAGGATCCTTCTGGACAAAATGTCCGGCAAACAGCAGGACTCTGTGATCCTTGTGGAGCCCTTCCAACTCAGCGTATTTTGTGATTCTGTGATTGTGTTATTGTGTGAAAACCTTGTTCTACTTCTGTGGCACAGCTACACTGTGGCACAGCTAGGGCTCTTTTTCATTGCTTAAGCCTACCACAGTCTCTCTGGCCCCACTGTCAATCATCAGCTGGATGCTGAGACGAATTTTTTATAGTAGCTTCTGTCAGTAAAAAGAAAATATTTTGAAAAATACAGTCTAAAAGCTGAATGTCAGCCTGCTGAGTGACCTGGTTAAACAGGCGAATTGACTTTGCCAAGTTTTGTTTTGGTTTTTTGGGGGGTTTTTTGTTTGTTTTTGGTGGGTTTTTTTTGTTTGTTGTTTTGTGTTTTAATGTAGCTCTTTTCCTAATTAAAAAAAAAAGTTGATTTGGGGTCTAGCTTAAATACTAAACAAAATAAGACTTTCTTGGCAAGGACTCTTAATTGACTAGCTTACTAAAATTCATAAGCATCCCCATGATCGTTTCTGTCTTCACTTTTCTGGTCTCTGTAACATGGGAATTCTCAGTGTGTTCTGGGAGTAGCAGAGAAATCATGTGCTTCAGTAACTGTTGGATCCTGTGTAGTTTCCTGTTTTGTTTATTTTACAGGGAAACCTTTTTCTGAGGTTCAAAATCCTACAACAGGTTTTATTCTTTGTAGGAAGAGATGCTGGATGTCCTAACATGGTGTTCAGTCCTTGTGACCAGGGCAAAACGCACTCAAAAGATTTAGATAGGCCTGAAGACACGTATTTTTAAAGACCATTTTTAAAATGGATGGTGGAAGCGCATGGCATAATCAATAGTAAATCTTGTGTTAGGAAGTGCCAAACCCTTGTTGAGAAGTTGCATTTGTCTCCTGAGCTGGAGAATATTGCTGTCCTACAGATTTAGTACTGGAAACAGCATTGAGAAGTGCAGCCCACTTGTTTGTTGATAAATAGAGATTAGAATCATCTACTAGGCTATATTATAGTGCTTTTAAACAATTTTTACCTTTCTAAATTGATTCAGTATAATCCTTGTGATGGTTTTACCTTGTTTCTGGAAGACACAGAGATAATATGGTACTTATACGAAGTCTTGCACATCACTGAAAACCTGATGTATTTCTGTAGTAGAATTGTGTGGCAGGATTATATTAACATAGATTTTGGAATATTTGAGCTCCCATAGGGTATGGTGTGTGGCTGATATGACATGACTTGCCTTCAACAGTTGTTTTAACAAGATATCCTTCATATAAAATATACCAAGCTGAAAGGCATAACTGAGTGACTTAAGCAAGAAACACTGGTGGCAAAATTCTTCACTTTCATCTTTATCTGATTAATTCAAGGCTTAGTGTTACAGTGAAAGTCTTTTTAACCTGGCATAGTATTTGGTATGTTTATTTAAGGAAAATCAAATAAAACCAGAAAACATAAAGCCATTTTATATTATTTAGTACAAGATTCTTTTTATTAAATTGTTAAACTAATTGCAAATATATGTGCATTTACTCTAGTCAAAACTCATAGTGCTTAAAATATCTTCTCACTCCTCCTAAAAACTGCTTTAATAATACATTAATTAACACTTCTGAAGTACTTGGCATATTTAACACAAGATAATTTACAGTTCCTAATATTTTAAACTGTGTATTAAAATGTCTAGCATTAGCGAACAGAAAATATACTGTATGTGAATATAGCATTAAGTGCTAAACATGTAATTTACATGTAGCTCAGTCTTTATTAAAAATAAATGTAATTTAATGTCTTGATAATAATGCTGATGTTGTTTGAATCACTTTTAACATTTTCAAATTCCTGCTGATGGTTTAATTTTTTAACAGGACGGTGCAGATCCTTAATATCTGTTAATAGCAATAATTAAATTTAGGGCTATGTAAACAATTAATTTCAGATTCTATGGCACAATATTGTATTTTGATTTTTATCCATTTTTGCCTTGCAAACATATTTTAGTATTGATTGAAAAATATTTGGCCAATTTAATACCTGAAATATTATACTTGCAGCCAAAGGTTTTGAACTGACCATGTACTGGAGAACAGATTTTAGATGTAGACAGCTTTTTACTGTCTTTTGACTTTATGCTGCAGGAAAAGCATACTATGTGAGGATAGTAAATGGCTTGAAGGTTTGGTAATGGGATGTGGAGACCTTCACCTTAGGTCACTAGTTTGAATGCAGCCCAGGTGGGTGGAAACTAAAACCCATTATCATCTGATGGCTCCTGAAAGGCCTGTGTGAAATGAGTTGGTGGTCCCAGGCAACTTCTTAGGAGAAAGACAACAGTATTGCACAGTCGGCCCCTTAGTTCTTGCAGACTGGGAGCCTTGCTGGAGCTCTGCAGAGAAAACGGTGGCTGGAGTGGGCTCGGGCACTGAATCGCCTTCTGCTGTACCTCAAGTGGTTTGTGAAGGTCAGACAAGAAGCATAACTGAGTAACAGAATAGAGAAACCATTGGCACTCATTAGGACAAGTCTGGCTTGTAAATACACTTCCAGAACTGTTTAGCTGTGTTTTGGTCTCACTATCATTACTTACAATGTACCTCAGAGAAATGCTGCATGTTCTTTGTTTATAACTGGAAGGTCTGGGCAAAAAAAGCCCAACAAAAACAAATAAAACCACCTGGAAACCTTTTATTTTACTTATGTTATAATCCTGGTTTAATTTTTTCTGCCTGTAATTTTGCCACCAGACTCCAGTTGTTTTACTGATCCTTGTACTAGAAGAGGAGAGTAATATATGCTATATTATTGTCAGAGGCAGTGAAAGACTCTTAATTGTAATCACTGCTTAAAACCAGTGCTCAAGATTTAATTGTTGTGAGAAATGGCAAAGCATGTACTGTTTTCCAACCCTTCTTAGAGCTCTCATGCATAGTGGCTTGTTTGTCTGTCTTGAACATAGTCCTGATTAGCCAGCGAAGCTCATATGGTTGGGTAAATGCAGCCTCATCAGGTGCTCTCTGCTTTTTCTTTGTTCAGGAAGGGGAGGAGTCTTCTTTCTGTCCTTAGAGTCTTTGGAGCAGCCAGCCTGTGGCACTTCTGGTCCCCAGTACTGCAGCCCGTGCCAAAAAAACCCCAGTTGTTATATTTTATACATGGGCCAAGTGGCCATGCCATTAGTGAGAAAGACCATGCTTCCATCAGGTTATGGATTCCTTCAGTCACACTCACATTTGCTGGACATAAGTTGGAGATGGTGTTTCATCCCAGAAAAGTCATGGGAGCTAAGTGGCTGGGGTATTTCCCTATTTATACTGAAATCCACTCTGCTTCCTGCAATTTTTTCTGTTTCGGGATTATGGCAAGAGGGTGGTGTTCCTCAAACTTGATCTGGGTACTAGTGCGACTGGGGCTTGGGTGAAATTGCTTTGGAACAGAGACAGATGCACGTGTCGTGATACTCATAAAGTTCAAGCAAATATTTATTTCTCCTTAATATAGAGCAGCCCCTTCTCAGAATATTTGGACAGTGAATTAACTAATATTAAGTTACTGGGCAACTTTTGATTGGTAGTGTTTATATTTGTATGTAAACAAAATTTAAGTTGCATAGTTGGTAGAGTTGGTATCCCAAGAGCCTGTATAAAGTAGCATACTCTGTTTGCATCCTCCCTAAGAAATTAATCAGATGCATAATATTAAGTTGCCTGAATACACTCACTTCCTCAAATATTCATTGAAAATGTAGGAATATTCACTTATTTGACTTTTCTATACTTGTTAAGATAGTAATGCAAGCTTCTTTGAAGACAACATTGTTTAGGAAGTTACTGGAGGACATTTTTTTTCTTGAGAATAGTTGGCAAAATAAAAAGTTCTAAATGGAGTATATGCTATTGTTTTGAGAGAAAATTTGCCTATAATAGGCAAATAATAACAATAATAATAATAATGTTATTATACCTGCATCTATTTTGAGATCAATAAGTATCCCAGTTTTAATAAAAGCATCCATAAATTTTGTGTACTATGCAATATAAGATGCTAACCAATTTGAATATTCTGCTAAAATATTGTGATGTAAACAAAATTACAAGGAGCTTGAAATGAGTATCAACTTTTCAACACTTACAGGGAAAAAATTGGATTATTTTGTTTTAAAGCAATCTTTATTAGCTCAATTTCTAAATAATTGCATATATCTAGCTTGGTAGATAGTCATAGGGGTTTTTTTTAGTTTTTTATGAAGTAAAACCAGGTACATTTGACAAAAAACTCTGATAGTTTTCAATATTATCTATTAATTCTAAATTAAAGGCTTGTGCATATTTACCACTGTGACCTTTGGTTTTGGCATGGATAGTTCCCACTTGTAGTTTACAGAAATTTTTCTGTCAATTTGCTTTTTCCTACCCTGTCTTTTCAAAACAGCTAAACCTAGTTCTGTAACTGTGGATGATGATCTAGGGACTGCAGGAGTTAGACAAGTCACAGCAGAGGTTTGTAACTTCTTTTAATTTGCTAATCCATGCATGGAACAACATTTCCAGCATTACCCAGAGATTAAGCCCCAGGGCCAAGGGCAGGGCCTCAATTTTAGTTTGCTAGTGATAGGCATACTGTGGTTAGAACTAGGTCTCTGCTGTGGACAATACCAAGCCTTTTCAATTTAAATTTCAATAATGGTAGCAAAATATTAAACATGGAGAACATGAATTTAAAAAAAACCCCAGCACTGTGTCTTTGCATTCAGTCATTCCCCTGGATAAAGTACATGATGTAATATTAGAGACTAAAAAATGGTTAGTTTTATCAAAAATGAAAAGAAATATAGATGTATTATGTTAATTTTATGCAAAATATTTATGTCTGAGAGTGTGATTATTGAATAAAGAACAAAAAGATGATTTTTGTGTAGATGATTGCAGTAATATTTAGCAATGTAATAAGTACTGCACTTCAATACAATTTTTTGATAGATTTTTGTTTACTCTGATGATTAACTGCTAATTCGTTTGCATTAAGTTGGTGGCTTTTAATGTAGGTCACAGAAGTAGCAATCACTTTATTTGTTGATAGTAAATTTAGGAGTGTGGAAAGATTTTTGGAGATGTAGATTCAAAATGTAGCAGTATTTGATATACCAGGTAGAAAATAGTTTTTTATAAGACATCATAAAACCCCTTAAAATTGGAGAAAACTGCTGTGGTAGCATTCAAGTGTTGTTTTGTCATTGGGGTTTCTTTAAATTGTCATCCATTTAAATTATTTTCTTTGTTCATTTGTTTAAGGAATATAGCTATATGTGCATATAGATTTTTTTTCTGAATTTGTAACTTTGAGGTTGGACTCTTTCATTAATTCCCATGAGCTGCAAGCAGTACAAAGCTCATACTAAATGCAAAAAGAAGAGCCACATTTAATCACTGCCTTTAGTATTTATTGGAATAACATGTTATGTGGTCATCTATTACTGCTGCATGTATTATGAATATAATTGTGCAGTAATTTCTCTCCAATTCCAGTTCTTAAGAAGGTAGTAAAATATTGCAATGTACTGACCAAAAGGAAGCCGCAGCAGTACCTACATCCAGGTAGATGGTGCAGGGGTACTGAGTCTTCTGAAGCTTAACTAACAGGAAAGGCAAGTTGAGGACCAGAGGTCCTGATTTCAAGACAGTTCAAGAGGTCTTGAACTGTCACTATTCTGGAGAAACACTGCATCTCAGGGCAGAAGAATCAAAGGAGGAACACACTGTTTGCCTTACTGAAGCTTCTCTTTAAGACAGAGGTCCTAGTCCTGCACATTTTATATACTCATGACTCCTGTTACCTTTGCCATGAGTTCTGTACACAGAAAGCTTGCAGAGTCTGACAGGGTGTAGACTTCAGCTCCTTTAGTGAGGTAGAGGTAGGTATGGCATACTTTCACTATTGATGGAATTTTTCCCCTTCAGTTAGGCTGTCCTATTACACTTACATCCTGAGAAATTTAGTGTGTCAAGTTCATCTGTGTATTTGGTTTATTTCCTGTCCCTTTTGTTTGGGAACAATGACTGCAGATTTTCTTGTGCACACCTTTGTTTTCTGAGGGATCATTATGCTTATTAGGTACTGAACTGGTAGACGTTCATGGCTAAATGGCACCACATCTCCAAACTACATCATATTGCTGCTTAATTGTCAGTACATTGAGGAATGCCTTCAGAAAGGGTGTCTTGGAAGCTGTAAGTCTCAATCCTTTGTCGCCTCAGATACTTTCTTAGAGAGCATAGTTCCCTATAATCATTATAAATATTCCTATATCACATAAAATGACAATCTACATTCAGCATAGTGCAAAAGGATGTTTTTCATCACCTTTTTCAATTATCAGTCATATTTATCATTTCAAATAGAAATCAATCTTTATCAGACCTCTGATTTTGAGGCAAGTGTTATCTTGGATCATAGAAAATATAAGGTAATGAGATACCTCATTTGTTTTTAGTCCTGGCATCAATATACATGCTATTTCGTACTGCAGTTGTCATCTCTAAAGCTATTTTTAAAGAGCGTAGAGTAAATACTTCAAGTTCAAAAAACCCTCAGTGTTTACAGACATTAGATTTTCCCTATGACTGCCTCAGTATTTTGGGAATAGAATAGCATTAAACAGTGAAACAGCTCTAGAGTGGAGATTTATTTAAATAGCTTCTCATGCCGTGTAAAGATAGCTCCATGTTGGCTTGTTGCATGAGTTGGATGTTAAAACCTCTCTGACCACTTCATAATAATTATGAAGTCATACCTGTAATAAATAAGTTTTAGGTCAGACTCAGCTGAGACCATAATAAAACTTGTTTCCTTGCTTTTAATGTTTCAAAGGTAGTAGTGCAGCATGTGTGTGGTCTGAGTTTTTTGCAGACGTGATCTGCATTTAATCTGGGAAAATTAATTCCCTAAGCTGCTGGCAGGCAGCATGTACTTGTTAATTATTCAGGTGGATGACAAATGCAGAGCAGAGGTTCTCGCAAAGACAAAGTTTGTATGATGCATGTTTAGTAACTGATAGGCTTGACATTCTGTGGTGTCTTACTCAGTGCTAATCCTAATAAGCTGCCTGATGAGATGAACGCCTATCCTCCTGTCCTTTAGAGAGAGAAAACAGAGATTTGAAAGAACTTCATTATAGCAATAAATCCCATACTTTCTGTTATTCCCGGTGAAAAGAGATCTTGTCCAGATGAATAACACACACAAAGAGAAAAAAGTCAGAATAGTAGTGTAATACAGAGTATTGAAACGAATGGAAAACTGTATTGTGAATGCCTCCACTGTAAAAGCAGCTGCAGTTTAACTTTATTGATAGGCCAAGTTTATGCAGGTTAATGCTCTTCAAATTCTTTGGCATTGTTCTACAAGTGATACAATCCTGTGAATGTATAATTTTGCAAAGATTCGCAATTTTCCAGGGAAGTAAATTGAAAATATTGTATTTTCTGTAGTTGTTTTCTGTGTTGTGAGTATTACATCAGTCAGTTGCACCAGGCAAGGGCAAGGGCCGAAAGTATAATGGGCAGTGGAAACATTAATAATCAAGGGGCTGCCAGTGCAAATGGGTTCTGGATTTTTCCAAATGCTTTTATTCTATGTTAATTTCTCATGGCTTGTTTCACTCTTTCTGTATTTTTTATTAGAGTAGGAAGAATGATAACTGATCTAATTCCCCCACTGCATTGCAGAGCATCCAGCACCAATCCTGAGTGTGACACTTCTTAAGTTATTTTAGGGCATAATGACCAAAGGTGCATCTTTTCTCTGTTCACAGCTCTCTTCCATATGTTAGCTTTTCTTGTGCCTAACAGAAAGAATAAAAAATGGGCTTTATTAGCATTTTTCTGTAAATTATAAGTACATAGTTTTAAATACAGCAAATTTTATATAAAAAGAAAATTTTCTAGTCTATAATTTTAAAAAAAAGTGGGGTAGAAGGCATTGATGGAAGATTCATGTATTCTATACTTCTGTGAAGCTTGTATGTGTTTGTCTTACCAACTACATTTAAACATATCCTCTAGCTTAAGTGAATATGAGGCTGGGGGCGAAGAGTCACTAGATTTGTATAAAGGTGACAGCGTTTAACTTCTCTCACATCCTCCCCCTTCTGTGTGTGCTCACGCGGTGTGGGGAGAGAGGGGTACTGTTAGATCGAGGTTCTGGTGCATTGACAGAGACCTCTGATAAAAAGCGTTGTTCCTGCTTTCCAGACTCCCCTGAAGTATGGTGGATACCTAATAGCAATCAGAGAACAATATTTAAATATTTTGAGAGGAATACTTGGTGGCTCATGAAGGTTAAATTATTAAAGTAACATAAGGCACTTGTTTATCTTTGTAAAACACGTGGTGCGTTGAATCCTAGCTCTGAGCAATCCTCCTGTCTTGAGGTGAAGGAAAATGTTAACTTAATTTACAAGCTAGCAGAGTCCTGGGCATCTCCAGATTAGGGGCTTTTAATCAAATGAAATTGTAGCTAATAATTGAAACTAGTTTTCTGATGCTAACTGTGAAATTCAGCTGAAATCACCAAACTCATTTCCACAAGGGTTTAAGAGCTGGTTGAAATTGGAGTGTAGCAGAAAGGGCTTTCGTTTGTTCCACCAATTTATGTATGCTCTTTTCTTTTTCCTCTTGCACAAATTGTTGGGTATGGTGTTTCAGTTCTGAGACCACCAAATTCGCTTCTGCTAAGATATAAGTTTTGGCTGAAAACAGAGCATAAAGCTTTTGTTTGTTCCACTAATTTATGTATCCTCTTCCCATTTTTCTTGCGCAAATTGTTGGGCATGGTGGTTTCATTGCTGAGACTTAATTTTACCTAGCAGAAAAATGCATTATGTACTGTGTAAGTAATTGGTGTCTACAGAGTAATTTCATGAGGTACTCGATTCATAATAGCATGTACTGAGCTACTCTTAACAGAAAAAAAGTTGGTTCAGACATTTTAGTGCCTATGCTATGCTCGCATTTCAAAGGATAGCCCTTCCTTTTTCTGTCGTTATCTCTTTCCTTTGTATTTGCAAATGAAAACAACATTGCATAGATTTAAACAAATAGAAGAAATCGTAAGAAAAACATTAAACATTAGTGTGCAGTTTAGTGAGTATGTGCAGAAATTGTAACTTGTTCCATGAACAAAAAGCAAAACTCTGGTCACAATTCATTAATACAAAGAATTTCTACTGTACTCAAGCAAACTTTAAAAATACTGAGTGTTAGGAAAACATTATTAAAATGTCACATATACACTTCAATAAACTGTACAAAATATAATATTTTAAGAATTCCCAATTAAACTGTCATGTATTTTTTATGCATTTCATTTGCTATTATTGCCTGATTACCAAGATATTTGTATGCTAATTGAAGCTTTTTTTCTTCTTCTAATTGTCCTTATTCCCTCGTTCATTTTGGGCAGAATCTGAGATGTGAGTGAGAAGCAAAGATTTATCTTGGTTCCTCTGAGGAAACTGTTTTTATCTGTGAGCTTCCAGAAGAGAATTTGCAGTGCCTCTGAACAATATATGCATCAGATGTAATATTTTCAGAGAGACATGAATTTTACCCATAGGAAATGGGTTTTCCCATGATAGATGCACAAATCTATGACTTCATCCTATTTGTAGCTTGGTACTAGGATCAGAGACAGTGGTGGTGGAATGCTCCCATGCCCTGTCATTCCGTCCTTATTTTGTCCACAATCATAGCTTAATATAAAACTAAAATTTTGGCAGCATTTTTATGAGGAATATTCTAACATCTTAAGTTTTTCTTTAGACCAGCATCCTGGGACAGTATTTTATCCAATTCCTGGTTGCATGCTAAAATATTGTTTAACTTTAGGAGGCTAATTCTTTGTCCCATCTTCCTTTTGCAAGGGCATGATTATGTTCCTGCTCCTCTAATTTTTTATTTTTATTTTTTTCTTTGGGTGGAGAAAATATTAGTGTGGGAAAGGACAAGAGAGGTAAAGATCAGTTGTTCCTGCTGTTGTGGTGTTTCAGCTGGAAGTTCAGCTACCTCTGTACAGAGTATATTTTTTTGCAGAGAATTTTGAGTAGAAGCATACCTGATCCCTTTTTTTCTGACAGGAAGGGAATGAAACACAACTGAATTGGAGCTGGTATTGTTGCTTTGACTCCTTGTTCCTTAATCTAGAACAAAAAGAGTTTGAAGAAAATAGCATTAATCTACAAATGCAAAGAAAGTAGAACCCCATGTAAAGAAACACGTTCCCTATTGCTCCACATGCCTTTGTTTGATTGCAGAACTGAGCTTCTTCTCTACCTCTTCTGCTTTTCAAGCTGTGCCTTCTGCCAGAGCTAGAGAATGAAACTGGTGCCTACAAACAGATCTGGAAGTGAGGCAAGATTTGTGGAACAGCTATCCCAAAAGGGCTTACATTAATTGGTGTATGAGATGAACACATATTTTCCTCATGCCTTCCTGAAATGCAGCTATAATGATGATTTTCAGTGCCTCTTACCTTCTTCCTCTCAGTGGAGTGCAGTGTGGAAGATCAGAATTGAGAAGAATGGACCATAAATGTGGTTTGAACTTGTAGGGCATGCAGCGGGTACATGTGTATAATTCCCAAAGATCTCCTACTTCCTTTAAATAGGAATTCAGACCTAGAAAGCAGCCAAGTCAGCAATTAAAAAAAGGTGGGGGAGAGCAAACTAACCCTAAACTAAAACCTGACCTCCACACACTCAGCCTAAGTGTGCATATAGCCATGCTTAATATAATGCTTGCATATACCAGAATATCTCTATGCCAATAGGTTTACATCTCTCCCCAGACTGCTTGAAAGACAACAATAAAAAGATAGACAGCAATGGAAAGATCAGCAATAGAAAGACAGCCTTTTTTTGCATTCAGGCAATGGAGGAAATACCCAACTGTTGACACAAAATGCTCCTGTTGGTTATCATGACTTAATGACTGAGTTTTCTTTTCTAGTTACCACTCAGAATCCTCATGCCCAGGTCATCACTCCCAGCTTAAGGGATTGTTGGAAAGGAATCCTGGAAAAAAATAAACATATGATAAAGAACTTCTTAGCCATTTTCTAATTTTATTTCTGCTAAACATTCACTCAAAGTTTATAAAGCCAGAAATTCCTCACCCTGTACCTCCAGCCTCTGTCACTAATGAGTTTAAACATGTCTGTTCTACCAGGGAACCAGAATTTTTCTTTGAGAGGGACCTTTTCTCAACAGAATTGTCTTTTCACTTTTTTTTTCGTTATCACCTTCCTAGATTCGGTAAACAGGAACGAAGCCACTTTGCTCCTTTTATGAGGTCCCTGAAAACAGTAAAGTAACAAGAAAACCCAAAGTCTGATTATCATTCTAACAGCCTCTGCTTGTTTTTCAAAAACTTCTCACCAACAACGGCTCCTGTCAGGCTACACACTTCATGAGCTTTCTCATGGGAAAAATGGAAGGAATCAAGATTCAAATCCATTTCAAGCAAGGAAAGAATGCTCTGAAATTGGATACTCAGTTGGATCAATTCTGAGCTGTTGCAGTCAGATATTGAAAATATTTTAATGGTAAATTTGGACCAAATAGAAAGGAATAAAAATTAGGTGGTGCACTCAAATAGGTCATGAAGTGAGGGAAATTAAGTCTTTGCATGTGCTGGACAAAAGAAGTGAGTTAAACACTCCATTTACATCAAACATCTTTGAGTATATCAGTCATTCTTCCTGGGCTAGCAGAGTGAAAAGATTTCAATACAGAAACGTGGAGTTATCAGTAGCTTTGAGTCATTGAGACTGACAGACTTTCTAGGTCTTCAACTTTATTAACATGGAAAAGAATTTCAAAAATAACTCCTGATTTCAGCTACCCTGTATTGTCCATGTATGAAATTAAGATCGATGCAGCTCAAGCTGTTCCTACTGTGTAGGGGATCAGAGGTGAGCAGAGCAGGACTCTGCCTGTGGCTTCAAAATAAACTTATAAAAAAGCTTGTCTTCAGGAGAATATAATGTTCCATCTTCAAATAATTTTAAAATATTGCGTGTGGATGGGACCTCTTTTATTTTGCTGACCTGGATCACAAGTATTCTTTAATACTTCTATGATGTGTCTCTTCAGATTATGATTGCAGTAGTGGCTTTAGGAAACATGGCTTATCTCTTTCCAGCTAATTTTTTCATCAAGTTTTGGTACAAATTGGAAGTCTAAACAAACACAGAATAGTTTCTTGGCATCACATAGACAAGAGCTATATGGTGCTAAAATAACCCAACAATAACTGAGGAGTTACATATAATATCACCTTGAGGAAGGTCTGGTCTAAGATCACAGTTAACATGGTTTGGGAAGAGCAGAAGGATAAACAGTGTCAGAGAAACATCTCCCCCCCCCCCCAAATTGCTTTCTTAGGGGCCTGTTCTGAGGAAGTCTTACTCCATGCATCCAGGTAGTTTTATCTTGTCTTTGTTTACAGTGCCCAGTCTCACTGATGATCTAGGTATAATGGCATATTTAGTGATTCTGCTCCATGTATAAAAAATGAACTAAATTAGGGGTGTTCTTTAATTGTGTCTCTCAGCTCTTTTTCTATTCTGAAGATTTCTCCCTCTCCTAAGATTAATGTGAAGATGGCAGACCGCAAGTGTTATGGTTGTGATTCACTATTATCTCTGGTTTAATTGTTAGGAGACCTGTTGGCTATGACCGACAAATGTGTGAGATATTTCACAGTAACTGGAAAGGATAGGATTGGTCCCACTTAGAAAGTTCTCCTGTATCGGTATAATTGAGATTCTAATCTAAGTCTAAGTCCACCCAGGCTATATTTAGAGGGTACCCAATGTACCCAGGGAAGGGGGAAAAAGGTGCAAAGATTAACAGGGCTGAAGTTTGTTTCATGTAATACCTGCACTGCTCACAAGTATCTCATTCATTTGAAACGAAATTGTGCAGGGAATAAGGACCATAAAATGTTTCTCCCAAAATTTCTCCTTACTGATATATGTAATCTTTCAAAAGATTTCCTTTGTCCTATTCACATGCCTAAGCCCAAATACTCCCACTTTCTGGGAGTCCATTTCTGGTTGCTTTATCTGCCAAAAGAAGGCCTATGTGTTCCCAGCTTTACTGTGTCCCTAGCTCCCTAGCACTAAAATTCTTTCTTTACTTGTGGTATTATCTTTTTTTTAAATTCCTAACCTATGTGCAGATAAAGTCAGTCAATTTCTGATGTGGCTGTACAGATTCTCTAATGCAGCCTGGGATACCATCTGCCTTCTTTGCTGCAATTGCATATTGCTGGCTCATGTTCAACTTAGTGTCCACTAGGATTCCCAGGTCCTCTCTGCCAAGCTGCTTTCCAGCTGGGTGACTCCCAGTATTATGTTGGTGCAGGAGTTTGCACTTCTCCTTGCTAAACTTAATGAGGTTCCTGTCAGGCTGTCAAGGTTCCTTTGGATGTGACCCTCTGGTGTATCAGCCACTCCTCCCAGCTGTGGGAAGTGTCACCCGTCTCTGCTATCAGCACTCTTGCTGAGAGTGCACCCTGCCCCATCATCCAGATCATTAATGAAGATGTGAATTGTCTTAAGTTCCTTGCCTTTTTTCGTGGTCACATGTCCTTTCTCTTTGGGTTTCCTTCTCTCTAATATAATTTTTCAGTTCAATCAAGTTCAAACTTTTTATCTCCATCTTTAAGGATCATTCCAGTTCTTTGTCCCTGTGTGTATCTGCTCTCATGGCAGTGCTGCCTTTCCTCTTGTTGCTAGCTCAAGCTGAGAACACTTCCTTGTCTCCTCACACAAGCACCTCTTGCATGGGAAATTGAGTTCAACAAGTAAGTGCCAAAAAGAGCTGGCACACAGCTGGGATAAAGTGATTTACTGACATCCTGGAAAATTGTTGCTGTCGTGGGTAATAGACTGGTGTTGTTTATAACAGTCAAACATGCCTGATAGGTTTTTCATAATAATTGGAAAGAACATGATTAACCTTACCAGAGAAATTATGCTGTAGTAAGCAAAATATCCTGTCTCTGAGCTGGCTTTAGCAAGAAGTGACCATCAGAGACAGCATTCTTCTTGAAGTAATCTGAAAAACCTCTTAAAAATTATCCTCAGAGTTCTTTTTTGGTACCAACAGACAGTAAGCATGTTAACCCTCAAACTTGCAGCTACTTAGACCTTCCAAGAATTGTGTGAGTTAACTTAACTCTCTGATATCAATCCTTTGGCTGCATTTCTTTTCTGTGCCTTGTCCCTCAGACCTGTGGCCAGCTATTCTCAGGACATAGGCATTCCTGCCTCAGTCCTCTTATCCCAGAGTTGTGTTTGCTTGAGGATAGGAACAATACCAACTGCATCTCGTGCTTCAGCAGGAACACGGCTGTAATACAGCTCGATGCTTTTCGGGCAGAAGAGGGAGTCAGAAGTGAGATGCTTCTGTTAAGGGAGTATTAATGTCATTTAGTTGAATGTAAGTACCAGGACTCCCTGGGGGGGGGGAAGTTTTGGGTTTGGATCTTTTTGTTTGTTTTTTTTTTTGTGTTTATGTGTGTCTTTGGTGGTGGGGGGAAGGGATTCAAACCACCTGCAGCATTAGTTCTTTTGGAAAGAGTTGCCCAAGTGAAGGCAGGCATGAAAATAAATCTATCAGTGCTGCTAAATTCTGATGACTCCCATTGTAATTAATTTAGCAGGGAACAGAGCCTTCCCTTGACTTCTATCTTTTTTATTTGGGATTCTGTTCTCTAAAGGGTGCTACTTCACACACACAGTTTATTTCTGCATGTCAAAGAAATTATGATTAAAATTCTGAATGCTCACAAATACAAGAATTTTCACCACATAAACTCACACATTCAACTGTACTGGGGAAGATGTTATTTGTTTGGTGGGTATTTTATAAAGAAGTTCTTTGCCTTCAGAAGAAACTTCAAAGACAGCCAGGGACAAAATGTGATGGGGCAAAGGGAAGTTTTTCCCACACAATACATAGCATGAGTGAGAAAGTAGGAGATTGGTTTGTGATTTTTTT
>VZTX01004802.1:816514-863024 GCA_013400915.1 Pardalotus punctatus | reverse complement strand
TTTTTTTTTTTTTTTGTTTGGTTTTTTTTGCAAATGAAGGGTATTAATGGCTTTCATCTAACAGTCTCATGACAGCCTGAGCTGGGCAGCCTGTGGTGGTAGGGCAAAACTGCAGGCAGTACTGCAGGATGCAGGACTTGCCAACACACTGACAGTGGCCTAGGAGTGTTGTGGCAGTATGAATTAACAGGCAACACAGCATTAAAAATGGTGTCATAAAAGTAGGCTTTGAGANATTTAAAAAATGGTGTAAAAAAAGTGGGTTTTGAGATTGTTTTTTTTTTTTTTTTTTTTTTTTTTTTCTGATAAAGTAGGAATATCTTTAAGTTTCATCAAACAGTGAAAATGAGGGGCATGTAGATCAGGACATATAGCAACCAGGACAGGAAATGTTAATGAGGGACTGGTAGCAAAGTAATGGGATAAGAAAAACCTGAATGAATAATTGTATTTAAGCAGTATTCAGTGCTTGTGAGATGCAGTCTGAATTGTTTTAAGGTTATGAAATGATTCACGAAACATTTCCTGAAAATATTGTTTTCTTAGTAAACAGTATTTGTGTACAAGCTTTTGTCAGCTATCATGCCAGCAATCAGGACAGTGACTTTTAAATCAAAAGTAGATAGCTCCAAAAAAGAATATCTAGAATGAGTAGTAAAGACCAGCTGTTCCTTGCTCAGCAGGAAAAGGTGAAACCTCCATGTAGAGAAACACCTTTTTCCCACTGACTTAGATTCTCATTACTCTGTGCTATAAGGTGTTCAAAACCAAAGTTTCAAGACTGACCTTTGACCAGAAGGAGGAGTCCTTTGTGAGCCTGCAGTGTGTATTTCCTCTCCGAGCTGGTCAGAGTAGAGATGCACAGGTTTCAGACGCACAGGTGCCACCCTGCCGACCAGTCACCTCCTGGTTCGCAAGCCAGCCTTGGAGGCAATCAGATCTTAAACATCACAGTGCTTAGATTCTTTGCTAAACAGCAAAGTTGGTTCTCTTACAGTAGCAAGTGCTGTCCTGCAGGCAGCTCGTCTGAAGGATATATTTAATATTGTGCCTGTCTTTGGAAAGCAACTTCATTTCAGTTCTAGAATGCCATAAAAGCGAAATGCTTCTGGGTGGCATCCACACATAGCTTAACTCCAGGTGCAGTGAGTGGTCTGAGGTTTCTCATCTGCCCAGCCATGTTTTAGCATGCATTCATTCAATTTTACCATAGTGGAATGTCTTCTAGCTGGTGTTCAAAAATATTTGCTTCACCTTTTGTAGACCACATATTCTCTGTCAAACAACTGTGTTTGGTTTTTCTCTTGTCAAGGATGTTAGGATATATATTCAGCAAACGGATGGAGAAAAGAATGCACCATGTTACAAAAATTTTTTTTGTCTTCTGTGTTTTCTTAGATCTATTTTTTTGAGACTTCCAGCAGCAAAAATTGTTTTATGGGATGTAGGAAATGTGTTACGTTGTTTCTTTTTGTGTTTTTTTTTTTTGTGTGTGTTTTTTTGTTTGTTTGTTTTTTAAACAAGCATTTATTTCATGTTTAGCTGTCCCTTCTATTTCTGTGCAGGATGCATTGGTTTGGGTGTTTACTGAATGAACTGCTAAATCATAGATCTGACTATAAATTTATTCTGAATTTTTTTTTTAATTAACTGAAATACTTATGTAGTTAAAAAATTGTCTCAGCTGAGCCAAAGAAATAAGAAGTAACCATATTGTCTCCCAGCTATGTCATACTTGTGCTAATTTTGAGACCAAGTCATCAAGGAGTTCAAAGGAGTGTGATGTATTTAATTTTCTTTTGACTTGAACAGAAATTACACAAGCAATCTTTTGGTTCTTTTCTAAAACTACTATAATACCACATAACAGAGCTGCTGCTATTACAGTCTGAGTGCTAAATAGTAACTGGGTACATTACCAGACTTGGCAAGAGCTAATTATCATTAGCTTTCAGTTATTAGACAAGTTGTAAGTTGCTACCATTGACAAAATGCCAATAATGTAGTCATATATCAGGCATCCTTTGTTTAGAGGAATGTCAATCAGAACCCACTCTGGAAATTACAAACTGGATGAGAGAGGCTGCTTTTGAACATAATTTGATAAAAATAAAACATAGTAATAAGTATTGATTACCTAATCTAATTTATATTCATTAAAACCTTTAAAAATATTTTATTAAAGGGTCAGATTGTTCTTTTGTGTAGAAATACTTGATCAGGGTAAGAACCTTCCTAAAAAATCTTTCAGGGAGAGGTTTTTTTTTTTTGTTTTTTGGTTATTTTTTTTTTTCAGCTTGTTTGTGCTGGGAACCTTTCAAATCATTCCATACCCTTTTCTTCACCTTACCCACCCAAGCCTCGCTGCTTGTTGACAGAGATTTGTAGCACTCATTCTGCTTCTTAGATGGCTGATAGGTTCTCGGATTCCCTGGCAGCAAACTTGCAGAAGGCCAGGCTGGTGGTGTGTTCCTGGCTGCGCAGCACTACTGGTTCAATCAGCGTTTCTCTCAAGCTGTTTAGTGAAGAGGAAAAGGTGTGTGTTCTGAGGCATCCGCAGGAAATGCCCAAGGACGTGATTATTAACAGAGATGGGCTTAATTATTTTTTAGAAAACATAGTGCTGGACGTTTGTGCTCACAGTTCAGTCACGTGAACTCCAGGCGAATACAAATATCAGAAGGGAAATATATCTGGGATTTTCCCTGTTTTACAATTATGTGGTTTTTATTTATGTTTCTTTCTTGACTGCATAGTTTGGTTCACAATTTAGGAAACTTTATTGTTCAGTGGAGATTGGCCACCAAAATATTTAAGTGGATAATTTAGTAAATTTGACCCCTTTTCTAATTGACTTAATAATGCATTGACTAGAGAAAATTAGTTGCATGATTATGGTTAAACAGGAATTAATATTTAAAATCAGGGATTTAATCTTAATTTGTTTGATATATGATACCATGACCTCAGTCATTTTACAAGGCCATAATTTTGCTTGTTCAGAAAATCCTGCCTGTAGACCAAAATGCTTTGAACTCCCAGAGAGGGCTCCTGCTATACCAGACACTAAAATGGTCACAGAACAGTAAAATAACCCTGGTGGTCATCTTCAAATGCTGTGTCTGAATATTCAATAGCTTCTCACATATTTTGTCCCATCATGTTTTGAAATTATGAAAGTTTAAACCAGCATGTCAGCTACTTCTGTTCTTTTGGGGGGTTGATGTCTCTGTGTGTGAGACAACTATTTAATCTACATCTTTAGTTACTTGAAGTGTTTTAATCTAGTGGCCCTTTATTAGTGTTTATTTAAATAACCCACAGTCAGTATGCTTCAGATACTTTGCGTTTCCTTATGGCTTATAACTAAAACTACTTTATATGTTACCTGCAAATCAAGTATTACCTCAGTGAAAGAGTGAAATTCGTCCTGCATACTGATGGCTTTCCACAGGCCTGCATATCTTTAAAATGCTGCTTAAGCCCTCAAATAAACTGTAAGTATGTTTTTTTAGTAAAACACAGGCATAAACTGTGTATTACACCTCTCTACATGATTATTTTAACCTAGACACATACTAGCTTGATGCTATCCTCATTGAAGCTGGAGGCTGAAATTTTTATTAGTTTCTGTAGATAGATTCAATCCATGAATGACTCTTGCCAGACACAGAATAATTAGAAATGTTTCTGAGCTCACCTTGCAGGTCACTGTTGATGTTGGTGTTATGTGCTCAACTTCAGTGTAGTTCACTGAGCACTTAAGCTAGGTTTTAGGCTGATGTACCAGGGTATTTGCTGTTGTGAGCAAAATAAAAATTAATTGGGAAAAATATTTATAGCTACCCAGACCCACCCATCAGAAGAGCTGGATGCAAAGAAAATTTTGAAGTAGGATTGATTCCTTTCTAATTGAATCTAGTTTGGTTTTGATGCTGATCATTCACACTGATATGAGAGCCAGGTAACAAAAATAGAGACCCAAGTGTTAATCCTCTGCAGCTATAACTCAAGCTTAGCTTCCAGGTGAATGATTTTATCCAGGTAGGGAATGTTGAAGGTGCAGTCCCCTTTCATAAGGGTCAGGCAGAGAGAGCATGGTCACAGAGTGCTACTCCATTTTCAAAAGCTTGAAGCGAGATGCATGTTTGGTAGGAAGTAAATTACATAGCTTCTCTGCAAAGTTTTTCAAGCCCTTGATTTGTTATCTTTCTCACTGTGTTTTCCAGTAGCAGGTCATGGGGCATAATTGGCTATTGCTTCCCTTGTGAGCTTCGCAGCCAGTTGTGCTGACAGCTCTCAAGTTGCCTCTGGGTCTGTCATAGAGTTAAGCTGCTGATGGGCTTTCTGTGCTGCTTACCAAGCTACTGCAGATTTAACCGTGCCTCCCCCTGCGTTGTGATATATGATTGAATTCCCTTATTTAAGTGAAGCACACTGAGGTCCTGTGACTTCTGTACATCTATCACATCAGTGGGTACAAGAGAAAAGGTACTGCTGTACTTAGTGCCATTTAAGAGCTGGACTCGATGATCCTTGTGGGTCCTTTCCAACTCAGAATATTCTGTGGTTCTGTAATTCTGTGATCAGTTTACATACAGTGTTCTGTAACAGTAGGAATTTAACAGAAAGAAGTGGTCAGAATTATTATTGAGCTGGTAAATGGCAAGCCTGACTCTTTCATTTTTTACATTATTTGTATGAGTAGTAAAACACCAGAGCAGAAGACGTCTTAAAAGCCAGATAGTAAAATGTTGATTACTGGGAAGACAAGGGAAAAAAATAAAGAAGAAAATAAACACTGCTGTTGAATTTCATTGTGCAGAGAGCGCATTGAGTGAAATGGAAGGAAAAGAAGTTAAGTGATTTATAAATACAAACATTTATCTGACATTAAAAAAATTCTTAAGAAAACTTTGTGATGTGCAAGTCTATAGGAGTCTTGAAAAATCAGAGTTTTGAAATAGGTATTAATATGTTTACAGTCCCATGTTGGTAAAATTTTTATTCATTTGTTTAAAAAGAATTTCCAACTGTATCAAATCTGCAACAAAATGAATCACCAAATGTAGCCTCTGACTATTTTTTCAGGAGAAGGTACATTTAAAAAATGCTGTGACAAATCAATATAAAACTGTATGCAAAATTACAAGTACAAATAGAATGTTGTTCTTGACTGGTTTGCTTATATTGAAACTGTATTATTTTATGTGAAGTATGCGTAATAGAGCATTAGATTTGGAAACTCTGTGTTGAATATTATTTTTGACAGCCTTTTTTAGGGTCACTAAAATTCCAATAATTCAGTACTGAATTGAAGTCGATTCCAGAGAAAAATTTAATATAGTCTGCTTGCCTGCCAGCTTCAACATAGTTTCTGAGTATTGAAATGGTTTGACACATTGAAATATAAAGTGCATTTGTCATATCTATTGGTGAAGTATTTTATGTGATCGCTTCTAAGAAAACTCAAGTTAGAGTAACACTTAATGTTAGTCTTCTATTTTTACCCTTTTTTTTCTCTAAAAAGAACAAAAAATAATTAGGGCACATAAACTATTATTAATAATAAAAATGCGTATTCTTATCTGGTAATTTCATATTGACCCTTAACTCATTTCTGTTATGTGCTGTTTTTTAGTGGTTCTGTATAACACAGATGTTATTTTGTAGTGATGAACAAGTGTTCCATAAAGTATTCCTCCTTTTCTGTCCTTTCACAAGCAGTTCTGCATTTTAATGTAAATACTTTATGATTAACCTGAAGAGAGATTAACTTGTGATCACTGCAACATAAGTTTACAAAAATTAATATTTTTTTTTTCTCTTTGTTAAAATATTTGACTTACTGATTACCTGCTCAAACAAGAGCAAGGAGTGTAAAAGACAACGGGAACATATGCTATCCTATTACATACCAAAATGTCTTCACGCTAGCGCGAGTCTTGATTTAACTTCTGTGGACTTTGGCTCAAGATGGTGGTTCACATGGAGCTGAAGCAAGGTGGTTAGGCTGAGGCGGCGATGTAAATGCACAACTCTGAAGAGATGAGCCTGGCTGGTAAGACAGCAGGAAGTTCCCTTCTCTTGCATGGAGGCTTTGGAAGGGTAACACAAAGGTGTTTCATAAGTGTAGGTGCCCAAATTCATGGCACTGTTGGTGCCTGATGCTGACCATGGACTTAGTGCTGAGATAGATTTACAAAATACCTGAAAAGTGTATAGGGGGTGTGCTCCTGTGCTAAAGTTTGTGCTGTTATCAGGCGAGATCTGCTGCGTCTTTAAAGTGTTGCTGGGTTTTCCCAGGGAGGAGAATCGAGCAAAGAAGTTCCCTTGCTGGGGCTTATGCTCAGGAATAGACTTGATTGTTAAAGACAATTTCTTAAAACTTTCTCAGCCAGTCTCCAAGAGGCAAAATTGACAAGGAAAACAATGGAAACATTCTGCACCTTGACACATACTCTGTTTTTTGGACAATTTGGTGTCATTATTTGCATTAAGTTTGCCTATTTCTTGCCAAGTGATTGTATTTTTTCCAGTATTTTGGTGGTCTTCAGTCATTTCAGTATAATTTTCCAACTTAAAGCATTCCAAAGCATTGCTTCTCTATTAGCAATCTATTCTAACAAAAATGGTTGTTTTTGTTTTTTTTCTGCATATGAAGGCAAGTCTTTTGGACCAAGAATACATTTTTTGTGTAGAAAGATACTATGTGAATGATCTGACCCAAATATTTTTCTTTACAATATTAAAATAGGAATGGTTGGTTTTTTTTGGTAGAGTTTAAAAACTATGTACTCTTTAATAGGTCACCTCAGTACAATTGGACATGCACAAAACTTTAAATTAATTTGAAGATTCAGGTTGCTTGCCCACTTTGTGTGGAGGATTTAGATTAAAAAATCACAATCAGAAACACAATTACTCTTTATTAAACATCTCTGTTACAATATAGGAAGCATATTGAAGAGTGAGCTATGTATTTTGGAGTGACTGGGACCATGACAGGGAAACTTCAAATGAAACTTGGTGGACCTTTTTGCTGTAGATTTGGAAATAAGTCCAGAAGGCTGAGCTTAATATAACATGTGGCAGGTGGCCTGCATTTGCCTGGAGAATTCCTCTAGGGCAAGACAGCTCAGCAAACACATAAATCCTTTTTTCTCTGTTATCTAGTAGCACACTTAGTTGCCATGGGAATTATATTTATGCAGCAGATCCTCTGCAGTTCAGTTTGTGCCTAAAGTTTAACTGTACAGCTGTTACCGTAAATACTACATGGCAATATTTTCAAAACACAGCACCTTTGAACAAAAAGAACATGTCTTCTATTATTGATTTTATTATGTTATGAAAATACCATTTTGATTACACTATGATCATGTTTCCCCAAAAGCTTCATAAGTTGATTTAAAGTGTACTTCCTGTTCAGCTCTTCCTAATATTTAGTTATTTATTTATTTAGAAAAATAAAATGCTGGATTTGTCTGAAGAATATATTATAGCCAGTGAAATTTAGTGACTTGGGCGACAGAACTTTATATGAATATAAACTGTATATGCATTTTTCTGCTTAATTTTAGCCTGTTGGGTTCCCTTATTAACTATATGTAATAAAATACTAACCTAGATAATATTTTAGAAGTTTTTTGTTTATTTGTAGTTCTGCTTTGCTCACCAGAGACATGTCAAGAGTCTTAAATTCATTGGTCCTGATCTGGTTAGAAACAATTTTGTTTTAATCCTAATTTGAGCAACAAGATGTAAATCACCCAAATTTTTGTGCAAAACCAGCATGAGTTTATTAAAAATAGAATTTGTGGTTTTTTAGGAATGAACGGATTATCTAACACAGTCTGTATCCTGACCCATTCTCTGTAATCTGTAGTTTGCAGAGTATATTAACTAATGGAATTAAACATAAATAAAGTTCTACTGCTGAAATTCAGCAATATCTTGATATTGATTGGAAATTCTTTGCTTTATGTAAATGGATATTTACTCTTTCCAAAGAACTGGTGACAAAGTATTCTGTAGTATTGCTTTACATAAATGCAACTGGGATAAAAACACAAAATTCAGGCTTCAAGACAAAATTTTTATGTTAGATTTTAATGCAGTTTTTTTTTTTTTACCCATCATACTGGTTTAATGTCAAACCATGTTCCTGCAGTAATAGTTATTAAACAGGATTCCTGGTATGTGCACACAACTTCCGGGTATTTTGTCTTTCAGTATAAACTTTCTGAATATTCAGAAAATGAATTTCAGGAAGGTTAATAGAATAAATTAAATGCTTTGAACAGCAGCAGTTTGGACATGATGAGTTTGCTGTTCCAGTGGTGTTTTGTGTTTCTTCAGTTTGTTTGTGCTTAATCCTGATGCTGGAGAAAAAATACCTCCACCTGTCCAAATTTCTGTTGAAACTTACTCTGTGTTAAGCCAGGCTGTGCAGCAAATGCATGTAACATAACAGAGCACTTCTATTCCCTCTTCGCCGGTAGTCATTTAAAAGTAGATGAGAGGGGAAAAATGCATATATTTACTAGCAGTGTTACTCATTGCCTGTGAGAAAAGGGAGTTTATTGTCTGACTGACTGACAGATGCTGTGTGGACAAAGCCTGGTCAGGAAATTTTCCTGGGCAGGATTTGAGACCAGCTCAGTTTTTATTTCCCCACAGTACTATTGATTGCTAAAAATCTGGTATGGAGGAGTAGGTCCGCAGTCCTAGAGGACTGGAGCTGCATCTTCTATATCATCTCTTAGTATTTTACTGGACTTACTGGGTTTAAGAAAATTTTTTCTGTTTAAGAGCTCACTAAGTTGATATGCAAACACATAAAGCAAAACTATCTGTAGCAGATACGAATCTTACTTTCTGCTGTGACACAAGATAATATGGAGTATGAGAATTGGCTCTTCTTGCTTTGGCACTGACAGAGAAATCATCTGTGATCTTGCTCATATCTGAGGTGTTTCTTGGATCCGTATGAAAGAATAATCCTGAACGTTACTCAGGAGCAACGTTTATAGTGGACAGGAGAATGAAAGATAGTGAGCATCTAAATGTAAAAGATTCATGCACAGGAAGTGTGTTGATTGGTCCTGTGTTTTCACAGTATTAACACATCTTTCAAAAGGCCCTTTCCTCATGTCAGCCATGGGGGTTGTCAAAATTTTCTGACTTCAGGGAAAACTCATTTATATGACATAACTTATTCAAAGAAGGTTGAAATATTGTTTGATTTATAGTACAAGACTCCCTTCATGGGGCAAAAGTCTGGGGCACTGCAGTTGCTATTAAAGAACAGGCAGTGATAACCGGAGCTCCTGTCCGGTAGCTGAAACCTGATGTGTTCAACAGAGAAATGTGGCACTTCTGGGGAATTACTTCAGAGTAATTCCTACTCTGAGAAAATGGTGGGCTTGACATCTGTAGATGTCTCCAGATTTAGATTAGCTAATTTTCTATAGGATACACATTAACCAGCAGAGTCAGTGGTTTCAACAGAGAAGTTCACAAGCTATCAGCTGAAACTCAATGATTGATTATGTAAGAGGCCAAAAGTAGATAACGTAACAAGTCTTTCTTGTTCTAAATTCCATTATCAATGACCCTCTAAGGGATAAACCATATTGTTTTTTCTTGCGTGGTTGTGGTTTCTATTAAATGTGATCTGAACACAGAAGAGGGGAAACTTGGAAACTTCTTTCTTTTCATGCTGCAGAGGGAGCATACTGAATTCCCAGTAATTCCCATACTTAATTCCCATCTCTGAGAAGTGTTTCCATGAAATTTCCAGACCAAAGCAAGAGGTGTATGTATTGCTCTCTCTACATGATAAAGGACAGGTTTTTTCGTAAATAACACAGAATTTTTTATCTAATAATTTTGGAAATTTCTTTGACGGAATTCACAGTTTTAACTGGACATTCAGGAATTAGATATCATAGATGTCTAATTAGACTTCTCAGAGTCCAGAAATACTTAATGTATAATAATGAATGCTGTTATTGCCAGACATGGAGAAAGCTTTTACTCTGTTCCAATAAAAGTAGGACCTTTATTTTTGAAAAGGTACATTTGATGATGGGAACACTAATAACAGAGTTTCAGAACATGTTTGTATCAGTAAATTATTTTTGTTACTGTAGGCTAAGTTACCTCAATATTGACGTGCAGTAAAGAAAAATGATAAAAGACAAATGGTAGGCATACATGATGTAGTGACTTTACAAAATTAAGCAACTTAAGCATTTTTAAATATTTTAGTTATTCCCAGTATAATCTTGAAAATGTTAAAAGAATTTAAAAACCTTTTTCTGGTTTTGTTCTATATGTGCATGGAAACACAGTAGAACTGAGTAGGTGCACACATCTTCACCAGAAATGGAGCATTCACAGGGAATAAACACAATTAATATTGCTATTTCTTATTTTTCTGAGTACAAGTTTCCCTTATGACTTGATATGTGTCATAAAGTAGTAATTTTTCAAATTTTAGATTTTGATTTTAGTGGTATAGGTTGCTTTTAGAAGAGATGGTGAGACAAAAAGTGAAAAATAATTGAAATATCTCTATCCAGTACTGGAAGGGAACCTGCAGAAAAGATGAAAGACTATTTACACAAGCATCTAGTGACAGGACAAGGGAGAACGTCTTTAAACTGAAAGAGGCTAGGAGGTAGGATTAGATTTTAGGAAAAAATTCTTTGCTGTGGGGGTGGTGAGGCACTGGAACAGATTACCCAGAGAGGTTGTGGCTGCCCCATCCCTGGAAGGGTTCAAAACCAGGTTGCATGGAGCTCTGAGCAACCTGTTCTTGTGGAGGATGTCCCTGCCCATGGCACGGGGTGGAACTAGGTGTTCTTTAAGGTCCCTTCAAACCCAGGGACCTTATGGTACATCATAGGATCCTATATGAAGACAATTATGCTTTACCTCACTTATGTCTTAAAAATTGCTTTCCTTGTAGGGTGTGGCTTCATACCTAAAATTGAGGTGTTTCAAATTATGTTTACTCTTTATAGTATGCCACATCATTTTTTCTTCAGGTATTTGTAGTTGATGGACTGCAGATATGCTATGCTAGATTAGTCAGAGAGAATATAAAATTAGGGTCAGTTTCCCCAGAGCAACAGAAGGTTTCACACCATTCTGCTCTAGCAGACCCAAAGAATTAGTGAAAAACCCCAGGAGTAATGCAGGCTGGGAATATTAATTGTTTCTACAGATAAACTCTAAAAGGAGATACAAAGAGGAAAAAACTGTGGCGAGTGAGTAGGTTTGGATTCTGGACCCTGTAAGCCATCCCATAACAGAACTGAAGAGAATCATACAGGGGTGCAGGTTGCACCCCTCCTGCCTTTTCTGGGTTCAGCAAGAATCTGTGGTGACTGCACATGAATGCTCATATTGCTGTCTGCATTACAAGTTGCTGTACTGGTCTAGATGCCAGCTATTGCTTTTTTTTAGTGCTGGTAGCTGACAGAAGACACCAGATTTTGAAGGATTTTCCCTTTTTATATAAATGGGTTTGATAATCACGGTGCTCAAAATAAGAAAAACATGAGGAGAAACCTGCAAGTCAGCGGCACGCATAGAAAGTAGGAAATGGAATACAGGTGGATGGGATGAAACTCACTGGTTCCAGTCCTGTCCCTCAGAAGCTGTGTACTCTATTTGTTTATCTATTTTCATATATATCTCCCCCATCCCACATTTTTTTCATCTCCCTTACTAGAATTGTGTGTCAAACTTAACTGCATGTTTTACAGAAACAAAAGTTAGTGTCTCTGTGGGGCAATGAGAATGGGAGAGAAATGATCAAACCTTTTATTATTTTTTTGGCTCTTGATCACTTTAAGCACTGCTGATAACCAGTCAGAAGAGGTAGAAAGATCCCTCTAGGCTTAGATTGTGTGACAATTCTGAGGCACATCCTTACTTGACCAGAAGCTGTTGGTTGCTGCTGGAGTTGTTTGGAGTTGGTATTTCAAGTGCAGCTGCTCCCTCTTAAGAACTGAGTTTTCTCCCTTTGTGTTTCATGTTTTTACTTCATTGGGTAGTCATCTTTCCTAGTTCTCCAGAACCTGAAGATCAGTCTTCTCATTTTCTGTCTTCACCAAATTGTTTGAGAAAACCAAATAGTGTTCTGTTTAGTGGCATTTCAAAGGGCGCTTATTCCGCTAATTTGTTGCCCAGAGAGGCTGAGAACAATTACTTTTCAGCTTTGCTTTTCACCACTTTGGTGATAGGAGGGAAGACATATACATTGAAACCTACTCTTACCACTTTAAACTGTCTTTGAAAGGCTCAAGAATACATTTTATATTAAAAAAATAAATAAAGAAGTCAAGTATAATATAATTTTGACCATTGTCTTACCTTGGAAATGTCTACATATTATTTTATCTTTCAGTAAGGTAAAATGTTACTTTATTAAATTTTCTAATTTTATCTTTCAGTAAGGTAAAAGAGAAATGCTGAATATGTGCACCAAAAAGTTCTTATGTCTTGCATTTGATTGACTAGTATAATTTCATGTTTTCCTTGGCCTTGTGTGTCTTATGATCTGTCAAATATTGTTTAACTGAAAATTGTACTAATCATCATCAGTTTCATTCCATTTGAATAATGTTTTTTTTCATAAAAGTTTTTTATATACAGTTGGCATATTTGTTTGGATTTTTTCTTTTTTTTTTTCTTGGTTAGTTTTGTATTCTTGAACTCTTTGCTTTTGACAGCACACTTGAGGAGTTTGACTTAGAAGCCAGTTTGGCTTTGAAGATGCGTCATCTAAGACATGAAACTTGTGCATTATTTGAAGACTGAGCACTTTAAGGAATGTGTAAGGCTCTGCAGGGAATACCCTGGAACACCAAGGAGTCTACTCTCACAGGTGCACTGTTCCTCCTGGAGAAATCACTGGGAGATTCTGTGCCTACATATGAGACTAACATACATGCAATTTTTCTTAGTTCCATCTATTGAGAAGAGGTCAGCATGTACATTTTATAAATATATCCTCTGTAATTAAATCATATATAATTTAGAATGTTTCTCTTACTGGTAGCAGTCCTGCTAGCAGATAGCATGCTAAATAACGATGATATATCAGAAACAGAACAGAAAAACACTTCTGTGTGATCTTTATCTGCCTTGTTCCTCTACTTTCTTAGTTGTACATAAAATGTCTTGAGGCTGTAGACTTGTATTATTGATGTCTGTAGAAACTTACTGAGGCATTTGTGCAGGAATTGTTTATAATTTATTCTGAAAATGCAGCACTGTTATCAATGATTTTTAGAAGCGAGCTCGTTGATTTTATAATTTTGTTTTTGTCCATAACTTAAGCTCATTGGAAAAAGGGCAAGACTTGCTTTTGTTCTGCTTAACTCATCCACCAAATCTAACATTTTGATGTGAGGAGAGTGTTTCTAATTAACTATGAAGGAATCTGTGTGGCTTTAAAAGTAGCACTTAAAATATCATCCAAGATATTCCCTACTAAGAATTTCATCCTGTGTATTTATATTTTATTGTTGGTTGCGTGGTTGAGGGTGCACAACAGGATAGAATATGGAACAATATGTGGCCTCGTTGCCACTTTGTAGATCTCAGTGGAGTTTGAAGTTGCTGGGAGTTGGGCCCCGTATCTGCACTGTTTTCTCACTTGTACAGCTGTTGCTAGCTGCTTCCTTTTCATTTGGAAAAATGGAGATTTAGAAATTTACATAATCTGATCTACAGTCTGTACAAACAGAATTTCAGATGCTAATTTTCACTTGTTTGTTAATCAAAGGTTTTGAAAAGGCAATGTTAGTGTATTATTAATAACTTTAAAGTACATCCTGTTTATGAGGTAATAACCTTCTGTCATGGGCTGAATTGACTTTGAGTTTAATTAGCTTAGAATTTGTTTAATACTGAGTTAATCAACCTTACAGTTGCTGAGGAGAAGTTTTGGGTTTGTATTTTTTCTAACTGAACTAAGCTTCAGAAGATACAAACTAGTAAATTATGGATATGCCATAAGAAAATAAATATATGTAATATATTTTTGATAATTCTCAAACTTATAAAGTCAAAATTCACTCTAAAAATAAAGTTTTTAAGATTGTTTGCTTTTAAAAAATCCTTACTGCTTTCCAGTTTCACAGCATTTTATTGCTCAGCATGAGATCTGAGTAAGGAAAATAAGAGAAGGAACTGGCAATATATAGACACTCTATGCGTCTGTATGTCCATAGACATATAGTGCTTATTTGATTTGGACTCCTATAAAGAGTAACTTAATACGTTTATAGTAGTGATTTGTAACAGAAATACTTTTGTCTTATTTGAAACTGAAGTGGATGTTATACAATGCCAAGAGAGTATAACCCTCTCTATTTAGTATCTATTTGCATAATAACTAGCACAAGTGGTAGTGATTTAATGCATGGAAGTTTGTTACATAAATTGGAACTAATAATAAGAATATTTTAATATCAATTTTTGAAACAACTTTAAGTATTTAGCAGTTCAAAAGAAAAAGAAATACAATTTTGATGTTTTGTGTATTTTGAAGAGAACAGCTTTCTAGGGTGACAACTGGATCTATCATCACTGCTATCAAATGAGAGAATGCTGCCAAAGTCTGTTTTAAAAATTGCTTTTAGGTGTGCTTTATAACAACTTTTTGTGTTATTCCAGGCTGACTATTCTAACTTCGTTAGACAGTTCTCAAGTTTTTAATCTTGTCATCTGGTTTCTTCAGATGAAGTGCCTTATGGAATCAAGAACAGTATCCTAGGCTGGTTTATAAATGCTGTAAAGTACAGGAATTTTTGGCAAGGCTCAAAAGCTGTATGAACAGGACACTTGAGGATTGCAAAATTCCCTTTTTTAAATGTCATTGAATATGAATTGCTTGAAATTATTTCAGTATGGACTAAATATGGCACTCCAGAGGTGCAAGCCCAAGCATAGCGGTGAGGACGCTCCATTTCTCTTTTCCTAAAATGGTAATCTGAGAACAGATATGTTCTATAACAGGTCTACAACAGAAAGGTGGAAGGGGAAAATAAGTAGTTTTGGACATCTGTGTGACTAAACCAAGTTGAAAAACCAAGTTGAAAATATTTTTTAAAAATTAACCTCTATATGTTATTGGTGTTTCAAGATTTTTTAATCAGTCTAAAGCCCAAATTCTTTAGCTCAAGCACAAGTTACAGATATGGTCAAGCTGCTTGGCGCAATCTGAAAACCTGTATGTTATGGAGCTTGGAACAAATGATTATATTTGACTTGTCAAGAAAATGGATGGTGAAATCGTCAATTGTACTCTTTTTTTCTTTTTTACTATTTAAAAGCAGGGAAACAAAATATAAAATAGAAATTAAAAGTATTAATCAGATAGACTAAATCATTTGGGTCTCCTCATTACTCCTTCCTGGTTTCTTCTGAAATATTTAACTAAATTTTATCTGCATTAAATTCTTGATATTAGTCCATAGGAGGTCAGAATGTGGCAAGTCTCTCTGAGAGACAAAATGCAAGAAACCAACAAATATTTGAAAATATAAATTCCAGCATCTTGATTTGTGTGTTAGAATAAAATGTAAATTAGAAATGGAATTAATTTCTTGTGATTGGAATTTCTTTTAGTGTGTGAAAGCAAAGAACACCTGTTCATGTTCTGAGGAAGAAATAATGAAAATGTTTGCAAATTCTATGATTCTATGTTGCAAAAAATCAAATCATACAATATTTTTAAAAACAGGGCTTTGTATCTGTTGACACTATCACCCAAATGTAGTTTCTGACTAAGGTCTGTGTTATATTACCTTTAAGAAGTTGCATGGCTAAAGCAGCTTTCCTTGGCCCTTACTGTCCTGGTAATTCATGTTCTCATCAACAAATATTTTCATTGCCATGCGGTAAGACCTGACCTACTGGCATCCAGATACAAATTTTAGACTGTGTATGTGCACACACTCAGCTATTTTTCAGTCAGTCCAACATACAAGGTTACATTAAGTACTTAAATAACCAGCTTAATTTACACCTTGAGGAGATGTTATTATGAAGGCAAACTAAAATTCTGGGTCAAGGGAGAAGGGGAGCATTGAAATTAACTTCTTGTTTCAATTCTCATTGAATTTTTCTGGTATACCTTCCAATGTTGTTGATTCTGTTGTCCTTCTGAGGTTACTAGAGGCATTTTCAGCTTTCAAACAGTAAATATTGTGTAAATCTGAATAAAACTTACATAGACAAATGTTTTGACTGAATGCTCATATTTAGTCCACATAGCTGAAATGTTTCTCTGCAGGCTTTCATTTCTTGCATGTTATTCAGGATGCAAGAAATATACTGGGCTTTTTGACAGGCACCATCTCAAACTGGTCTGAAGCTGATGTGTTCATTGTGCAGTGTTATATTTGCAGGACTGATTTCACATCTTCCAGTACGATTCTGAAATATGTGTTCACAGTACAGAAATGCCAACCATATCCTGGGCTGCATCAAAAGAAGCATGATCAGAAGATCAAAGGAGGCGATACTGCCCCTCTTCTCTGATGAAATCTCACCTAGTTTACTGCATCTAGCTCCTTGGGCCCTAAGCACAGGAAAGATAAAGATGCATTGGAGCAGGTCCAGAGAAGGACCATGAAGATGACTCCAGGGATGGAACACCACAAGGAAAGGAGACCTTATTGCAGCCTTTCAATGTCTAAAACGGGGCTTATAAGAATGATGGGATTGGACAAGGATTAAACTAAAAGAAGGAAGGCTCAGATACAAGGAAGAAAGTTTTTTACAATGAGGGTGGAGAGGCAGTAGAACAAGTTGCCCAGAGAGTTGATGGATGCCCCATCCCTAGAAAAATTCAAGGTCAGGCTGAATGGGGCTTTGAGAAACCTGATCTAGTTGAATATGTCACTCATCATTACAGGGAGAACTGGTCTAGATGGTCTTTAAAGGTCCCTTCCAATTCAAACTATTCCATGATTCCACAATAGTTGTGTCTGATGTTTTAAGGAGTTCTATTTTCAGCTTGCTAGAGTTAACACTTATATGCTGCCTTTGGGCCAGATTAATCATTGGGTTGATATCAAGTTTCATTTCTCTTCTGAGGACATGCTAATTCATTTGTCAGTTAAAGCAGCAAATCCAAACTGTGCTTTTATTGTCTGGATCAGTTCCCTGAAAAATATTAAAATATAAGTTATGTTGATTTATTTTTTTTTGAGTTAAATTCAAGTAAAATGAAGGTTTTTCATTTTGTGGCTCTAGCTATAAGCTTAATGCCACCTCAGTTTTTGATGTAGCTTTTATGTCTATATATTATTCACAGCACAGGATTACCACTTCAACATCCATATTTCTGTTGGAATCTGAAGTGTCCTTTAAATATCACATTGGGCAGATTATTAAGACTTCCTACTGTCATTTGAAAAATGAAACCATACTTTGTCCGTATTTATCCTTGTCTGTTTATGAGAAGCTGGCTCAGGGTTTNTTCAAACAGTAAACATTGTGTAAATCTGAATAAAACTTACATAGACAAATGTTTTGACTGAATGCTCATATTTAGTCCACATAGCTGAAATGTTTCTCTGCAGGCTTTCATTTCTTGCATGTTATTCAGGATGCAAGAAATATACTGGGCTTTTTGACAGGCACCATCTCAAACTGGTCTGAAGCTGATGTGTTCATTGTGCAGTGTTATATTTGCAGGACTGATTTCACATCTTCCAGTACGATTCTGAAATATGTGTTCACAGTACAGAAATGCCAACCATATCCTGGGCTGCATCAAAAGAAGCATGATCAGAAGATCAAAGGAGGCGATACTGCTCCTCTTCTCTGATGAAATCTCACCTAGTTTACTGCATCTAGCTCCTTGGGCCCTAAGCACAGGAAAGATAAAGATGCATTGGAGCAGGTCCAGAGAAGGACCATGAAGATGACTCCAGGGATGGAACACCACAAGGAAAGGAGACCTTATTGCAGCCTTTCAATGTCTAAAACGGGGCTTATAAGAATGATGGGATTGGACAAGGATTAAACTAAAAGAAGGAAGGCTCAGATACAAGGAAGAAAGTTTTTTACAATGAGGGTGGAGAGGCAGTAGAACAAGTTGCCCAGAGAGTTGATGGATGCCCCATCCCTAGAAAAATTCAAGGTCAGGCTGAATGGGGCTTTGAGAAACCTGATCTAGTTGAATATGTCACTCATCATTACAGGGAGAACTGGTCTAGATGGTCTTTAAAGGTCCCTTCCAATTCAAACTATTCCATGATTCCACGATAGTTGTGTCTGATGTTTTAAGGAGTTCTATTTTCAGCTTGCTAGAGTTAACACTTATATGCTGCCTTTGGGCCAGATTAATCATTGGGTTGATATCAAGTTTCATTTCTCTTCTGAGGACATGCTAATTCATTTGTCAGTTAAAGCAGCAAATCCAAACTGTGCTTTTATTGTCTGGATCAGTTCCCTGAAAAATATTAAAATATAAGTTATGTTGATTTATTTTTCTTGAGTTAAATTCAAGTAAAATGAAGGTTTTTCATTTTGTGGCTCTAGCTATAAGCTTAATGCCACCTCAGTTTTTGATGTAGCTTTTATGTCTATATATTATTCACAGCACAGGATTACCACTTCAACATCCATATTTCTGTTGGAATCTGAAGTGTCCTTTAAATATCACATTGGGCAGATTATTAAGACTTCCTACTGTCATTTGAAAAATGAAACCATACTTTGTCCATATTTATCCTTGTCTGTTTATGAGAAGCTGGCTCAGGGTTTTATCTCCTCCAAGCTAGACAACTATAATGCTTTGCTCACTGGCCTGCCAAGTGGTCTCATTACCAAGCTTGAGCAAAACTCTTTTGCCAGAAAAGTATATCTTACAAAAAAAAGACAGCATATCTCCCTAATCCTAGCATCGCTGCACTGGCTACTCAGAAACAAAGGATTGATTGTGAAGTTGACCTGTCAGCCCCTTCATGGTCAAGGTCCTGAATATATCTCTAGATTTAATTTTGAGATATATTGCTTCCAGGCCTCTGTGCTCTTCAGTGCCCTCTTAGTGCAAGTTCCAATTACAAAACTACAAACCTTGTGTGATGGAGGATTTTACCGTTATACCCAAAAGCTAAGGAATAAGCTGCCTTTCTAAGTTTAGGAAGCTCATGCTCTTTGCTTAAATCTCCTCTTCTGAGGATTTGCTTGTCTGTCTTTTTCCTTTTTTATTCAGTAACATTTTATACACCATAACTCAAATCATATGGGGGCTGTAATATTCTATGCTGTTATGCAGAATTAAGTGGTAATTGTACTTTTAAGCAGAGCTACTTAAGTGTTTGTTTTTGTTTTGGTTGGAAAACAACTTCTAAAAATAAACAATGTTTGTCAAAAGACAAAGCAGTTAATGGAAAAAGATTCTTAGGCTCAGGAGAAAAAAAGCAAAGAGGAGTGCATCAGGATTACTGCACCCTCCTGTATCCAATAACTGGTTGTTTATTTGAATTTGGAAAGCTCAGAGCCAAACTTTGGTATCTTCCCTTTACTGAAATATTTTAATTATCAAGCTGTTGGCTACTCTGGAGTGAGACTTTCTAAGTCACTTCTATGATGAATATGTTGTTTATATAACTAAGATTAATTGATGATTAGACCTGAAATTAGATCTGATACATCTTGCTATAGACCATATGTTATTCTAGGGTAAATATCTGTATTTTACCTCCTTGTTTTGTTACATTACCAGAGAAAACAGGAAATATTCTAGTTTTCATCTCAGCATGGAAGGAACAAACATTTTTAATTGCTTCTTGAAATTTATAGATACTGCCTTTTCACATAGAGACTAATTTACTTTTATTAGCCAATGGTCCTTTGCAGACAAAGTGTATTGTTTTTATGTTCAAATGAAACACTAGAAATTAAATTGTTAATATCAAAATATTTTAACTCCTCCAAAGTGGATAAATGTCATTGTCAAGAAAACAAATTATCTTTGTAACAACCTTATAATAAATGGATAGAAAGTGGGTGAGATGATATTTCTTAAGAGACAGAGAAACAGGGACTGTAATATATAATATAACAATATAGATGGAAAATGATGACAACCTGGATGAGACTTTTAGCTGTTTGGATCTCAGAGATCTCATACAGAAAGAATGGGCAAGATTTAGGTATAAGCTGAATGTGACAGCTTGTAAAAAGAGGTGCTGAAGCAGCCATTACAGAGGTGGAGGAAGAGTTAGGATGATGCAGTAATGGAAAAAGTGAGAGGGTGAAAAGGAAGAGAAAGCTATGGAAAAAAAATATGGTCCACATTGAAGAGAAAGTAGGGTGTGAAGACAGACTGCTGCCTGTGGAGGGATTAGAAACTGGTGAGAAGAGCTATAGTGAATGCATTTATGGAAGTCAAGTGGAGATTGTCTAGATGGGAGAGAAACTCGAATGACTATTTTACATTACACATTCCATGCTTTGAGTGTTTGATGAATGACATCGTAAACAAACCGGGAGCTCAACAGAAATGAGCAGGTCACCGGTCAGTTTGGGTGGGAGAGATGGGAGATGACAGGAAGTTCTTCTCCCTCCTCCCACTGGGTGCTGCTTGGATTTGCGCTGAGGTAACTATAACAGCAGTACCTGCTGGTGTCTCCATGCTAGGCCTTGCAAGTATGAATATTTGGCTCAGTTTGTTGTCATCAGCAATGTTTTTGTTTCAACAATTTATTAATAGCCTTTGATGTACTTCGTACACAGCAACAGATTCTGTACGGCTGCAGCCGCTACCAAAACTAAGAGTTTAAAATGTATGTAATGCCCATGTTAAGTGAGGAGGAGGTTAATGGAAAGACACAGATTAAGACATAACTTAGTGTTTAAAGTACACCTAGAGGAAGGCTTTTGCAGTATCTAAAATTCTTTAGCAGTGCTTATGTGGAGGCTTCAAGGGTTAAATTATTTACATTAAAACTTTTATATAATATTTGCATATTTACATGTATGTAGTTTTTTGATACAAAAAAGATGTTTTTTCCACTGTGTCAGGAAAGAAAGGATGGAATGTAGGACTATGGGGAAGAAAAATGGAGGCATTTTCAGTGATGTATCTGCTTCTCTTAAACTTGGTTGGCTGATACTTATGTGGAATTTCCACAGTCATTTTGTTTTATGTGCTAATGTGAAATCAAATTTCATGCTGGATGGTAGAGATTGGTTAAGATTTTTTTTCTACAAATTAGTAATTATTTCTAAAATAAATAGCAGTTGTTATCCTTTTGCTGGAGAAGTCAAGAGAGTAGAGGAGGAAATTAGATATTGTTAAATGGAAATGAATGTTATTCTTCAAAATAGCTGAATATATTACCTTCAGAGAATGTAACTGAATGCTAATTGTACTTTAGTGTATATGTAAGCACTATTAGTGGATACAAATATGACTTAAAAGGTTTTATTGTCATAGTATTTTCCTTTCACCTGAGCTTCTAACAGGTTAATTTCTTTTCTTTTATGGATTACAAAGAAAATATTGTAACATAGGAGTATTAGCAATCTTCTGTCAGGCAAATGAGTGCAAAGTTCATGCCAATTAAAATAACATGTATAGTTCTTATAATGTCATTCATTTCAATCTACAGATATTTAAGGTGGAAATGAAATGTTACATTTTTGCAGAAAGTTTTGTGTAGTAGTTCTGTAAAATGAAGCTGATCTTAGTTTAGTTTTGCAATACATGGCTGTTGAGGGAATCAAGGTCATATTAAAACTTTTTTTAAGCAAAACAAGATGATGCTGATTCTTTTGTTGTTGGACTGTTCAAAGTTCATCCATAATGAAAACAAGCACTCTGATATTTTAAAGGAATGGTTGTAGAGAAAGAGAATGATCTTACTGTCAGTTCTGTTGTATGTGACATGCTGGAGAACTGACCTTTTGCAGCTTGTTCACAAGGTTTCATCATCTCTTCTGAAGCGATGACTTTTTGTGGTGGATTTCTTTAGCTTTACCACCCTAACACACATAGTTGTTTGTAAAGTGCTTTATTTTTACATATGAAAAACTTCAATCCAGAAATTTCCCCACAGGTTTTCCACCTCCCTGGTCTTCTCCCATTATTTTCTAAGCCATGTGATACATTTTCAGGAATACATTTACCATGCAGTATAAAAGTCAACCAAACAAAACACCAACTTGAACACATATCTCATATAATGTCTTGGATAAAATATCTTCACAAGTCTTCACACCTCTATTTTTTCTTTAACCACATACTTCATGGGTTTCATTCATTGTAGTATCATTAGACAGCAGTTGAATAAGTGAGGCCTATCAGAGCTCCAGTGCCTATTTAAATTAAAGGAAAGCAGTTAAGTTTATAGATGCTAATACTTTGTTCAGATGTTAGCAAATGACTTACACACATGTAGGCAGCAACAAAGAAGAGCAGTACATGCTTTTTGGTAATACGTGATCTGGGCAGCAGAAAAGAGAAAGGAAGCTTGGAAAGTGTTCAGTTGTGTTTTTGGCAATATTTTGCTCCACAATTTGCTGCCAGAGCAAGAACAGTAGCGGACATTGTCTAAAGCAGCTCTGACCATCATCTGAACTCTTGGACCACCCTATGGTTGGATGGATGGTTGCCGGGACATTTCTTTCCGGGGAAGAGTTCTTTCCCCTGCTGTTGAGTTTTGGCTGCCTTGTCCTCAACCAGTATATTTCTTTTTGAGGTGTTAATCTCTTTGCTTCTCCCAAAAATGTCATTTGCTCTGTAGGCAGTCACTGAAGTCCTCTCTGTCCTTCAGGATGCAACTTCCACTTCAGATTTCAGTCTTAATTTTACTTGGCTTACAAAAATGAGTCGGAATATAATTCATAAATCCAGGAAACCTGAACAGTCTTACAGGCACCAAGCACTCAGCAGGAATTTAAACCTTTCTCTTTCCTGATAGTGTAGTCTTTTTAATTTCCTGGTTTATAGGAGCAGAGGAATAAGAAGGAGGACCAGGGAAGCCGAGCACAGCACAGGACAAAAGTGCTAAAGAGAGAGCAAGACACCTTAAAGGCTGTTAGGAGTAACTGCTTTTTGAAGTTCATTGAGGAAATGGAAAAAGCTATTGACTAAGGCCAAATGCAGCCTGAAATTCCAGAAGTGACCTGCTGTAAAGCCACTCAGCAAGTGAGCGATCTCTGGGTATTTAATGGCGACATGCTCTGGGGTATATGGAGAACAGCCAAGTAGCACGGGTGGCTGTATGCTGAGAAAATAAGCAAGTTCTTCTGTGTTTTCCCACTGTTTTGTGTGTCACTGGAGTATGGTCATAGCAGTAAAGGATGTGACTACACACTGCTGAAACTGTAGCTGGATAACTGCTGGCACTCATAGCAACTCACTATTTCTGGGAGTAAGGATATGAATCAGACACTTAAAATTATTTAGATTTGATTTTTTTTTTTTTTTAACAGATCATAAAATGCTTCATGTAATTTTAAAACCTGCTTTCATTGGCTGATGTTACATACTCCTGAGGCTTTTGCCATCATATCATCACTTCTGGTATGTCAACAATAGCTGAGAAGTGTTCCTGTTTTATAAATGGTCTGCAAAATTTTTCCTTCTTACAGAAAGTAGCAGATAAGTGGTGTTTTTTTCATCTCTCTAATCACAACTGCATGCACCTAAGATCAGTCTACTGATACTCTATCTGACAATTGCAAGTTCCAATTCATGGTCTATTTTAAATACATAATATCCAGAATATTTTGTAAACATTATTTTTTCTTTAGATGAATAGAAAGTAACACTAAAAGTTCTTTGTTGTTTTTTTGGGTTTTTTTAATAGATGAAAATAATGCAGGCAAAAATATTTGCTTCATAGGTTAGCAAAATATAGTCATGATTCTTATGTAGACGTGGTGTGATGTGGACCTTACAGGACACTATGCTTTTCAGATAAGTAGAGGGAGTGCTTTTGCAGACATAGTTTGTGTGGTGCTGCAGAAGAGTAAGGATTTCATCCTGTCCTCTATATCCTGAGTGAATTAACTTGTGAGACAGAAGGGGGTGCATAATAGGACTCTCTTCAGCTGAGCTTGGCAGGAAGGTATAGTAGCCTTTGAAACTTTAGGAGGCATTCTTTGATTCCTTCAAACTTCAGTTGTGTGGTGGTTTAAAAAAAGTTATGTAATACGGTGACTTAAATAATTTTGTTGGGTTTTAGTCTCTGAAAAAATAATACATTCCCAGTCTTACATTTCCTGTAACGAAGTGAAATATGAATAGCACTATAAAGTCCCAAACATTTTGATCCCTTTATATTTTTTTCTTGCCTTTCTTAGTGCTTACTCTGTGCTCAGAGACTAATACCAAGTGGAATTGAACACCTGCAGCCCTCACTTCGAGTTGTGCTGTATATTGTAGATGAAGGGAATTGCAGGTGCTCTATATTTCCCAGAACTTATCCCATGTGCTACTGCAAATCTGGAAGGACTTACTGTTCAAGCAGTCTCAAGCTGATTTTTTCTTGCAGGATGTACTTAAGGCTTTGAGTATATGACAGTTTACGCCTATTTTGTGTTTATTCCCCCCAATGATATGTTCATTTATCTAATTTTTGAGGGTTTGGGGATGGTTTAAAATTATTTTTATAAGGACATCTCATATTGGGATGTTCTGGAACTTCTTTGCAGGGAATAATTATTTGCTAGCCATCAGCTATATTGTCTCTGTATCACCTGTTCTCCAATCATCTGACTAATTATTGCCCTTGTCCATGATTCTAGATGTCTACATGAAAAATTGGCGTCTTTTTCAGGATAAGGAAATAGTGTTGTCCATGTAAGAAATTGATTTTGCTTTTGAATTTGGTTCCTGGAGAATAGTGATAACAACAGTCCTATTATTTTAAACTTGTTATTAATAACAAACAGCAGAGAATAAAAAGGACTCTGCTTAATATTCCCTGAATCTGAGTTGTATCTTCACTTAGAGAACTTCTTCATCTTTTCCTGGAACTATTTTCCTCTTAGGTTCACTTTAGACAGATATTCCTTCTAACCTTTCAGTTTCAAGGAGAAAATTAGCTAGTTTTGCCATTTAAGAATCCTGGCCTTTTGCTGCAACCTTTGCCTGTATATAGGTCTGAAGTGTATTATTTCAGCCATATGGTGTTAAATGCAGGGCTATCATATGTTAATATAAGAGCAGAAACAGGTCATGTGGGTTTTGGGGAGCAGTTTAGGATGCATGTATTATTAAAAAAGGAATTGCATGATCTTGCACATGTTGCTCAAGGAACAAGTTCCAACATCTGAAGTGATCTGTGGTTCAAAAATCATCATGTAAGGAATTACAGATAGATTATTTGGTAAGGGAAAGTAGGAAATGGTACAAATATTAAATTTAAAGGGTAATGTAATGAAGTTAAACATCACGAACAAATAAAAAGTCTTCTGTGCAGCTGAGGGGAGTATGTAGCCCTGTGTGATTGTCACAAGGGGGAAAATACAGAATGCATTTTGCAGGCTGTGCTAGAAGGTGCAGGGAGAGGGGGAGAAGATGGGACAATCCTCTTAGCCATTCCATTACTGGGACCAGTGAAACTACCTGTATCACTGTTTAAACAAAAAAAAAACACCTTCAGAGCACCTAAAACTCTTTGCAAACAATTAATGAATTTCCAGTATACTCTTTTTGAGAATTTAATTCTAAAAAATATTTATAAAATAAGATGAAAAGCCACATAGAAATACAGGCCTTAGCTTTGACTCCAGAGCCTAAATATTTTCCCACATCTGTGGTAATGCCCGCATTGCCTTGTTGCATTTGATCTTGACTCCCACATGTCAGAAATAGCTCACAGAAGTCAGAGCAGCCCACAGCTGTACAACCAGTAAATGCCATCAGTCTGAGAATCATCTGGACATTACAGACTCTCTTGCAAGTGTGTAGGTTTAACTAAGGGTACACAGGAATGATATTTCATACTTAAGATTCAATGTCTTTGATTTTGATATTGCTGGAAAGTCATCTGTCCCATTTTTCTCACAGGGCCTTTTTTTTATGTTTTATAACTTATTAGATCAGAATGCAAATCAGCTTTAGTTGATTTTCTCTGAATATATTTAAATCTGTTTCAATTGTTTGGATTTTTAAAAATTTCTTCTTTTATGACATCATTATGAAAAACAGTCAGAAAAACATAGACCATATGTAGTATGTATCATTTCAGATAAACACAGATTGACAATATATAATATAGTCACATACTGCATTTTCTTGGTAGCCTTTTCTAAATCCTCTTAATTATTTACAACAAGATAAATCATTTAACATTTTAAATTTTAATTATCAGCAGAAATCAGCATTTAGTATTCTATGCCAAAGTTTTAAACTCTGCATAAATTCTGAATTTCCTCTAAATAGATTTCAATTAAGCTTCTTGTCTTTTTTTATTTTATTCTTTTTTCCGGGGTATAATTGAAAATATGAAAGACTAATTTAAATCACCACTCTCTTCTCCAAAAAGAGGCAAGATTACATACTCAGCAGCCTTTAAATTCTTAAAATGCCTTCAGAAGTTTTCAGATATTTGTTTTAATAAATGTTAAGAATTTATTATGATGCATTAATTGTGTGCTCTGTAAGTTATTAAATAGTGGCTTCAACATATTAATCTTTCATGTTATTGTTGTCAACGCTATATTTAGGAATGAAGCATTAATTAGAATTCTCCTTTAATGTTTTTTTCTAAAAGAAAGAAGTATGTGTACTTATCAAGATACATATTTGATCTATGGGGAAATGATTGCAAGCAAAGTTTTGATATAGCATATGCTGAACTTGAATTAAAAAGATTTTGGTTATGCAGAGTTCAAATTACCTTTGACATATTTTTGCAGGTTAGTTACAAATTCTCAACTAAACATAGAACTCTTCTTTATCATAGAGCCTAACATCAGATTTTAATCATATTTTATACCCACAGGGTTTTAGGTTTCCAACAGGCCACCTGTCTCAGACATTAAAAAAATCACAGGACAGATGGGAAGGTGAAAGTGGTTGTCCTTGGATAAAGAAATTCTTACACTGCAGGAACAGTCACAGTCAAGGCTGGCCAATATATCACACATATTACCCCTTTCTTCTAGCATTGCTGCATCATGATTGCAAATTTCCCTTTAGTAGTATAAATATAGAATTCATCACTTATCCTTTTTCAATAGCACGATTTGCAAAACCTGTCTCTTTTCCACGTGATCTATGAACCACTGAGGGATAACATGACATGGATAGTACTTGAGCAAATATAGCGTGCCTTGTACACATATGAGAGCTCCTAGAATTCCTATGTTGTTTATTAATGACACAAGGGTATGACTATTTATTTGTGCTGACCTCTGGCACTGGTTTGATAGGTGTGATGTATTTTAATATGTCAAATTTACCAACCTCAAGAAAACTGGTTATTGGAAAAAAGTGCAAAATGGTGATGCTTCTTCCCATGTATTGTCATTGTTTCCCATGGGGATAATAGTTTTTATACATTACTGGCCAGTATAATGTGCACCAACTCTCCACATTATATAGGAAACATTCAGCAATACTTGAAAGTGCAAGGGACAAATTCTGACCTCAGGTGTATGCATCCAGTTTTTATTGACCTGGGTATTTAAGAGCCAACAACTCAATTGGAATGATCAATTTGTGCTGTTTGTGATGAATGAGAGAGCAGGCCAACAATAGCCTCTCCTGCATCTGGCTTACGTGAAGATCCCGTTCTACTCTGAGCTCTTCCTGCTCTTCCCTGAGACTAAAAAGAAAATATGTTAATGGCAGTATATGCTGTTCAACAGCTGTTAAATGTGTAGAGCTTCAGTAACAAGCATTTAAGGCAGTGAGGTTTCACCTACTTACACAACAGAGGGGTGCTACTAGGTGGTTTTGAGAAAGGTCTGTGCAAATAACCCGACACTGGTGCCCAGCCTGTGGCACTGAAGAATCTAGGTTTTCCTACCTAGAAATTCATATGTTTAGATACAATTTTTAAAGTGCAAGAGAATCCAAATGCAGGGGAGAAGAAAAGTATCTTAGGAGGAGGTTGTAAGTTCCCAATGTAGATTGCTTCCTCAGTGTATCCTTTGTGGTATACCAGCTATTAATATAAACATTGACTAGGGTGAAATCAGAGTCCCCCTCCCTGATTAACAGTGCCCACCCCTCTAAAAGGAGTGATGCTGGCAAGTCAGTGAGGGCACTTAGAGTCCATTCCTTAGGCAGGGGAGGAAATTGAAACTGCTATCTCTCTTTTTCATGCTTGTTCTAAGCAATAAGCCACTGTGCAAACAAGAGAACATGTGATTCTCTTTTAGATTCTGGTTTTGAATAAAGTCATAACTGCAGTGATATTTTGTTCAAAACCTACCTACAGAGGCATCATTTAGGCAGGACCTGAGGACACAGCAGATCAGGGTGTGTTATTGGATATAGCTGTCAGATAGGTGCATTATGATTATGCCCTTACCTTGCTTGGGTGAGAGCAAGGATGTTTCAGTTCATGAAAAAAAGAGGAATTGTAGAGGTTGGGGGAGCCTGTGGGAACAGAAGAGTCTCTGTTGTTTAGAAACTCTCAAGATTTACAAGGGGCTGAAGAAATGCAATTCTGATCCTTGGCACCCTCCAAATTCCCAGATTTTTATTCCTCAGTTCAGTGGCACATATTTTTTTTAATAATTAATGCTTGCAAAGAGTTTTATGTGGAAATTCCTCTGTTTATTTTGTGTAAACAGGTATGTAGATAGTTCTACTTGTCACAGTAATGATGTGTCTTGGTCTAGATCCTTTGTTGAGACATGGATCCTCTTCAAAGTCTTTAAATCTCTATATGAATGTAACAAATAGGGTTGGAAAGGACTTGATCAGGGGAAGCAATCAACAAAGGGTATGTACTTCTGAGCACAGACCTTTGATATCAGACACAATCATAATTTTCTTATAAACTTGCTTGTCTCTCTGTTCAGATCATGGAATATGTTTGACCCTGTCTCTACTGATTTCTGGCCCAAATTGCTGCTTTCTTGGTAGGTAAAAGACCAACACAGGAAGATGAATGGCAAAGTGCTGGTCCTCTTAATAAATGTGGGAGAGTTTTCTTTATAGTCACTGGTGCGTCAGTGGGTTTGTGGGAAACATCTGAGTAATTAGCATGATTTGTCCATTCTTTACCTCCTGATATCCCTGAAAGTTTTTTCTCAGAAGCTTTTAAATCTTCTATGAGCAGGGCTCACAGGGAGTTATCCTCTGCCTTGAAATCTTTAAGAAGGTCTATTCTAACAAATAATTTCAGCTCCATGGACTATAATAAATTTGTTTGCTTGTGTATTGTGGGGCATATTTGCATAGAATGTAATCTCTCTCTTTTTCTCCTTCTTTCTACCACTCCCCCACCCTCCTGCTTTGTCCTTAATAAATACGTTTGTATAGAAATAAGGATGTGGAAAGACAAGCATGCCTAATATTGAAGGACAGTATGCTTGTGCCTAATACATTAGAGCAATTGTTCAAGAATAATTCATCTTACGTGAAGATTACCCCTGTAAGGCTGCCAAGGTCACAGAGACTTTATCAGCTGTACAAATGCTTCTTGTATATTTTAAAGGGATAGCCTAAACATTTAATTAAATTTAGTAGAAGCAATTTTACTTATTTATTTCTTAAATTTTGTTTTCCCTATTCAAATATTTTATACTTTTTTTCTTTACTTTTTTTCCCACCTCATCTTTTTGTTATTCAGATAAATAATCTAGAATTTCTTCTAGATTAGTTTTCTTTTACTCTAGAGCAGCAGCTTTGAAATGTGAGATGTTGAGCCCAGAAATGGGTTGTGAATGAAACCTTGGAAATGCTGCTTTAGTGTTCAGGTTTTTCCACGAGATATAACTCAATTAGCCTTGTATTGAAAACATGAGTGTTGAGGGAGGATGTGACCAACTGCTGGAACCCTCTTTTAATTTAGTGTTAAAAGAAGCCACTGTCATACATTTAAAGTGGAGGAGTTTTAAGTTAGTGTTAAGATTCAAACTATTCAGAGATATGGCAAGAGTTTTAACCAGAATATGACATGTTTTAATTAATTGTGCCCCGCACCTCTTTTATTGAAGGTAACTTCCCTAAAGAAAAAAGGCAAGATCTTTGTTTTCTGTAAATCTGGGAAAGCCTATTTAGTTTTCTAGGGGCAAGGTACTTTACACCAGCTGAGAACTGGCATATAAACTCTCTAAATATACTCCCACTTTCTTCCTTTCAAGCTATTTCTTCTCTGTGGAAGGCCTAATACCTGCACTTTTTTTTGTAACAAGCTTTGCATTTAACATCAACTAAATTAATTTGCTTTGCATTAGAAAACAAATCTGCTGTGGACTGCCTGTGACCCACTGGTCTCCTTGGTCTCTCCAACTAGTTTTAAACTCCTTGATAGTATTAAAAGAGGCTTTGCAAACTAATTTAAATATTTTACACTAGTACTTGTATGGATAACAAAGCTGTAGTTTTAACAGGGATTTATGTGATCGTGGACTGGGAGTGAGATGGCCTGCAGCATCACATTTAAGAGTGAGAATATCTGCACAAAGCTGTCAGCTAGAATGTTAGTTTGCATTTGGAAGATGTTTTGGAAACCCTTGCCAGCATTAAAGAATGTGAAACCCTACATTATAACTACTGTTGGAAAATCCTGTGACTGTTTTGTCAGTATAATCCTATCAGTGGAAAAATCTGTACATTATACCTGTTAATGAGGTAATGAATTGATGCCAGTTTTCTAGAGTTTTGCTACATGTAGTGTGGTCAAAATCTTGATGTGTTCATTCTTTGCAAAACTGAAGTGGAGAATGAGCATCAATGAACCCCTGACATGGTCATGTAGGCTACTTCAATTATCTTGCACAAGGTAGGAGAGCAGTGAGTTTCTAACATCATCACCAGAAAGAACACAGTCCTCTGAGATAGATGCTGTTGACAAAGACAGACTGGCCCCACGACACCAGCATGAAATCATGAAAGCATCTCAACTCATGAACAACTTGCACTTAAAAAATCATGTAGAATTAGGTTGGTTAGAAAACCTCTGCACCATTCATTTATTATTTAATCTTATTTTACTTTGTACAGACAAGCTATCTGGCCTAGTGTGAGGCTTCACACAGCCAATTACTTCAAGGTGTTTAGTTCATATATTATTTAAAGCATAAATCTTGTACAGGCTGTCCATTGATGACCCTGTGAGGAGCCTATAGTAAATGCCTTTCATCACTGCTGACTGACTCATGTGCACGGACCTACCTGCTGAGCTAAACAGGCCAGGAGAACTGATGCATTTGTAAGATATTGGATTTAATAGCCTTATTTTTTTAATATGCTTAAGTGATGGAAGTTAGTACATATAGTTGAAGCCCTGTGTTAGGATTTAAGAGGTTAGATTTTATAAAGTGTCATGGACTGTATTTGTTTCTGCTGTTTGAAAACACTGCACAATTAATTTTCAATGCTTCGTACCTTAAAACATGCTTTTAAAGGCATCACTGGTGCATTTGAATAAGTAAAATGTTGCCATAAGAAGCTACCTAATGTATTCAATAGAATATTCATACAAATTCCCTTTTTAAGACAGATTCTGTGGTTGTGTTTGTTCTCCCCCTCCTTCCTCAAATCATTCTCTTAGGCTGATTTTTAAGTCTAGTGCAGTGATACCAGCAAGGTGCTGTCTGAATAGCTTGGAAAGAGACTTGCTCAAAGAATGCACCAATTGCATCTGATGGGTTTATGTGCCATTAACAGTGTCTGTCCCACACTGAATGTGCCAGGTATTTAGCTGGGGACTGGTACTAATTTCAGAGCTAATACTAAGCCGTTCCACATCAATGCTTACAGCAGGTGGTTTGAATTGGCAGTGTAAAGGGAGAAAAAAAAAGTGTGAGAAAATTACCATTGTACTATAGAATTTCTCTGATTGAATTGACTGATTATACTGTCAAAAGAGCATGGGGAAACTGGCAGTGCTTATGAGGAGGAAAGAAATGACAGGATTCTTTTGGAAAGAGGTTCTCTGACTTTGCACAATCAAATAGTTCAAAATGATGATAGGGTTTTATGTTAAAGGTTTTAATCTAGCTCTTAAGAAACCTGCATGTTCTTCAATTTATGATTTGTCAAACTGGTATCCTGTGTAAACTGATCCTGCAGTTTTCTCACTCTATATACTCTTTAAATACTCACAGGAGATTATACATGAATCAACATATGTGATTCAGCATAGTGAATCCCACCCTTCTGTGCTATGATTTAATTTAAAAAAACAAAACAAAACTCAAGGCAAAGAAACCAAAGCCCCACCCCAACTTGTCACCTGCCAAAGACAACAGCACTGTTGTATTTGAAGAACAAGTTGTGTAAGACACATGGAGAATGGACATAAAGGTGTACTCAGTGGCTGGTAGTATTGCAACACTGTCAAATACACAAATGAAAAATGTCTTAAGAGAATTGTCGTAACTTCATTAACACCTAATTCCATTCACTGTCAAATAATTCTTTTCCCACTCAAGTTCAATGGAACAAGACCAAACACAAATCAGAGAAATAATCTGAGTTGTTTTTTTTTTAAGTAACATAAATTAAATTGTTCTGCATTGCCCAGTTATCCTTTTAATTTTAAATTATTGACTACGACCTGTGATAGCACTGGTATTTTTTTTTCTTTAAATTCATGTTTGAATTTAAAGGACAAATATTTTCTTGGTTGTATAACCCCACTGATTTCACCTGGGGAAATTTGAGATTTACCATCTGTTCCACGAAGGGTTTGTGCACCTCTTTCTGATAGCACCAGTGACCAGAATTTTCCTTCTATGTAGGCTTCAAGATTGAGTAACAAAAACAGCTTTAAAAAAGCCTCCAATCTGTCCTTGCATGGGTGGCATGGAATTTCATGAATGTAAATAAAGTAAATATTGCCCAGTTCTTTCTGACATTACAAAACAGAGTTGACATAAGAATTTTTCTTCTAGTTTGTCAAAAAATAAAATTGGCTTGTGACGAATAAGAACTAAATAGAAACAAAAGTTGATTTCTCTATCAGATACATTTTATAAATCAATCCAGAGACTTATTAACCTTTTAGGTTTTGAAATCATGACAGCTAACCTTATTAGTGAAATTTTCTTCAATCTGTGAAGAGAGGACATAGTATAGGCTGCCAGAATAGATCCTCACTCATATTCCGTGTACAAATATGAGTGTGTTTTACCTCATGAGATTTGTGGTTTATAAAACTGGGGTACCACTGCAAGAGAGGCTAAAATGGAAATTTGGAAGAGGTGCGTGGAAATGGAGACCAGTCTGCTAATCTTCAGTCATAGGACTGAATGTTATGCATAATCTAGTTTATATATTATGATACACATCAGTATCATTACATTTTTATGCAATACATAGGAAGATTAATTCTTCAAGGAAAGGAAAAATTTTCTATTTGAAAGTGTATTAGAAGATGTAAGTTTCTGATGCACCATTTAAGGAATTGAAGGCTATGGCTACATTATAATTATTCCAAAACAGGAGGAAACTACGTTCCACCGGATTTCTATGGTGACTACAAGAGAATTGGTTCTTTTGCTTCCAGAGCAACCAGCTCTAGCTTAGAGTAGCTTTAGGGCTAATACATGGAGCTAAGCAGGGCTACTTGCTTCTGAACTGTATCAGTGCAACATAAGTAAAACAAGCAATATATTTTATAATCTGCAGAGTTTATCAGGCCATTTCTAGTTTGGCAAACATAGCAGTAGAATCTGGAAAAATGCAATATCTTTGAATTGCTTTCTTGCCAATCAAATTGTACAATCGTTTCTTGTCTTTCCATTTGAAAGAATCTAAATCCTTGCATCTTTCTGCTTTTACTTTTTATAAATGCTGATATTACAAGGGCAAAAGTATATTGTTTAGACCAGATTTATTGAAGAAGCATGTTTGCTTCAAATTGGCATTCAGGGCCTTTACCAATTTGAAAGGGAAAAATAGTATAAAAGAATGACTAGCGTTACTGCTGGATTCATAATTTTAACTTCCCTTTGTGTATGGAATGAAGAGATATATCTTGCTATTTCATAGCTGACAGCATGAATGGTGTAGATTGTCATATTTATAATGTAGGTGAAAAGAGTTAATACTATGTAGCATGTAAAACAAAAATAAAATGGCCGGTGCATTGTATACAAGGAAGAGGTTAAACTGTTTACTATTCATTGTTCCGAATATATTGCTAGGTGGAGATTAAGGATCAATTCTTCCTTTACTAACTGTCACTCTCCTTACCTAGGACTAGGTTTTGGCATTACTCAAATTGAAGATCTCAATAAGTTTTATTTGGCTGTCAATTTAATTTGATGTGAGCTGATGAAAGTTAAGTCCAGTTCTACAAAAGGAAAATCAGTAGTGTGTATTAATCTTCATTGAAACATTTACTCACGGCCTTGTTGCTTTCCTCAAAAACCTTTTATATGTCGTTATTTATCTAACATGCACATTTTTTCCTGGTCCCACTCTTCTTTAAATTTAAAATTCTTTTTGTATATGTCATGGGTTCTTATTATTCCAGCTCATGGTCTCACAAGGAGGAGTATTTGACAGAAGGCAAGACTAGAAGGGAAGAATGAATTACATGTCTCCAGGAGCAGTAAGATCTTATATTTTTTGAGTGAAAAGTAAAAACTTTTCATACAAGAGAAAATGAATTACAAACAAATATAAACTTTTTAACATGGGTAATGTGCATGGTGTAACCCTATGTGGTGGATGTGCAAAGCAGGTGAAAAATAGAAAGTAGACATATTTTCTCCATTTTTATGAAGACAGAAATGAAATCATGACCCAGGGAGAATGCTTAAGACGTATTGAAACCATCGTTTTAAATTTTATTCAAAAAGCATTTGCCAACTGTAAAATCTTAAAAAGCTCTGCTGAATTTTTTGACCTATCTCCAAAAATCAGTTAAAAACTATCCTCAGAGCAATTTGAGAATGACATTCAGAACATAGTTTACTTTGGAAAGGTTGGAAAATTTGTTTTTCAGTATTTTGGGAGTTCTGTAGCCCTCTGGTGGAATGTAAGGAGAATCTACAAGGAAAATATTTGATAATCTGTTATTATTCAATCATGTTTTACCAGGTAGCTGAGTAATATATTCTTTTTCTAGCTCTTTATACAGAATTGGTGTAATTGGTCATAAAGCCTAAGTATCCAAGAATTGAATGAAAAGCCAATATCTTCCTTTTTGTTCAAGTTTTGCAACTTGCAACAGTGCAGGATGCAGGACGTAAAAAGGCTTAAATAACTTGATCAGTTGGGCAGAGGCTGCTTGATGAGAAGGGCAGCAAGAATTCTCCGTGTCTTGATCAGAAATGTTCAGCTCTTCTGAACAGAGATGCTCGGGCTGTGTCCCTGAAAAGATGGTTCTATGATGAGTAACTGTTGTATTTGGTCAGGAACTGCTACTTTGCTCTCACAAGGAATGTTTCTTGCTGAGAGAGTAAATGAAAAGCACCATGTCTTCCCAAGGAAAATATGGTAGCAGAAGAGGAATAAATAGTGACAGAGCAGTGTGGAATCATGCAATTTTAATGAGAGGAAGTGGAAACCCATTTCCTTTAGTGTAGCAGAGGTAAAAGAAGAGCACAGCACCAGAAGGCCTTTTTGGCATGGAGGTAGGGAGACAGCAATAGCAGTAGTCTGGCCAGAAGTGCTGAGGCATTACCAGCTTACTTTTCAGGTGGCACAACCTCATTGCAATTGATTTTTAGTGAGGACACTGGGGCATGACTCCTATTGATGTACATGGAAGCAGTCATGTCAGAGTGAATAGAAAGGCAAGAGAAAATAAAATCATAATAGGAAAGAATAAAATTTGGAGTTTTGGTAATGGGAAGATATGCTCAATACCTGTAAGAGAATGAAAAGAAGACAAAGTAGTTGATTTTAGTGGGAAGAGCCACTAGATTCCTCTGGGGGTAGGCCGTGAGCTCTGCTTTTACAAGAGCTGTGTTTGGAAAGGAGAAACATGAGTGCTTTCTGGGAAAGGAGATTCCAAATGTGGGACTTGAAAAGTACTCTGCTCTTGCTGTATGGCCCAGCTGGTAGAATAAAAATCACCAAACTAATAGCTTGTGAATCTGAATTTTCTAGGAGCTGGCAGTAAGACATAGAATCACAGAATCAACTAGGTTAGAAAAGACCTTTGAGGTCATCAAGTCCAACCTATGAACTAATACCTCCTTGTCAATGAGACCATGGCACTGAGTGCCACATCCAGTCTTTTCTTGAACACCTTCAGGGATGGTGAATCCATCATTACCTTCCCAGGCAGCCCATTCCAGTGCCAAATCACCCTTTCTGTGAAGAGCTTCTTCCTAATGTCCAGCTTAAACCTTTCCCTGGTACGGCTTAAGATTGTATTCTGTTGTCCTGTCACCAGTTTCCTGGGAGAAGAGACCAACCCTCAGCTGGCTACACCCTCCTTTCAGATCCCTAAAGAGAGTGATAAGGTCTCCGCTGAGCCTCCTCTTCTCCAGGCTAAACAATCCCAGCTCACAGAATCTCAAACTCTACAGCATGGGATTTTGCAGTGGCCAGGGAAATAAATAAATGGCAATTCTAAGTAGTCCAACCCTGATGTCATAAATAAATTATTTTTGTAAGATAGTAGAAACAAATTCTGTGCTGTGGCAGGAAGAGAGGCAAATTGTATCTTCAAACTGGAAAGATGCTAGACCAGCACTACCATGTAGGGTTTTCTGTATTCTCCATTCCTCTGCTGCCAACTCGGTTTCTACAGGAGCCTAATATGTTTCTTGAAGAATGTATCTACTCAAAAGAGTTTCAGAGCAGCACAAAGATCCTGAATTAGTTGTCAGGATTTCTGTTTGAATATTAACTGTGTGGCGTAGTCATTCTCTATTACTTCAATTTCAGTTGAGTTAAGATAAACCAGTCAGAACTGGGCAGTCAGCAAAGTTGCAAATAAAACAGGACCATTTAAATGGAAGCTGATCTTGATATTTTTATGAGGCAAGGCCGCTGTTAGGTTAGATTTGGAAATGCTCCTTTCTGATATATGAAGTTATGTGCAAAATATGCTTGTTGAATTTCCAGGTGCTGCAGATGTTGCTGAGATGCCCTGCTGTGTTTGTTAGACTGAAATACACACACCTGATCTGCTCAAAAGGATGGTAGTTACTCTCTACCCTCTCCAAATCGCCAGCACTCTAGTCTCTTGCAGGACATTCTTTTGCCTTTATTTATTTCAGCACAAAATAAGTTTTAAGATCTGCTAGGAGAACGTCATATTTTAAAACCTTGAACACATTTCTTTCCCTTCTGCAGAATTTCAAGACTAAATCCTTTGTTGGCTTTTTGAGAAAGAAATTTAATTGCTCCCAAGCCAGGATGCTTTGTGCCAGGTTTCAGCCTGTAGCCACTTCTTACTGCCAAGTTCTGAACCCCTGAAAATAAGGGCTTATAGAACTGCTGACACAACCTTAACTATAATAATGTGAATGACACCATCATAACACTAATGATAAATGGCACACATTTTAAAACATTTAAAATGATCATAGCCTTAAAGTCAAACACATCTGGGATATATTAATGGTATATGAACTGCCCTGTGTGAATCTGAATTATGAACAGCACAGAGATGGAAAGAGATAAATTGCATAATAAATCACTTTACTTATTGTATTGTTTACTTTAAAAAAACCGTATATACTTTCTGTTTATGCAGCATGTCAGATGTTTGAAAAAAGATGAATAGTTCTAAATTCATATTTATTCCAAAGAATGAATATTTAGCACTCTGTTGTGTCACACTGACTTCAGAGAAATAATTACAGGATATAGTTTTACCAACAGTGATGCTCTGAGGCCATTGAGTTTGTATATATTTAGTGTAGTTTTATCCTCTGATCAGTTTGTTATTTTTCATTTCATGAATTTATGGAAGTCAGGTGTTGTTCAGCCCTCATTTTTAATTTGGCAGAGATGGCATATGCATTGTTTCTGATCGTGCTAAATGGATAATTGAAGAAAATGTTTCACAGTGTTTCATCATTTACTGTTATATAGCACCCTAATTCTCAAAACTTTTGTAATAGTTCTGGATTTTATCTCTTCCAAATGTCACTTTGCCAAACTGATTAAGCACAAGGGATTCCAAGAGCTTTCCCTTTCTTATTTATAAGAACATTTGCTCTGTGTGAATAAGTCAGATGGACTTATTTTTAAAATGTTTCTCTCAGTACTGATGTAATAATAATTTATGGGCAAAATTCCAATGTGTTTCTGAAACAAGAGAATTTTTTGAGGGGGCTGTCTATGGGTCAAAAGTCCCACAGTCAGCTTAGACCCATCATGATAAAGTCACAAACATCTATCTCATCCTGTTCCACAGTGCTGCACTCCTTATCTTTATCCTTCTCTTTTTTCTCTTCTCCCTTCCAGGTTTTTTGTTTAATTTTGGAGGTTTTGTTTGTTTGTTTGTTTTTGTGGGGTTTTTCCAGCTACTCCATCTTTCCCCATGCCTGGGCCTTCAGGAGTGCTCTCATTTCTTTGCTTCAGGTGTTGAGGAGCCCAAAACTAAAGCTTTCCTTATCTAGGAAAGATTTAAAGGTGACGTGCAACACGAAATCTTTCAGTCATCATTTTTGGACAAGTAGTGTAATTGTATACAGGGAGGAGTAACACTGTAGAGACTGAGCACTGAGCAGTATTGAATACATTCAACACAATAATTGAGACTTTTTTTTTCTTCTTGAAATTATGAACTTTGCTTTTTGTGCTTTACTTCTCATTTTCCTTTTGTCCACAGCCCAGGCACTCTTTGCTCTTTCACTTCTTGAGATGTTTCTTTCAGAACTGATGCTTTTTTTCCTCTGGTTTTTTCTGTTCCATTTTTGTTTTCAATTGGTTGGCAACATTTAGTCCTACCCCTGCTGACAGCTCAGCTCTGGAAATTTTGTTTCCAGCATATCATTTATTAAATCTGCTCTATTGAAGAACTAAGCAGGTTCCTCCCCTTTGCTTCCTGCTGTCTTTAGAAAATGCTTCATTTCTTATGGACAATGATATTTCCAGTCACTATTTTTCATATAGTCTTAGAACAATAACAGAATAGTAAGACATGTAGAAAGAATCAAAAATATATCCATATTATAAGACAATGAATTTAAAATGTACTATTCACTAACAGTATTTCTTTCCCTACTTTTTTTTCTTTTAAGGGAATTTTCTGGAAAAATTTGAGGAGCAAGTTTTCTCTTTCTCTACATTTACTGTAGTCTAAAGTGTAAGGAAGAGTATTCTCCTTTTCCCAAAGTATAATCTGGAGGTAATATTTTTATTTTCAAGTGAAACTTGACTGGAGGAAGCTTTTGCTTGAGTACAGAAAAGGCACAAATGAAAGTTCCACAGAAAAATAACACAATAATTCCACAGTTCTAAAAATATGTAGGTTTTAATGTAAAATTAAAATAATAAAATAATAATAAATAAATAAATAAAATAATGTAAAATATGTAGGTTTATAAATCTTAGACTTTCAATTGCATATTAATCTAAATATAAATAGTAATCGTTGTTTCTTTATAGTTTATCACACAGCAAGTTAAAGGAGAAAAGTGACTTCAGAGTGTTCAGAAAAGCAAAAATGTTATGAAGAAGGAAAACTATTTTGAAAGGCATTTTTTTATTACTGATTAGATGTTAATATCTAAAGGCCAGGTTCTTTGAAATGCAACTTACCAAAAATAACAAAATAGCCATATTTAATTACACATTGTGAACTGAAATGGCCAAATCCTTAATATCCAAGATTTCAAATGAATGTAGCAAGTTCAGCAGTTTTGAAAGACAGAATGTCTCCTAAGATATTCTTTAAAAGAGAAATGGGAGAAGGGATTTTTTTGTTTATTTTTTTTTGTGTTGCTAGCAGTTATGTGTAATCTGGAAGTTATTTTTAATTTTATCCCTTGAAACATTTGTGGTTTAGATTGATTTTGTATATAGACATTGTCAAATCTCATTGTAATCATTCAGAGAGATTAATTTGGAGATTGTTAATAGCATTTTAGGATTTAGATTTCTCTTCTCTTTAGGGAATTTTTACCTGATTATTCTTTTCTTAATCTCTTTCAAAAAATATTTACCAAAATAGTCATTTGAATCTCTTGAAGACATCTGCAAACATATTCACACCCTGAATGGTGCTGGTTGTAATACTTAAAGGCACTGAAATACTGAGCTGGTGCTCCAGGTTCTCTATCATTTCCTCCACATTCCATACAGATGATTGTGCTCTGACAACCCATTATGCGTCTGAAATGTAATGCTCCTGCACAGGATCCCCGTAAGTCTCAGAGTACATTTATTCATTAAGAGCTGTATATCAAAGCCAGCCATTGATGTGATTCACAATGTCCCTTAAGATGGTGTCATCTATTTTATTAAACTATTCACTATATTTTTGTATAAAACGGAAGTTAATTTGGGCTGGGGTCCAGAAAAGCACTTTAGCCATGTACATAATGTTGCACATAAATAGTTTCACTGACCTTGGTGACACTATTCATTAGTTTATAATTATTTATATATTTATTTTTATGTTTAACCTTCCAATGGAATCAAGCCCACGGGCAAACCATCCACTCAAGGGAGCCAGAATGGATGGTAGTAACCCACAAATTTAATTTATTTTTAAAAAAATTTACTTTTAACTCAACATTCTTTTTGACATTTATTATAGTAAATGGAAAAGAGCTACTGCTAGGTACTTACCAATGTGTTATAAAAGACCCAATTTTTTTTTTTTTTAATTTAAGAAACATTAATATAGATCTAATCTGTACAGTGTTCTATGACTCAGAACTTTTACTTTCTGGAACTCTTAAAACCTTTCAAGGAGAACTTTTCTTCTTTTTCAAGGTAAACTATAAAAAAAGCATTGTGATTAATTGTGTCCTAAAGTTTGCAGGTACACAAGCTGTAGCGTTCAAAAGATTAGTCCATCAGATTTATTTTGAGATGAATTTGTAGAGACCCTGATGATTATTTTCAAACTCTCTGGTTGTGGTTTGGGGACGGAGGGGGCGGGATGGCTGCCCATAGGTGCCACTGAGCTGTGTGTGTTTGTGGCACTTAATGTGCACGTTTGTGTATTGTTTTCTCTGTAGGCAGCTGGTAGAGAGCGTGTCCTCTCAACCCCATTGTGGACTTTAATCAGAGACAGCAGAGATAAGTGAGAAAACTGTTGACTGTGGTCTTTGAATTCTTGGCATAAATCATTCAAGCACTGGATGATATAAATACATTTTGACACCTAAAGATTCTATAATCTGAGCATTTGGTAGTGATAGAAATGGCTGTGGGCAGGTGGTGTCACCATCGCTTTCTCCATTTGAGTTTCTTTATAATTCACTCGTGTATGCTGTGTGCATTGTCAAATGACATGCAGCATGCAAGGATCAAAAGTGGTCCCTAAGACTTCTCTGCAAAACTGAATAATCCAGTGTGGGTTTTTTTCTTTCTAAATTGAAAGCAAGGGAACCTGTTACGTGTGTAGGTGTAGGAAAGGGTGTGCATGTATATGTGTATGTGCATGTGAATGCACAGGCACGTGTGCATATTTTGCCAGTAAACGGTAGCCTAAAGAAAAAATTATTTCCTAGCCACTTGTCACAGGTAACTTGTACTCTACTGTTACAGGTGTGACTGTAGCATCCATACGCAAACCCAGCCTAGCTTCAACCAAAAGGAGTCGGGCTGTAGCAGCATGGATTTCAGTGCATGCTAAGTGCCCAAATATGCAAATAGCCTGCTGGCTGCCTCTCTGCAGCGCGCCTGGGGACCAGTAATACAGAGCTTTACCATCATTCATACCACATCTAGCTTTGGTCTGCCTGCACTCACACATTCACACCTCTGCTTGCTGCGGAGACAAAGCCCTGGTGGATTATTTGGAAGGCAGTGTCTTGTTACAATTTTCTATAAATGTGAAAATGGTCCTTTTCTAACACTTTTCTAAAGGGAAGGAACTGTGTAAGACTGTACATGAACTCTAATGTAATTTCTGTTCAGCTTCTCATGTTGGGTAAAGCACAGGAACCGCGTGGATTAATTGAATATGGGTGAAAGAACTGTATCCAAAGAGTCTACCTGTGCTCCTGTTTCTGTCATTTCTGATGCCTGAAAAGCTGTTGCCTCCACATGTTCTGCTTCAGGTGCCAATGCATGCTCCAGGGAAAAGGACACACTTTGCGTCTATGCATATCAAGACGAGAATAATCAATCAGTTTTTCTTCCACGCAAACAAAAAATCCCTGGAACACTGAAGTTTCAGTTATTTTGCAAATGAATGATTTTGCTTTAGCTATTTTCTGAGGAGCCTTGTTTTACAAAATAATAACAAAGAATTAAAAGTAGAATAAGATATTTTTCAGTCCTATGAAAAGGGAAATAGGGTATGGTATAATTCAATGGAATTAGATTTTCTGTTTAGTTAGAATCCAGTTCACTGAAATAATTCAGAATCAAGGAGATGCCTTCTCATTTAAAGGGGAGAAAAACAAGCCCAGTTGCGTTAAAAATGTGAATAGTCAAGAATCCGAACATGTAATTCTTTACAGCAATGGTGAAATGTACCCTCTAGTTCTAAATGTTTAAACTTCAGCAGTTCTCATGCAGATTAGGTAATTGTTTGCCTAAATGCCAGCTGTGAATTCGACTACTGGTTAACTAGCCAAAAATGCGGATTTGCAGGTGAATAGAAATACTTACACATTTTAGTAATGGTCACAACTGCGTAGAATTGAAATTTTAACTTGACGAATGTTTTTAAAAAGTCATACTGCTAAGTATTTTGCATGCTTTTTTCCCTATCTTTTCATATTTCATCAAGCAGTAGTTTCAAACTCATGCTTTGGAGATCTGTAGAAGTGAATGGTTTTAGAAACTCACTTTATATTTTTCAGATTATAAAACTCTACATATGCATAACTTATAATATTCTAAATTAGTGTTTGATATTTTTCTATGACCCTTGCTATTGTTTTTGTGACCATTTTACTAAATTATACTTTTGTATTTGAAGGAAAAAAGTTATTACTTTTTAAGGAATGAGGTGGTGTCAGACATTTGGCTGGACATACTTTAACCACCCAAAATTTGTTGGTGTATTTGCTGCTGGAATTATTGTATGTGCTAGAAGTGTGGAAAAAAATCCAAACAAACCAATCACAGCCCTTGCTAATACCTCTATGGCAGCAAAAGTGGAAAGAAAATGGAAGAGTGCCAGAACAAAGGTCTAGTAGCTTATTCCATTTTGGGAACAAATGTAATGTAATTTTTACCAGTGTAGGCTAAGTTACACTTACCCAGGGTATTGGGGTGGGGCAAAAGGACCCTATTAAAGGCCTAATTATGAAATGATTTAAACTCTCTAAGTATACCCACCCTTAGGTTCTCATGTTCTAGTTTTGGTAGTGTGTAGGGAGGGCTTGGAATTTTTTTTTCAAAATGCTGATTTGGGGATGTCCATAAAATAAGTTGAAGAACATTTGTTATATTTGATCAAAGTGACCATGTTAGAATTCAAGTTGGACTGAATACAGAAACTTTCTTTTTATCCTTTTTTTTTTTTTAACCTATTCTTATTTTTCCATTCAAGTAGTGAGAAACTGAGCTGTAAAAAAGACTACAAATTCTTTTAATTTTTTCATATGGTCTCTAGTCTTTCACATATTTTTTGCATCTTTTCCCATTTCACATTATCTCCAGTTAAATAACATTTTCAGTACAATGTATTTTGAATATTCTGTATGTTCTCAGTTTTTCAAGAAATAAGCTTATACATTGTGACGCATAAAACAAAAGCAGAAAAGACACAAGAATGCAGCTGTTTATTACTAGCTGATGAAGAATTAAATAACTTTTTTGGACCATCTGCAAAGCTTACTCACATGGCCTCTGCTTTTTACTGTCGTAAAATGTAGCTTTTGAATTAGTGGTGAATTGGAGCTCTGAAATTATCACTACTAATCATGTATTGTGAAAGAATGGAAAATATACTATTCACAGAATCACTAACTATTGCTTGATTTTATAGTTACTGTATTTGTTTTCTATGAGAGCGGCATATTCTAACATGTCTTATCTCTTGCCTTATCTCTTCTTAATTTAAAGTGTTAGTAATGAGGGAAGGGTAGGCCTCTAATCCAAGGGTAGGGGGTGAGAAGGATTAATCTAAATGGGGTCACAAGATTTTCACCTCTCCCTTCACTATAGACTTATAGCAGACAGCCCTTCACAGGGTAAGGCAGAGTCATGAGAGTCACAGAGCCTTCAGAAGCAGTAGCAAGGTGGAGCAGGAGTGCATATTGGCTTTTTTCCTGAATGCTACTGTTCTCAAGATGAGAAAAAAATGATGGGGGACCATGGTTAAATTTTGCCTCTGCGTGGGATTGCTGAACAATCGTATGCTTTGGGTTGCAAGGGACATTCAAAGATTGTCTAGTCCAACCCCCTGGAGAACAGTAAAGGGGCAAAAGCATCTCTCTGATTATGCAGCAGCCCACCTGCAAAGGTCAGTTCAGTATCTCAGGATTGTGGGGGAACAAATTAATCTGTCAAACCCCTAGGGGAGGAAGAGAAGGACATGGGGGATTTCTCTATTGGTGCTCTTCCAATTTGATATTTCTGAGAATGCTCCTCACCCTATCATCCAGGTCTTTAATGACTTTCTTTGGTATTGGCTCCAATATTAATCTCTGAAGGACACCAGTAGTAAATTAGTTGCCAATTGAACTTTCTACCACTGATCTTTTGAGTCTGATGGTTCATACAGCTTTCTACCCACCTTATTGTGCACTTTTCAAGTATATATCTCACTAGTTTGGCTAGAAGGACCTACTGAAAGACTGCTGATGCTTGTAAAGTCAAGGTAAACAACATAATTTACCTGCCTGTGCCCGTCTTAAACAATCATCTCATAAGAGGCAGCTGACTTGGTTAGGCATTACTTGCCCTTGCTAATTCATGCTTACTACTCCCTGTTGCATCTACTCTTTTATGTGCTTGAAAGTGGCTTTGGGAAGGATTTACTCCATGACTTTATCAATGAATACTAAGGCTGCACTTACAAAGCTTCCCCTAACTCTCTAAAGCAAGCTTCATCTACTTCCTTTTCTCGATCTACTGGCCTGCAGATGATGCCTCCCATGACATCATGCGTGTTGCTTTGTCCTCTGATCTGCACCTATAAGCTCTCAGATGACTTAGGTCCATTGTCCTCTTTTCTCCCTCTTAGCTCTGAGCTTCCCTCCCTGCTGTCCAGGAGCATGAAGGGCTGGAGCTTACCAGGCTGCTCAGGGTAACAATCAAATGGAGCAAAGACATGGAGGGCGAAAAGGGGAGACACGTCCTTGTTGAGGCAGAGAGGTGCATCTTTACTGAGTTCTCTGAGCTTATTTCCCCTCCCAGCTGAGTTTTATCTCCACCCCTTGCTGCCAAAGATAGTCAAGTCCTTTTCATTTCTCCCCATTCACCCTGTTTGAAAGTCTTAGAGTCACAAGGCCAGATATCCCACCTCATTTTCCAAAGTCCAGGGGGGGAAATTGAGAGCAGAAAAACAGGATATATCCACAAAACCACCCAAATATATGTAACCTAAACTTTTTGCCCAAAATACAAGAGAGCAGAGGCAAATCTATGCATATGATCGAGCGTGTGTACACTCTGCAGAAAATATAAATAATGTCTATGAACATAATAGCTCTGGGAGCAATGCACCTTCCCACCCAGACTGAAGACTGCAGGTAATATCAGACCCCATAAAAGGAAGGAGGTGGGATCCATTCCAGGGAGCTGAAATCAGCCAAGACAGTTAGCAAGTGCTCTTGGAAAGGCACTCTGACTGTAACTGGCTACCCTAAAAATGAACATTTGTAATGAAGAATATGTCTTGCACAGAATGCATTCATTTTGATGGAAAGGGAGTAAAAGACACCAAAAGGAGGACTGTAAAGAGTATTCCTTCTCTGCTGAATGAACTTGTGCCTCCTGAGTGCTGAAGTGCTCGATGATCCATGGGAAGGGATTCTCCTATTATGTGTGAGGGCTGCTAAACATATGGAAGAGACACTTGCCAGCATCTTGATGCATAATTCTGACAGAGGGAGGGGATCTATGTGTGTAGGTAGAGAGTCAAATAATAGAGGTTAATTACACCTTTCTTTCCTCAAGTCCAAAGAGCTGTGCTTTTTTCTGCCTGTATTTTCTATATCTGGGCTGTGTGGTTAAAATAAGATGTTTTGCTTTTTTTTGTATGCGAAAGACACCACTTGCCCTCCCCTACCATCCTCTGCCCCACAAAAACAAAAAAAAAAAAAAAAAGGA
>VZTX01004802.1:799390-816440 GCA_013400915.1 Pardalotus punctatus | reverse complement strand
AAAAAAAAAAAAAAGGAAAAAGGTTGTACAAAGGCTGACATTGTTCTCTGGTAAACCACTCTCAGTCAGATGTAATTATGTAATTCAAGATAGGAAAAGAAAATTTCTGATTTCAGTAAGAGTTTGAGGAGAGATGGAAGAGGGGTGAAGAACAATTAATTTGTATATTTTCTTGCAAACTAAGCTTTTGAAATTATCTTGGTTGTAGAGTTCCATGCTTTAAGGGGAAAATCACTGTGTATTTCTGGATATGCCTCACTCCTAGGTGTGCACATTTAGAAGAAATTGAGTACCGCAGGGAACCAGATGTTGTGACAATCCCCAGCTGCGTTTTTGGCATCTAATGGCTATAGTCACCCGGTATGAGCAGAGCAGAACATGCCACGAGACAAGCTCTGCACAGGGGAGCTGATGTTGAACTTTCATCATTTGTGCTTAAGTTTTACCTAAGTTGCAGAGAGATCAATTCTAACATAACTCTGGTAGAGCCCAGAATAGTGTGTTTGAAGTTAGTGGAGTCACTAAATTGTGAAGAAGGATAGGAAATCATAACTGTACCTGTTATAAAATAGTTAGATATACTGCCTATAAAATATTGTTAAATATTAAAATGAATATTCTAGCACAAAATAAAAAATTAACTTAGATGCGTGAATTAATATAATGCTTTTATGAATTTCAGCCTCCACAATTCTCCTAGTAGGTTAGAGACTCACAAAATGGGATAAAAAGCTGGCTTTACTATCAGGACCTCTGATGTCTTAAGGATATGTAAACAGTTCACAAGACCAGGCAGATCCCAGCTGGCTACACATCTGAACAGCCTCATATGAAAATGTTATTTCAGGTAACATCTAGCTGTATTTAAACAGGATTTGGTATTAGTCAAACTTTAGTTTAATTCAAAGACTTTGCTATGTATTTTAAGAAACAAAACCAAAGGTTTTGAGCTAGAAAAGTTATACTAGCACGGTACGAATAAAGCTTTTATAGCAACAAACTGTTTTTGAACCTGGAAAACAGAATAAATTAATGAGTTATGCTGTATTTTTTACAAACCACTATGAAGAGAGAGAAATTGAGCAAACAGAGGCCCTGAGGAACCTGGCATAGATCTGTTGTAAGATCCTATTAGAATGCAGTTCAGGAAGCTGGCTGACGTATTTGCCGTGGTTATCACTGGCACGCTGTGTATTATTTATTTCTATCAGCTACTGAATAGAGATATAGAAACATATGCTGTCAATTATATTGAAATCCATTTTCTTCTGTGTCTGTGGTTTCATTATATGGTTGAGTTCCACCAAAGCCCAAAACAAACCACTGCCCCCACACAGCTTTGGTTGCTGATGATGCCGAGAGAGAATTTAAGATATTGACTGGTTGTGTTTATTAATGTTTAGCACTTTTCATACTTCTAAGTAAGCATTTCTAAAGGAATGGCCAGATTCCAAGTGGGCAGTTTCGTTCTGGCAACCCTTATTGTTCTGACAGCTTCAGCTGACTATGTAGTCTTGCTCCTATCATCGCCTTTCCTTCATGAATATGGTAAGCTGGTAGTGCTTAGAAAAGGGTTCTCAGTCATTCTGTGCCACCCCGCTTATATGGGCACTTATACATCCCTGTGGTAAACTGGATTAAGGAACCTGTAAACTAATCCAGTAAAAATCTCTTAGTAATTTTAACCTTATCTATTCCCAGGGCAGGTGATGGTGCAGAGTGGGAATATAGTACCAGCGTTGAGAGGAAACTGATTTCTTTCAGCTGTAATGCTAGTCTATGCCGGTTTAATATGTTTGTGTAGCTAGGATATTGTTATTTATTCCTGTACACAGCTCCCAAATATAACACATTTTTGGCAGTATATGAAATAATATCCATGTTAACCAGTGTCCAGCTGTTTCAGGTGAAGGGCTAAACATGTTTCAGAGAAGTCAAGGAGGTGCAGTTTATTCTTTAAATCAGGTTCCTACATCTGTTCAGTTTGCTTTTGTTCTTATTCAGGAGAAAAAAAATTATATCCACACCCCCTGAGTGCTTTATGGAGAGTTCACTAGCTAATATAAGAGCTAGCATCTACACCTCTTCCCTAATGCATCTGTTTCTGTGTGTCCTGGATTCTGAGACTGATGGGAGCTCACTATGCACTCCCAACTCCCAGTGGGCCTTTGGTGATATGGATACCAAGGCTATCCTACCCTCACCTGTCTTTCAGGCTCTAACAGGAAAGCTAAATACACTTTGTTTTCTCAGATTTTACTTCTCCTTTTTTCCCTCCCCTTTTTATTTTTCCTCTTCTCTTTGGCAATTTTAACCCTGTTGGGGGAAAGAGAACATCCTTAATGAAGTGCTCCCCAAGACAAGGTCAGCTCAGATTTCCTTAGATTTACTGAGAGACAAACCAAAAGGCAACTCTTTTCTGTGTCATGATATGGTACGATGTGCTGTGATATAGGGCCAGTTAGAAAGCTGATAAGCAGTTGTAGCAAAGAAAGGGAAGCAGCTTTTTGGAACATTCCCAGCTCATATGAGCATTGCTCTGGCAGCTGCAGTGAAAGCAGTGGGAGGCAGCATCCCATAGCAATGAGGCTGATTCAAATACTTAGGTTTTAAAAGTGTTTGGTACCGGGATTACATCTCCAATATCAATTCAACAAGTACACATTCTTTAAATAGATATAAAAATAATTTCAGAACTGCAGTTTAGATATACCAGAGTTCAGTGTCACCTAACCCACAAGCTGGACTTGCCTACATGAACCTGAATCATAAATTCTGACTTATTTATGAGATCTATTTATAATCTCATTGAATTTAATGGATTACTTTTATCAAGAAACTTTTTTGTTGGTTTGGTATCTGTGAGGATTTGAATATGTATTTCATGAACTAAATATGAGAAGATTTTCTGGCAGGTTAATATTGTCAATCTACCAGTCAAGTTGCTGCTTGGCTCTCGATTACACTAGAGATAAGTGGTAGGACTGAAATTAGAAGCTCAGATCACCAACAAACAGCCTTTCCTATTGGCATTGTTTGCGGAATTTAAATATAAAACTGTGCTCAGTGTACCCCAAAAGCATCTGCCAAAATATGTATACAGACTATATTATCTATGCAAAAGGATGAAAGAATACTGGTATCTCATATTTCATACTCAGAGGCTGATATTAACTGCTCAAACAAGAACCGTGTTCCAATATTACAAGATAGAGTGCAGATCCAAGGACAAAATTTGGCTCTAAAGGACTGAATAGAAATTATTCTTAGAAAGGCTTCAATTATCTCCACAGTAAAACTACTAGAATCCTCATTTTCGTCACTACAGACACTTGATGAAAGTAGCAGATGGTCACACAAAGCATCCATGCTATTTTGTTTGAGATTTTAATGTAAACTGAAATCATAAAATAATTCAAATAAGACTTTTAAAATTGGCACAAGAATTCTTAGTTTTCGAAGGCTGTAAGTCTAAACAAACCTTGAAGTAACCAGAAAATCAAACTTCTACCCAGGTTTATCTCATTCTGTTACTGTCATGCAGTCATCACTTTTTACTGCCCAAATGTTCTAACATGTATTCTTCTTGCATTCCAGCCTAATACCTTCTTTTATACCGGTCATTAATAGAACACTCTAAAACTCTTTAGTGGTTTTGGTATTTCAGTGAAAAACTATTGGTAGAAAAAGTTTCTTGTATTCAGCCAGACTTCTGGCACAGGTTTTGGTCTGTTTGTGGCTGTCACTTTTCAGGGATGCTGGAGGCAATTATGAGACTCCTGTTCCCTGATTTCTCTACAGGGGACAGTCACAACTGGGAAGATTTGGTACACGTGGGCGTATCTTTACTAGCCCTTGCCACAGGTCATATAACCACAATAGTCAAGATCCCGTTTTGTCATGTCAGTAGTATCTGTCAGCAGGCTAGCAGTGTGAGAATTAGCATTTGCACCTTATTAAAGCTGTAGTAAACCCTGTTGCTCAGTGTAGTCTTCAAGTGCCTGGAAGGCATTAGACATCACACAGATACATCGACTCCTTCTGTATTATGGGGAGCACTTGAGCTGCGTTTTCTCCCTTGCTCTTAAGAGCATGATTTTTCCTGTCTTGTGATTTTGAGCAGGCATTCCTAAGAATATAAATAATAGCTGTATAAGCTGAAATCACAGCAACTGCTGTTGACAGCAGTCATGATTTAATTATAAAGATTGACTCTGTGCATCTCTTCATCTCTAAGAAGCGATGAAAGGATATTGTGAAGTATGCTGTAACCATTTTACAAAGGAGTTTAGAAACGACAGCAAACCTGAAAACCCTGGTTTGAAAAGACTACTAGTCAAATTCTGAGTGAAAACAAAGTGCCTCATAAAGGTTAATTCAACATAAGTTTAGTAAAGTAAAATTGAACATGTTTTATCTTTCTATGTTTTGTTCTCCATTCACTTTTTCCATTTAGTCACATTGTTGAGATGAGCATATATCCCAATCAAACAGTTATAGGATTATTAAAACATGATTCCCACTTGACAGCATAAGGTTGGAGATTTAATTTGTTCAGCTGCTGTGAGCTTGCTGAAACAACTGTGTACCAAAAGAAGGATTCTACATTTTTTTCTCACTCTGTTTTTCAAATATTTACTCTTACAAAATCGCTTAATGCTACGGGTCCATGTTGTCATTTGAAATCAATGAAGTTGGGAAGGCACATCTGGTGACAGAATTAGACTCTACTTCTTTTTTTTCTTTTCTTTTCCTCTTAATTCTTCAATAGCAGGAATTGCTAGACATAGTATTTAAGAAAAACAAAAACCTTATCATATTTGAATTTAAATGAATAATTTTGACTTAGATTTTTTTTTTCATATTACAATATTATGGTTGCTCATCTGGTTTTTTAATTTTTGTCTGTTTGATTATTTTTTGGGGGGGTTGATTTTATTTTTTTTTCTTTGTTTTTTTGTTTGGGTTTTTTTTAGTAATAGCAACAGCTTTAACAGATGCCAAATTATGTATTTATATCACGGATCAGGCTGCAAATTCATTCTTTTCCAGAGAGGCAGAAAGATCATGTAAAACTGGTGACCACATGTTGACAGGCTGCATGATTTAACAAAACCAGAGGCAATCATTTAAAAGAAAAATGTTTTATTTTCTGCCAGCAGAGTATAATGGAGAAAAATTGGTTGGTATTATTTTTAAAAATTGCTCAAATCACTGTAGTTAGTATAAAATTGTCTCTGAAACTATTTCCTGTAAGTTAACCAGACATAAGATTGGATCCTTTCTATTTTGAATACTGAAGCTCACATTTCATCTGTCTTGTATAGAGTCTGTCAGGTATAATAGCTCTTTGTGATGGTTGCTTCTTTTCTTCTCTCTTTTCTGTAGCTAAACCCCCCCCCGCAAACCTTAAGCAATTGCTGGTTTTAAGCATCACTCAGTAGCTATTACTAGCAGCCTAGCAGTCATTGCACCTCTTTCCCCTTCCGATGAGCTTGTAGATCTATCAACAGGTAAGATCCAAGATTAACATGCAGTGTTTATGGGTGTAAATTTCCCCTTGACTCCAAAGTATTTCTAGTTTACTTGACTGACATCATCCCAGGGTAGACAGGTTTTAAATACAGCAAGGCGACATTTTCAAACACAACATTTGTGCATCTTTTCACTAGGAGCAGGGTTTGTCACAATTGTGTGGTTTTGAAAATCATGCCTTATTTGTCTTAAACATATCTGTGAATAATGACTTTTGGGGATTGTTTCAAGAATTCATAATTTTGCAGAATGTTTCTTCTTATTTCTGAGTTCAGCCATTTTATACCAAAAATTCTGAGGTGGTGTAAAAGAAATTCTTGCAATTCCTTTATCCCTCAGAAATAAAATAAAGAAATTATTGCAGAAGCTCAGTCTAGATTAGACTGAGAAAATTCTACATGCCTGAGAGAAAATATGTTGGTTTTTCACATTAATAAAATCGTATTTTTCTCTCATTTTACATGCTCTGCAGTTTATGGAATTTATCAGATCTGTTTCCATTTCTGCAACACAAAAACCATGACTGGCCAACAATAACACACAGGGAGAAATACATAACTGACATTGTAGTTCAAAGCTGTATCTCAGTGTCTCTTTCTTCTGTGAACACCAAATTGAAAGATTTAAGTTTTCCTATGAGTAGTAGCAGAACACTGTAGCCCAGTATAAAGTTGTTTCAGATATGAAATAAAATAATCTTTAAATGTATCAATTTAAGTACTGAACATGGAAATGATGATTGATGCTGCTGTGTTCAGTGTTAAAATCTTTCAGTTGTTTTTATGTTTAAAAAAAAGAGACCGCTAAAATGAACACTGAAAAACATACAATGACTGAGTTTGTTTAATCAATTGAGTATCTTGTCAAAAGGGAAGGTTAAGAGGAGGACTTGATCGTGGACCATAATTACCCAGGCAGGAAGAAGATAGCAGATATTTGGAGTTTCTTTTGTTTAGTGGACAAAAGAATTGCAAGATTCAGTGACAGAAAGCTGAACTCAGCAAAGTTGAAATTGGAAAAAAAGCCACAAAATGTTAATGGTGAGGCTAATTTAAACAGTGCAGCTGCTTAGCAATAGAAAGTCTTTACATCTTGGAGTTTCCAGATTAGGATTGATACTTTTGCAAAAGAAACCAGAATTACAGGGTAGTGTAATATGGCCTGCCTCATGTTGAAGATAGTTCCTAGATAATCATGATACTCCTCTCTGATCTAGACCTGGTAATACTTTGCAAGAAGGTGCTTTATCTGCTGAGTAATTAAGAGGTCACTCAAGGCAAGGAGCTTTTCAGAAGGGGCCCTTGCCTCTGCATCGTGCTCTGTTTTGTGGTTTGATGTCGCTCACATTTCTCATCTTTGTGACTGGTTGGTCCTTTTTGAGGAATTGTTTTTGCAAGGACTTGAACTACTAGGTTGAGGGGTAGCTGCAGTAGCTGCTGGACAGTATTTCAGAGCCCTGATAATTTTAATGCCTTTGATACATGCAGTCTGATGGATTTAGGATATTGCTAATCTTGCTGGTAGTTGAATATTGTTAAAGAGGATAAGCATTACTTGGAGCATCATATTTATGTCTCCGCTGTTAAAACTTTGAGGCTTTAGTCTAAGTGTTATTTTTTACAGTTCTAGGATTGCAATTGATGATGAGTGATTTTAAGGAAGGGTTTTGGCATATCGCTACTTTGGCCATAAAATGCATGTGGCATCAGGTCTACTCTGACTAATTAAATTGGTTTCTCAGGAGAATTGGTTTTTGCTGTACCCTATCTGAAAGGTTTATTTAGAAATTAAATCTTGGGTCTATTGCAAGTGCCTGAAAATTAAAATACATAGAGACATACCTCGGGCACGGCAGTTCCACTGCATGAGGCACCCGCTGGGTTGAGTGCGTAATTTGACAGTAGACTCTTCTTGGCACTTCAGGAAACACATAAGCCCGATAATGTGTGTGGCCAGTACTGGTATCTGTAAAGGGAACAAGGAGGGATTCTGCAAGCAATGTGGGTTTTATTTTTATCCAAATATATTGAAACTGCTGAAAAACTATCCTTTTTCATATGGCTTTCTGCCCTTCACCAGTGTATGTGGCAGTCCGAGTTGTCCCTCGTCCCAGAGCATTTAATAGAAAGTAAATGTAGTCCCTCTGCAAGAGAAGTCAGTGAAGGCTCTTGCCTATCCTGGAATATAAGTGGTAGTAAAAGTAAATTCACTGGTGGTATTGGTGAAAGAGATGCCTGCTTGTGAAAATCTAGCTGTCTTGTGCTCCACTGACATTAATTTACACTAAACTGCTCAGGGTTCAAGCAAGGGGGTTAAAAGTGATAGGCCTTGTAGCTCATTCATACTCTACTGAGTCAATGGTTCAACAGCTAGCACTGCACCTTGGAGAGTGGATCTTGTGCGCCTGGGAAAACAAGCTTGATAAATCCATCAGTGAGCTTCTGGAGGTACTAAGGTCTTCCTAAGACTGCAGAATAAAGATTTTGCATGCACTACTTGGTTTTGAGCATTCAACTAAGGTTGCTACACCACCATCCAGACCGGTTGCCGCATGTGTTTCTACTTTTTTTTTTTTTAAAGATGTGCTTGGAGATGCTTTAAAACTAGGTAGCCTAAATATCAATAACAATGTGATCTCTGTCAGTACAGGTTTTATCACAGGCAGCAAAAAACAGGCAGGGATCAAGGCTGACAGTGGTCATGGAGCTCATTGTCTGTCCTGTTGAAGTTATATTGCTGTCACCTTTAAGGTTGCTCAGTTGTGACTCTGAACGGGAATAGCTCCTTTGGGTTGCAGTGCCTGTGGATCCAACATTCCTTCATCACTTCACGTAAAATCTTGCAAGGACTTCCATGAGTAGGGTTCAAAACTACAGCTTGTGTGTGTTCTCCAAAGAACTATCAGTGTACACATAATTTTTAGATGGCAAAGAGAGAATTAGGAGATGATGAGGATGATAATTGTGAGAGTGGCTAAGGAGATAAAGAATGCTATTTTCTTCAGAAAGTGTCTTAGTGTTATAGTAGTTGAGAACACACCACTAAGAGATTATTCATGTGGCAGCAGTGAAAGAGAGATGTTGGTATTCTTGCCTTTTTTTCCTGGCTCTGGGAACCAAATTGAAGCGGATAGTTACAGAGAGCACAGCCAACTCTAACAAAATCCCCATTTAGGTCATTTGTAAAGAGCAAACTTGAGTTGCCTGAAGGCAACATTGTGCTCCAAGGCCTTTTGGCAGTAGTAAAACTTAACGGTATCGATAAACTACCTGGTGCAAACACAACTTTTATAAAAACAGAAAAAAAACCAAAAATGTTTTTGCCTGTGCAGCTGTTTAAATTAGAGCTACCACCGGTAAAATAATGCTCTGGAAAATAATGGCTATAGCTGATATAAATGTTCCAGCAAAAATTTCTGCAATAGCTCTGCCATAGGTGAGGAAAATAACAGCTATTTATTCAGAACCAGATAAAAATCACCCAACCTGAAGTGTTTCTTCTTAAAGACAGTACCCACAAAAGGAGTTTAATCAGAAAGCTGGGTACTGTTTGCTCATTTCAGAGAGATTTATTTATATAATAGCTTATAATTAGGCCAAAATGTAAAGCTCATATTTAAAGTGAGGGGTGCTATATAGCATTTCTAGTATGGCATATGAGACAGCATATGTGGAGAACCTGGATTGAAGCTACCTGGCTTTGCAGTTTAAAAATCTATGTTTACTTCAAGCAGGCAGATGTGGCACACAGTGACACTGTGTCTCTCTTGTCCTCTTCTTTTCCCTGCATCACCTAACGGGTGCAGTTTTTCATATGTTAGTGTGATTGCCATAATTCAGGGCTGCAGTCACAATCTGGCAACAGTGTTACCTGTGCTCGCTCTTTGGTTACCCATAGAAATACTATAATAAAATTGCACTTTTCATCTTAATGGTGAATGAATTGCTTCTTTACATATGCGGTAATATATTCTGCTGTCACATAAGTCTTGTTGTTGTTAATTGGAATTGCTTATGTTCATTGAGGGAGGAATACTTTTCATCCTGTTTTGAACGAAAATCTGTAATCTTGAATTTGTTTCCAAACTTCAGTCATGAGGAGAGCAGTGCAGGAAATTGCTGCTGTTCCACCAAATTAGCTTCTCAGATATCCTTTTAATTGGAGACCATAACTCAGATTCTAAGTATTTTAGGAAGCTGAACAGTACAAATTGAAATACAGATATTTCCAGTAAGGGCTCAGTTCAAAGAAAGCTTCTATACACAGATGAGTCTGCTAACAAATAGCATGTCATATGATAATGAGACCATGTTTTCTTACGCAGTTTCACATTTCCTAACTGCACTGCTGTGAAATAAGTGGAGTGTTTATCTACTGTCTCTTAAACTGACAAATCTCTGCTAGGGATGAGTGTGCCCACTACAGACAGAATATAGGTATTCAAAAAAAAGTCTAAACTCTAAATCAGAAATGCATCACTTCCAAACGCAATACATCACACTAGTTCAGAACATTCATTTCCGCCAAAGAATTCTGTTTTTAATGTAAAGACTTCAATTTATGTTTAAGAACAAGCAAACTATAGTACTTTGACAGCCGTTCACACTTAATTTCTTTGCATTAAACCAACAGCATTCTTTTCCACAAACATCCATTGTTAGGACAATGCTCTCAGACAGAATTTATGAGAAATGGAATTATGTTACCAAGGAGATAGCATTTACTATAATGAAGAGTAGATCCTAGAAAATGGCCCCTTTTACAGCAGCTCAGAACAGAGCCACAAAAGCAATTGATTGGTCTTGGCATTTAGTCTTATATCAGCTGTGTCATCCATAGCTTCAGGAGTGAGAACACTAATCTGAAGTGACATTTCTGTTCTGGCGGGCTTTTCTGCCCTGATGAAAGCAATTACTTCATTCCTAAATGATAATTTGCAGGAGTTTCAACCACTTTAATTGATAATTTTTTGTTCTGAGAAGTTCAATTGTGAAGTGATTAGCTGATTTAGTAAATAGAAATTTAAGGTGTGAAATGTACAAGTTGCTCCAAGGCAAAGTGATGTTTATTGGGTGCTGCAAAATTGCTTGATAAAACTGTGGTTTCTCTATTATCAGTAGGCTGGCAATTGCTTAGTTCAACATAGGAAGGAAAAAAAGATCAAAACACTAGTGTTCTCGTAGAGTTTGGATTTGAACTAGTGTATCACAGATCACTTAATGGTTTCTGTATCAAGATATACATTAGTTTTAAAAGATTGTGCAGGATGGCAAATTCATAATCCTTAAAAATCTGCCATGTTCCTATTATTATGCTTTAATGGCTCACTTTGGAAGTAAATCCTGTTGTTTAAATGGTTCAACAAAGGTACTCATTGGTGATAAAACATTCATTTTAATTATTAGTTCAAGCATGCACAAACCTTTTCCTTGAATAGATTTGAAACATATTTAAAACAAAAGGATCCTCTTCTGTGAAACCGCAACCCTTAAAAACCAACCTCAACTCTTACTGATATAATAAAAAGCTTGGTTTAATATAGATATTATTTTTTATAAGTTTTGCAATAATTGCTAAAGCACTTTTGGCAAAATGTATTTTTCTTTTCTACAAGGAAAATAAAGGTTTTAATAGAAATCACTTCTGTGATATTTTCCTATACGGTGAAAAAATAATGGTCATTTCATGTGTTAAATGAGAAATATAAAGTAAAAATGAAGGTCAAACTGATTTAGCACATCAAACAGTCTTTGTCAGCCAAGCTTAATATATCCTGAGTTTGTGGAACAAATGAAATTTTGCTGCTATGTTACACTTTGCTTCCAAACAACCATTACAACTGGTTTTATATATTGTGTGAGCATCAGACCATCAAACAGTGCATCTTTACTGACGTGTTGCTGCAGTGATGATCTACAGCAGCAATCTGCCATTTATATAAGGGCAAAATGTGCATCTATATTTAGTTGTGAAATTGGCCTATTATACTCTTGATGTTTACAGAGGCTAACATAAATTAATGATGACAGCTATGAGCAGTGCATTAGTTAAGCAGCAGAGTTTTTACCTTGAACTTGAAGGTTTCAGCTTTAACTTCCAGCATATACTATACAGCTTTCTTCACACATTAAAGAAAGTCTCAAAACACTTTCTTTTCTTGGACAGCATTAAATGGCTTTAATTTGTGGACTGGGCCATTGATGATAATATCAGATAATGGTTAATTTACCTTTCTGGCAAAGTTTTGCCCTGTAAGAATGGTGATTTTTATGGTGCAGCAAAAATAAGCTCCCAAAAAAAGTGTTTGGTCATTGAAAGGGTCTGATTTTACTAGCTTTGAACGTAGTCAGATGTTAGATATCCTTTGTCTGATGGAAAGAACAGTTTGAGGAATCAGTCTGCCTCACTTGGTTGTGTACTACACTTTCACCTGAAAGTCTCTTCATGCAGCTCGTGTCAGAGCAAGTATAGGCACTGCGGTATCTATAGATTCCAGTTAACTATGACCACAGATCTGACAAGTATGTAGGTGTTCAAAGGTTCACAAGTTAAAATGCTGAAGTCTTTGATGAATTTTTGATGGATGAATTTTTAATACAAGTCGACCTTTCTCCTTTGAGGCTGCATGCTAGATTAATTGATAAATAGTGAGACTGGGCAATGTTCGGATCTCCTAAGCAAACAAGTAGAAAAATCCATAAAAATCTGCCGTCTGGCTTCTCAGATCTACTTAAAAAGAAAGAAGGTAAAATTTAATGTGGCTTTTGATTTTGGAGGTTTTCCCCTCACAAAAGTAGTGTTCTCTTTTAAACATTGTAACTGTTATTATTAGTCTTGAAGCTCTTGTACTCTTGGTTCAGAAACAATTCTTGTGAAAAGAAAATCTATGAATGGGACAGCAGGAAAGAAAAAAGGAAAAGCAAAGAAAGGGAGAAAATATCAAGCTAAAAGTTGTCTCGAAAGAAATCCCCAAAGATAGAAAAATGTAGCATAGAAATTAGAGGTAAACATATTAACATACTTTCATTATCAGTTTTTCAGAACTAATTGAATTAGTCTTAGGAGGTTGGCAGAGGAGTTTTTCCTTCTTTTAATGTACTTCTACAGGAGCATTATCTCTCTTGCTTCATTCTTTTATGTTTTGTATCTACTACACTGAGAAAATATTCAGTTTCATGCATATTTGTGAACTCTCTAGAGCATAACCTTTAGAAAAACTGAACCAAAAAAAAAAAAAGATAATAACAAGCCATAGGCTCATGCTACCACCAGTGATGTTTGACTTGCTAAACTGGACTTTTCAACTGCAATATGTGCAATTATGCAGAGCAGGTTAGTCTGCTTTACTTCCTTCATCTTTCCTACAGTCTAAATAATTTTTTTAGAGTCTGAAAATGTGCACTGCTGTTCAGATTAATATCCACTTGGATGGAACACTGTTTTTGAGATGTCACTATTAACTTTTGAAAAAACATCAGGAATAAGAAGAATCATATAGAAGTAAAATCAGTAAATATTCAAAATAATTGGGTAATTTAAATATTGATGCTATTCCATTCTTTGAACTTCTAATGAAGTTTAATTGTTTCACGACATCAGTGAAGTGAAGATGGATATTTATAGGATAGAACATGGCTTATGGGTGGTCACCTGTAGGTGGAGCAGAATATTATCTTAATGAATTGCCCAGGCATTAAGAGCCAGCTTTTAGATGTACCTGTTGTTTTAAATGGGCTTAACTGCCCTCATTGTTTTCAGTGGTCAGCTTGAAGCCCCAGAAAAGATTCTGAAGGATGTGGCTTTGAGGGAACAGGTAACTGATTATTCCTGTAGTAGATCAGAAAGTGTAAACATTTATCTTAATAAATTTTCATAATCATCGACTACATTTTATTATATAAATACAGAAATTATGTAAATAAGTTATTTATAAAAGAGGAAGGGACCTAAAGTTGATTTAAATACAAAAATTTCCAAGGTGTGTATTATGTCACACCATGTTAATGTGGAACAAAGTAAGAAAAAGGTAAGAGTATCTTTCTAGTATAACTCATATAGAATAGCACAAATGCACAACTATGAACTCAGGAACAGCATAAATTTATTGCTTTATGTAACACTATAATTATGCTCAATAACAAGTAAGCCTTCTTGTGTTTATATTAGAAAACTCAGTGCACAGAGGAACCTACATAATTTAAAGTCTCTTTCAATGGGCTGAGGGGGCTGGATCACTTATCTCCAGTCCAAATTTTTTGTAGCAGATTCATTGTACACTCTAATGTTGCACATCTTTTCCTTATATCTGATTTCTTTTCTATGAAATGGTTATAACATTCATGTGACTGTGTCCTTTGGAGAGTTGGATACTGTTTATAGTGGACCTTTTGATCCTTGACTTTAAAAGACTAGACTAACAGAAAAATACACAAAGAGATATATTGCTCCATTCTTTATAACACCCATTATAAACATCATTAGATATTAAGTGTTATTTTTTTACTATATCTGGAGTTGCTGCCTCTAATCCATAAAGTTGCTAGGGGCTTAAGAAATTCACTAGTGCTCAGTAACACCTGGGTTAACAAGTATGAACACGTTTAGTAATGAGACAAGGTGCTCTGTTGTGGTATACTTTTGCATTTGTAAAGTTTCTGCTGAAATCAGGGAGGATTTCAATGCCATTCTCAAAAATACTGTGCATTCTTTGTGAGAGTTTGCCATACTCCTCTGCTTGTAGATAATGGAAATGAGCAATAGCTATGATAGCACAGCACAGATAATCTGTCTGCTGGCTCAAGCCACTATATCTCAAGTTTAGCAGTCTGTCTGTCCCTCAAACCTTGTTTTATGGCCATCACTTCCAATCCAATCTCTATTTGTGACAAGTCCAATGAAGGCACCATAAATCCCAGCAGTGCTGTTGTGTGGGGCTGAGCAGGGGGAGACTGATATTTCTGAGAAGCCCTGCTTGGGGGGTCTCGCCTCTGTCCACTTTCAGGGAACAGTGTAGGTGAAATATAAAAACCTTTTTAAAACTGGGCAAGCCTGTGAAGCACCTCTTTCAAGCTCTATTTTTAAATTGCAGGCAAAAATCGTTTGTAACTGCAACAATTCCCCTGTTAAAATTCAAAATGCAAATTCATAAAATTAAATTACTTCACTGATTTCTAGTGCCTAAACTGAGACACAGAAGTGAGGTATTGTTATGACCCTGAGATTAGCTCAGTTGGGTAGAGNTAGCACAAATGCACAACTATGAACTCAGGAACAGCATAAATTTATTGCTTTATGTAACACTATAATTATGCTCAATAACAAGTAAGCCTTCTTGTGTTTATATTAGAAAACTCAGTGCACAGAGGAACCTACATAATTTAAAGTCTCTTTCAATGGGCTGAGGGGGCTGGATCACTTATCTCCAGTCCAAATTTTTTGTAGCAGATTCATTGTACACTCTAATGTTGCACATCTTTTCCTTATATCTGATTTCTTTTCTATGAAATGGTTATAACATTCATGTGACTGTGTCCTTTGGAGAGTTGGATACTGTTTATAGTGGACCTTTTGATCCTTGACTTTAAAAGACTAGACTAACAGAAAAATACACAAAGAGATATATTGCTCCATTCTTTATAACACCCATTATAAACATCATTAGATATTAAGTGTTATTTTTTTACTATATCTGGAGTTGCTGCCTCTAATCCATAAAGTTGCTAGGGGCTTAAGAAATTCGCTAGTGCTCAGTAACACCTGGGTTAACAAGTATGAACACGTTTAGTAATGAGACAAGGTGCTCTGTTGTGGTATACTTTTGCATTTGTAAAGTTTCTGCTGAAATCAGGGAGGATTTCAATGCCATTCTCAAAAATACTGTGCATTCTTTGTGAGAGTTTGCCATACTCCTCTGCTTGTAGATAATGGAAATGAGCAATAGCTACGATAGCACAGCACAGATAATCTGTCTGCTGGCTCAAGCCACTATATCTCAAGTTTAGCAGTCTGTCTGTCCCTCAAACCTTGTTTTATGGCCATCACTTCCAATCCAATCTCTATTTGTGACAAGTCCAATGAAGGCACCATAAATCCCAGCAGTGCTGTTGTGTGGGGCTGAGCAGGGGGAGACTGATATTTCTGAGAAGCCCTGCTTGGGGGGTCTCGCCTCTGTCCACTTTCAGGGAACAGTGTAGGTGAAATATAAAAACCTTTTTAAAACTGGGCAAGCCTGTGAAGCACCTCTTTCAAGCTCTATTTTTAAATTGCAGGCAAAAATCGTTTGTAACTGCAACAATTCCCCTGTTAAAATTCAAAATGCAAATTCATAAAATTAAATTACTTCACTGATTTCTAGTGCCTAAACTGAGACACAGAAGTGAGGTATTGTTATGACCCTGAGATTAGCTCAGTTGGGTAGAGCATGGTGCTAATAATGCCAGCATCACAAACTTGATCCCCAGTTAAGCCATTCATTTAAGAGTTAGGCTTGATGATCCTTGGGGGTCAATTCCACAACAGAATATTCTGTCATTCTGTGAACATATGCTAAAAAATCCGTGTCTAGGTCAGTGTATCTGTTAATAAGTTGTAACATGTTTAATTGCCATTAAATGCTGCAAAAATTAGGATCTGTGATTGTCCCAGCTTTAAAGTGACAGATGTCAGTTGGTCAGACATGTGAAGGTTGTGGGTGTGCATGCAGATATGGATGCATGTATATGCTTATGAATGTAAAGTATATAAAATTATGTGAGATAAAATATGGAGCAGGTTAAGCTTGGAATGACCACAAGCACAATGAAATCACAAGTGAGTTATGAGTACCAATAAAACTTTTATGCAACACCATATTATCATGTCTTCTGCATCTGCTGTGTCTTCAATAGAAAATCTACTTTAGAAATGTCATGTATACCATTTAGAATTATATGGCAGTATTTATTGTAGCCTTTCATCTGTAAAAGCCAGATCCCCTTTATATCAGTCCATCTGGAAAGGCCCTAAAAGGAAAAATAAAATATATTTTAGAAACCATATCTAAAATAGCATTAGTTTTCAAGCCATTAAGTATCCTGTTTATAGGGTACTGCTTCTAAGAATTATCAGAAGCTGGCAGCTGGAAACCTCTTAGTCTTCTTTAGTGGACACTGTATATGGAAATTCTATGAGAAATATCTTCTTAAGGGAATGCATGAAGTTTCACCATTGTATGACAACATCACCCTTTTACATTGTACAGTGATGCACTCTGATCCAATTGTCTTAACTTCTTCCCCTTCTCTACAGGAGGCAAAGAGGGAGCAATATTTATATTCCTTGGGTATATTTCCCACTGACACTCTCTTGTTGGTACCATGGATATTATATGTAGATCTGCTTCTCTGGAAGAAGAAGGACCTTCTCTGTCATTTGAGAACTCTTAAACATGTGATGGTTGCTTTCTTGGTGCTTTCTGACTGTCTTTGAAATCCACTTTGTAAACATGTCGATAGTTTTCCATACTTTCATTTTTCTT